>KE371407.1:651204-673783 GCA_000418225.1 Zizania latifolia | reverse complement strand
GTTTGTCGGCAATGAAGACGACGTATTCCGGTGATCTCCATGAGAAGATCAGCACCGCAGTAGCAGTGATAACTCTACGGTATCCACACGTACAAGGACGGGATCACCTCAAGCCGATATGCTAGTACCGCACGAAAGATTAGGGGAGAGATAGCCACAACCGATGTAGCCAGGAGTGGTCGTGGCTAGGGCTAGATCGAACCAATAGCCGCCTTTTTATCCTAGCCCCTCATCTCCTTATATAGTACCCTCTCATGGGCCTTTAATCTGTACTAAATCTCAACATATCTAATCTGTTCGTCTGGCCTAGAACTTCCGGTCCTAACCGGAACGTCCAAAAATAACATTCTATACGAATTTATTTCTGCCTAAAACTTTTGGTCCTAACCGAAACTTTCGGACCCCGAAACTTTCGGCCTAACCAGAACTTCTGCACCTAGAACTTCCGGTCCAACCGGAACTTCCAAAAATAACATTCTGTATCGAATTTTTTCGACCCGAAAGTTCCGGTTCCACCCAGAACTTTCGGTTCATCAGAATTCACCTTTCAAGCATGCCTGGAACTTTCGGTCCAACTGAAACTTTCGGTTCCTCCAGATATCAAAATTAAAACTGGGGTTGGCCCAAAACTTTCGGTCTAACTGAAACTTCTGGATGCTCTAGAACCCAGAAATTCTGGCCTCATGCCAGAACTTCCGATTCCCCTAGAATTCTCTTGGACATATTTTCATCAATCTCCCACTTGCATAAGAGCCAATTCTAGCAAGCTTTAAATCCCAACCCCTTAAGCGTGTGACCCGATAGGTTCATATGCAAACGGCCGCTACCCGAAAACCTTTTTTGGATCGCTGATCAATAGCGGTACCTAGCAGCACATATTGACCCCCGAAAGCATACAATATCAAAATTATATTTTCTTAACCTTGATATACTCACGCACCAATCTCTTTACCACACGACATCAGTCAAGTTCAAGGCGAGATTCGTGCCACCCTTGTTGATAGCTCGACACTTCACTCGATCAAGTAGTGGATTAATCATGATTAACTCTTTAATCATTGTGGCATAGCCATGTACTTTTCTAATCCAACTATCTCGAGAGGGCCCAAAGATGTCTCTCCCGTTATTTAGGAGGCGTAAATTCCATCTTGACCGCTCACATTCCATGACATGTTTCATAACACACCCGAAAGTAACCTTTATGACTACCCAGTTACGGAATAGCGTTTAGAAGCCCCTAAGTGTGCACTACACATTTTGGAATCAATGACAATCTCAGGTCTAAGAATTCTGCAGGTACACCATTTGAGATAACAACTGATGGCACATCATGAATAACAATCCCAGCAGTATCTCAAAGTGGGTCTATCCAACTCCATGTTCACTAACATGAGTCCACATCACTGATTTGACATCTTCATGTCTATGATCCGTGAAACATAATCATCAATCAGACAGATGTGCTAATCTATAAATCATCACTGTCCCACATGATGATATGAGATTAGGGATCATTTAGAATAACATCATTATAAAACAAAGAGTTTCACAAACAAGTCACATATTTGCTGATCAATATAAAAGATATTTATTCAAGGAACAAGGTAACCAATTATCCAAATGTACATTAGCATAGACAAGACTCCTTCTCTCACATACACTAGACTCACTCACGCAAGTATCTAGTACCCATAGAGCTTAAGTGCGCCTCATGCTTATGCTGCGAGAGAGGTTTCGTCAACAGATCAGCGATGTTTAAATCCATGTACACCTTGAATATCTTTACATCACCTCTATCTATAATCTCTCTGATGAGGTGATAGCGCTGCAGTATATGCTTGGACTTCTGGTGTGACCTAGGCTCCTTGGCTTGCGCAATGGCACCACTATTATCACAATAGAGGTCCACTAGACTGGATGCACTAGGGACAACACCCAGTTCAGAAACAAATTTTGTAATCCAAACAGCCTCCTTCGTAGCTTCAGAAGCAGCAATGTACTCGGCCTCCGTTGTTTAATCTGCAACCGTTTCTTGCTTGGAACTCTTCCAACTCACTGCGCCTCCAGTGAGGTAAAACATAAATCCAGACTGTGATCGCGAATCGTCCTTGTCAGTTTGAAAACTAGCATCGGTGTAACCATTTATAATGAGCACCTCCTCACCTCCACAGACTAAGAACATATCCTCAGTTCTTCTCAAGTACTTAAGGATACTCTTTACTATCGCACAGGGACTCACCCGGGTTTGATTGATATCTGCTCGTAACACTTAGAGCATAAGAAACATCTAGACATGTACAAAGCATGGCATACATGATGGATCCGATTGCGGACGCATACGATATCGCACTGATCTTCTCCAGCTCAGCAGGTGTCGAAGGACACTGACTCTTGCTGAGCGTAACACCATATGACATTAGCAGAAAACCTTGTCAATGTACATGTTTTGGCTTAATCCAATTAGCCTTCTCGACCTATCTCTATAGATCTTTATACCCAAAATGTATGCTGCCTCTCCAAGATCTTTCGTTGAGAAACTTTTTTGCAACGAAGATTTAACAGCATCAAGCATTGGAATATCATTTCCGATCAACAATATGTCATCTACATATAAGACCAGAAATACAAGTGCGCTCCCACTAGCCTTTTATAAATATAAGGCTCTTCTTCATTCTTGATGAAACTAAACCCTTTGATCACTTCATCAAAACGAAGATTCCAACTCTGAGAAGTCTGCTTCAGCCCATAAATGGACCTTTGCAGCTTGCAAACTTTCCCAATATTTTTTAGATCATCAAGACCTTCAGGCTGTGTCATGTACACATCCTCACTTAGGTTTGCATTAAGGAAAGCCGTTTTGACATCCATTTGCCATATCTCATAGTCATAATATATGGCAATTGCTAGGATGATCCGGATAGACTTTAGCATTACGACGGGCGAAAATGTTTCATTATATTCAACACCTTAAATCTGCCTGAAACCTTTCGCCACCAATCATACCTTATAGATGTGAATATTTCTATCAACGTCTATCTTTCTCTTAAAAATATATTTACACTTAATAGTTTTTACACCATCAGGTGGATCGACCAAGTTCCAAACTTGATTCTCTCACATGGATTCTAACTCGGCTCTTATGGCTCCAAGCCATTTCTCAGAGTCTGGTCTCATCACCGGTTCCAAATAGGTCTTAGGTTTATCATTGTCCAATAATAATATGTCACGCTGCCTAGTGATCAAAAACACAAACCGCTCGGGCGCAGGACTCAACCTCTTCGACCGGCGTGGGGCTGCTGGTGTCTCGACAACAGGTTCTGCAACATTTTGCACATCGAGTTACGGTTCAGTAGGAGCTAAAACACTTTCTAGTGGTTCTCGAACCTCTTCGAGTCTCACCGTGCTCCCACTAACCCCTTTCGAGAGAAACTCTTTCTCAAGAAAAACACCATTTCGGGCGACAAATAACTTGCCTTCTTCCCGGATATAGAAGTAGTATCCTTTGGTTTCCCTAGGATATCCCACAAAGAAGCATTTATCAGATTTGGGAGTGAGCTTATCAGACATCAAACGTTTTACATAGGCCTCATAACCCCATATCTTTAGAAAAGACAACCCGGGACGCTTCCCAGTCCATTTCTCATATGGTGTCCTCTCTACTAATTTAGATGGAACTCTGTTTAGTGTGAAAGCAGCAGTTTCTAAATCGAATCCCCAGAAAGTCAATGGAAGATCAGTTTGACTCATCATCGATCGGACCATGTCTAACAAAGTTTGGTTCCTCCGCTCGGACACCCCATTCTATTGGGGCGTGCCAGGTGGAGTCAACTGTGGAACAATTCCACGCTGCTTTAGATGATCAATAAACTCATGGCTCAAATATTCACCTCCACGATCCGATCGTAGAAATTTAATTGTCTTGCCTGTATGATTTTGTACCTCATTCTGGAATTCCTTGAACTTTTTAAAGGATTTCAACTTATGCCTAATTAGGTAGATGTAACCAAATCTACTAAAGTCGTCGATAAAAGTGATAAAGTAATGAAAACCACATCTGGTCGTAGAACTCATTGGTCCACATACATCAGTATGTACAATGGCCAACAATTCATTTGCCCTCTCACTTTTACCAGTGAAAGATGACTTAGTTATTTTGCCAAGTAAACAAGACTCACATGTGTCAAACGATTCGAAATTAAATGACTCCAAAAGCCCATCTTTATGGAGCTTCTGCATGCGCTTCTCATTTATATGACCTAAACGATAATGCCAAACATAGGTAAGATTTAAATCATTAAGCCAAGGCTTCTTGGTATTAATATTATAAACATGTGTATCCTCAAGATTCAGAATATATAAGCCATTCAACAATGGACAAACACCATAGAGCATAACATTTAAAAGTATCAAACAACACTTGTTCTTTATTACGAAATCAAAATCATCTTCCTCTAAACATGATGAAGAGATAATGTTTCTGCCCAAGGCGAGAATGAAATAACAATTATTCAGTTCCAAAACTAATCCTGAGGGTAGCGACAAAGAATAAACGCCGACGGCCAACGCAGCAACTTTTGCACCATTGCCGACGCGAACATCTAATTCACCTCTTGCACACTTCCTAGTCCTTTTCAGCCCCTGCAATGATTTGCAAGCGTGAATCATTGATCTGGTATCAAATACCCATGAATCACTTGGATGAGTAGCAAGATAAATTTCAATAACATTTATACCTGAAGTGAAAGTCATACTTCCCTTCTTTTTCTTTTGTTCTTCTAAGTACAACATGCAATTCCTCCACCAATGGCAAGGCTTATGGCAGTGGTGGCAAGTGTCAGAGTTAGCAGGGCCCGACTTAGACTTTCCAGTCAGATTAGACTTAGAGCTCTAGATCGTATCTAAAGCTTTAGCTTTTCCCTTACGCTTTCTCTTCTTACTTTCCTTTTGAATCATCATCACATGACTAGTATTTTTCTTAAGGCTTTCCTCGGCTGTCTTGAGCATCCCATGCAATTCAGCCAAGCTTTTCATCATGCCATTCATATGAAAATTCAGAATGAACGGCTCAAAACTCATAGGGAGCGACTGAAGAAACACATCTGTGGCCAAATCTTAATCAAGAGTAGACCTAAGTTTTTCTAGGTTCTCAACGTAACCAATCATCTTGATCACATGAGGACTGACTGGACTGCCTTCCGCCAACCTGCACGCAAACAAGGACTTTGAGACATTATACCTCTCAGTCCATGCTTGGTTCTCAAATATGCCTTTGAGTCCCACAATCATATCATAAGCATCCCTGTCCTCATATTGCTTCTGAAGCTCAGAGGACATGCAAGCAAGCATGAGACAGCTGACATCAACTAAATCATTGGCGTGCTTCTTATAAGCCCGCCTTTCAGCAAGTGGTGTATCATCCCTTGATTCATTAGGGTGGGGTTCTTCTAGAACATAATCATTTTTCTCCTACTTGAGAACAATTCTCAAGTTTTTGTACTAGTCGATAAAATTTGTTCCAGACAATTTCTCCCTCTCTAGGATAGATCACAGATTAAAAATGGAAGTGTTCTTTGCAGTAGGTGCCATGATCTACAACAAAATACAAGGTTCAGCGCTATGCTATATTGATCTTCTATCAAATAAAAGATGTACCACAATATGTAAAATAATCGCTTTCCCTCTAACGACACATTGTGGGACAAGATCCATATTCAACTAACTCCTAGTGAGCTTTGGCATCACTGCTAGAAGATTAGTGACATAGGTAAGCAATACTTGCTAATCACATCCTATGTGACTCTTGTTCGTTGGGGTGGCATCCAATGCCCGACTCCCAACTCCATGCCCCAAAGCATAAAACCATTTTGATAGCTTTGTTCAGCAAACCAATACTATGCATGCGGTGTCCGACATCCACCCTAACTGGTTGAGATAAAAGATTGCACCCTACTTTGGCAGACCCACCATAAAATGACCAAAACCTTTGTAGGTGCAGATATTGGAAAGAGCATCAATACTTAATGTTCTGAGGGAAACTATTCTAACATAGTAACGATGCCTACCGCACACGGAGCATGAAAGAATAGTATGACAGGAACATAAGAAAACATCACAGGCAATCATATTAACTGTGACATAGTATAGCCCTTTTACCCTAGTGATCTCCATCTCTATGGTTCCTGTCCTTCGGGTCATCACGCTTTAGGCCTCCATGCACTTGTATCAGTCTATTTCACCTAATAGCACTATACTAATTACATGAGGAGAAGAATCACATGTTGACGCGCAGATCGTACAACATTTGAACAGCCTTGGGCTATAATTAGCCATGACACGCAGGCCTTGAAAATTACAAGCTTGTATCTTATACATTGCAAGGCCATACCAGTCACAATATTCTCTACAAAAATAAGTTAGGCGTAGAATCTACACATGACTGAACAATACCTAGAACTTCTAG
Organism: Zizania latifolia; assembly: GCA_000418225.1. Lineage (NCBI taxonomy): Eukaryota > Viridiplantae > Streptophyta > Magnoliopsida > Poales > Poaceae > Zizania > Zizania latifolia. The sequence goes on along the minus strand of KE371407.1, from coordinate 667,323 downwards.
CTCAAAGACCCGAAACTTCCGGTCGAAGGGCCCGAAACTTCTGACTCAGGGCCAGAACTTCCGAAATCAACCTTCTGACTCGAATTTATTTTGGCCCGGAACTTCTGGGTCACACTCGGAACTTCCAAAAGTAACCTTCTGACTCAGAATTTATTTCTGTCCGAAACTTCCGGTCCAACCAAAACTTCCAAAAATAACATTCTGTATCGAAGTTTATTTCGGCCCGAAACTTCTAAAAATCCTACAAAAACAATAGATCCAATCTATTTCCACCACATATCACCTATATGTGATCGATCCAGATCAAACACTATGCACGTAGGCTCTGATACCACTGTTGGGTTATGGGGATGCTACACTACAGCTAATTTCAAAAAAATTTACCCCGTTTTCTCAGGAACCATGCGTGTAATGAGATCATAGATCGTTACCTCTAGTCACAAGATGCGCTAGGGCAGCGGAAGTATAATTGGTGAAGCGCGTCGTCGATGAACTCCGCCCAGCTTCGTCCGTTTGTCGACGATGAAAACGATGTATTCCGGCGATCTCCACGAGAAGATCTGCACCACAGTAGCAGCGATGCATCTACGGTATCCACACGTACAGGGACGAGATCACCTCAAGCCGATATGCCAGTACCACGTGAGAGATTAAGGGAGAAATGGCCACAATCGGTGTAGCAAGGAGAGGTGGCGGCTAGGGTTAGATCGAATCAACAGCCGTATTTTCGTCGTAGCCCCTCCTCTCCTTATATTGTGCCCTCTTATCGGCCTTTAATCAGTATTAAAGCCTAACAGATCTAATCTGTTCGTCTGACCCAGAACTTCTGGACCTAACTGGAACTTCTAAAAATAACATTCTGTACGAATTTATTTCTGCCCAGAACTTCTAGACCCATAACTTCTGCACCTAAAACTTCCGGTCCAACTGGAACTTCTGAAAATAACATTCTGTATCAAATTTATTTCGACCCGGAAGTTCCAGTTCCACCCGAAACTTTCGGTTCATCCAGAATTTACCTTTCAGACATGTTCAAAACTTTCAATCCAACCGAAACTTTTAGTTCCTCTAGAAATCAAAATTAAAACTGGGGCTGGCCCGGAACTTCTGGATGCTCCAGAACCCGGAACTTCTGGCCTCAAGCCAGAACTTCCAGTTTTCCCAGAATTCTCTTGGGCATATTTCTATCAGATTGAGAGCCTAGAAAAACTTGGTTTTCCCCTTGACCAAGATTTGGCCATGGATGTGATTCTTCAGTCGCTCCTTGTGAGCTTCGAGCCATTCATTTTGAATTTTCATATGAACAGCATGGAGAAAAGTATGGCTGAATTGTATGGGATGCTAAAGACTGCTGAGAATAGCATTAAAAAGAATTCTAGTCATGTGATGATGGTTTAGAAGGAGAGTTAGAAGAGAAAACGCAAGGAAAAGGCTAAAGCTTTAGATGTGATCTCGAGCTCTAAGTCGAAACCAGCTGGAAAGTCCAAGATTGGCCCTGCTACTTCTGACACTTGCCATCACTGCCATAAGATTGGTCATTGGTGGAGGAATTACAAGTTATACTTAGAAGAACTCAAGAAAAAGAAGAGAAGTGTGACTTCTACTTCAGGTATAAATGTTATTGAAATTATTCTTGCTACTCGTCCAAGTGATTCGTGGGTATTTGATACCAGATCAATGATTCATAATTGTAAATCGTTGCAGGGACTGAAAAGGACTAGGAAGTGTGCAAGAGGCAAATTGGATGTCCGCGTCGGCAATGGTGCAAAAGTTGTTGCGTTGGCCATCGGCGTTTATTCTTTGTCGCTACCATCAGGATTAGTTTTAGAATTGAATAATTGTTATTTCATTCCTGCCTTGAGCAGAAACATTATCTCTTCGTCATGTTTAGAGGAAGACGGTTTTGAATTCGTAATAAAGAACAAGTGTTGTTCGATATTTTTGGATGGTATGCTCTATGGTGTTTGTTCGTTGTTGAATGTCTTGTATATTTTGAATCTTGAGGATACACATGTTTATAACATTAATACCAAGAAACATCGGCTTAATGATTTGAATCCTACCTATGTTTGGCATTGTCATTTAGGTCACATAAATGAGAAGCGCATGTAGAAGCTCTATAAAGATAGGCTTTTGGAGTCATTTGATTTTGAATCATTTGACACATGTGAGTCCTGTTTACTTGGCAAAATGACTAAGACGCCTTTCACTGGTCAAAGTGAGAGGCCAAATAAATTATTGGCCATTGTACATACTGATGTATGTGAACCAATGAGTTCTACGGCTAGAGGTAGTTTTCAGTACTTCATTACTTTTACTGACGACTTTACTAGATTTGGTTACATCTACTTAATGTGGCATAAGTCGGAATCCTTTGAAAAGTTCAAGGAGTTCCAGAATGAGGTACAAAACCATACAGGCAAGATAATTAAATTTTTGTGATCGGATCGTGAAGGTGAATATTTGAGCCATGAGTTTATTGATCATCTAAAATAGTGTAGAATTGTTCTGCAGCTGACTCCACCAAGTACACCTCAATGGAATGGGGTGTTCGAGCAGAGGAACCAAACTTTGTTAGACATGGTCCGGTCAATGATAAGTCAATCTGATCTTCCATTATCCTTTTGGGGATTCGCTCTAGAAACTGCTGCTTTCACATTAAACAATGTTCCATCTAAATATGCATGCTCTATGGTGTTTGTCCATTATTGAATCATTTGACACATGTGAGTCTTGTTTACTTAGCAAAATGACTAAGATGCCTTTCACTGGTCAAAGTGAGAGGGCAAATGAATTGTTGCCATTGTACATACTGATGTATGTGGACCAATGAGTTCTAAGCCGGAGGTGGATTCCAGTACTTCATTGCTTTTACCGACGACTTTAGTAGATTTGGTTACTTCTACTAAATGAGGCATAAGTCAGAATCCTTTGAAAAGTTCAAGGAGTTCTAGAATGAGGTACAAAATCATATAGGCAAGACAATTAAATTTCTGCGATCGGATCATGGAGGTTAATATTTGAGCCATAAGTTTAATAATCATCTTAAACAGTGTGGAATTATTCCACAGCTGACTCCACCAGGCACGTTTCAATGGAATGGGGTGTCCGAGCGGAGGAACCAAACTTTGTTGGACATGGTCCGATCAATGATGAGTCAATCTGATCTTCCATTATCCTTTTGGGGATTCGCTTTAGAAACTGCTGCTTTCACAATAAACAATGTTCCATCTAAATATGTAGAGAGGACGCCATATGAGATATAGACCGGGAAGCATCCCGGGTTGTCTTTTCTAAAGATATGGGGTTGTGAGGTCTATATAAAATGTTTGACGTCTAATAAGCTCACTCCCAAATCTGATAAAGGCTTCTTTATGGGGTATCCTAGGGAAACCAAAGGATATTACTTCTATAACAGAGAAGAGGGCAAAGTGTTTGTCACCCAGAATGGTGTATTTCTTGAGAAAGAGTTTCTCTCGAAAGGGTTAGTGGGGGCACGGTGTGACTCGAAGAGGTTCGAGAATCACTAGAAAGTGTTTTAGCTCCTACTGAACCGCAACTTGATATGCAAGATGTTGCAGAACCTGTTGTCGAGACACTAGCCCCACGTAGGTCGGAGAGGTTGAGTCGTGCGCCCGAGCGGTTTACATTTTTGACCACTGTGCAACGCGACATATTATTGTTGGATAATGATGAACCTAAGACCTATTCGGAAGCGGTGATGTGACCAGACTCTAAGAAATGGCTTGGAGCCATAAGATCTAAGTTAGAATCCATGCGAGAGAATTAAGTTTGGAACTTGGTCGATCCACCTGATGGTGTAAAAACTGTTGAGTGTAAATGGATTTTTAAGAAAAAGATAGACATTGATGGAAATGTTCACATCTATAAGGCACGATTGGTGGTGAAAGGTTTCAGGCAGATTCAAGGTGTTGATTATAATGAAACGTTTTCGCTCATTGCAGTGCTAAAGTCTATCCGGATCATCCTAGCAATTGCCGCATATTATGACTGTGAGATATGACAAATGGATATCAAAACGGCTTTCCTTAATGGAAACCTAAGTGAGGATGTGTACATGACATAGCCTGAAGGTTTTGATGATCCAAAGAATGCTGGGAAAATTTACATGCTGCAAAGGTCCATTTATGGGCTGAAGCAAGCTTCTCGGAGTTAGAATCTTTGTTTTGATGAAGTAATTAAAGGGTTTGGTTTCATCAAGAATGAAGAAGAGCCTTGTATTTATAAAAGGCTTGTGGGAGCGTACTTGTATTTTTGGTCTTATATGTAGATGACATATTGTTGATCGGAAATGATATTCCAATGCTTGATGCTGTTAAATCTTCATTGAGAAAAAGTTTCTCAACGAAAGATCTTGGAGAGTCAGCATACATATTGAGCATAAAGATCTATAGATAGATCGAGAAGTATAATTGGACTAAGCCAAAGCATATACATTGACAAGGTATTAAAACAGTTCAATATGCAGAATTCTAAGAAAGGCTTTCTGCCAATATCACATGGTGTTACACTTAGCAAGAGCCAGTGTCCTTCGACACCTGATGAGCTGGAGAAGATGAGTGTGATCCCATATGCCTCCACAATCGGATTTATCATGTATGACATGCTTTGTACACGCCTAGATGTTTCTTATGCTCTAAGTGTTACGAGCAGATACTAATCAAACCCGGGTGAAAGTCACTGGGCTATAGTAAAGAGTATCCTTAAGGACTTGAGAAGAACTGAGGATATGTTTCTAGTCTATGGAGGAGAGGAGGAGCTCATTCTAAATGGTTACACCGATGCTAGCTTCTAAACCGACAAGGACGATTCACGATCGCAGTCTGGATTTGTGTTTTGCCTCAATGGAGGCGCAGTGAGTTGGAAGAGTTCCATGCAAGAAACAGTTGTAGATTCAACAACTGAGGCCGAGTATATAGCAGCTTCTAAAGCTGCGAAGGAGGTTGTTTAGATCAAAAAGTTTATTTCTGAGTTGGGTGTTATCCCTAGTGTGTCTAGTCCAGTGGACCTCTATTGTGATAATAGTGGTGCCATTGCGCAAGCCAAGGAGCCTAGGTCGCACCAGAAGTCCAAGCATATACTACGGCGCTATCACCTCATCCGTGAGATTATAGATAGAGGCGATGAAAAGATATGCAAGGTGCACATGGATTTGAACATTGCTGATCCATTGATGAAACCTCTCTCACAGCCTAGGCATGAGGCGCACTTGAGCTCTATGGGTATTAGATACTTGTGTGATAGAGTCTAGTGTATGTGAGAGAATAAGTCTTGTCTATGCTAATGTACTTTAGATAATTGGTTATCTTGTTCCTTGAATAAATGCCATTTACATTGATCAGTGAGTATGTGACTTGTTTATGAAACTCTTATTATCACGATGTTATTCTAAATGATCCCTAATCTCATATCATCATGTGGAACAGTGATGATTTATAGATTAGCACATCTGTCTGATTGATGATCATGTTTCACGGATCATAGACATGGAGATGTCAAATCAGTGATGTGGACTCATATTTATGAACATGGAGTTGGATAGACCCACTTTGAGATACTGCTGGGATTGTTATTCATGATGTGTCATCAGTTGTCATCTCAAATGGTGTACATGCAGAATCCTTAGACCTGAGATCGTCATTGATTCCAGAATGTGTAGTGACACTCTTAGGGGCTTCCAAATGCTATTCCGTAACTGGGTAGTTATAAAGGTTGCTTTTAGGTGTGTTATGAAATATGTCGTGGGATGTGAGCGGTTAAGATGGAATTTACTCCTCCTAAATAATGGGAGAGACGTCTCTGGGCCCCTCGAGGTAGTTGGATTAGAAAGTGGATGGCCATGCCACTATAATTAAAGAGTTAATCATGATTAATCCACTACTTGATCGAGTGAAGTGTCGAGCTATCACAAGGGTGGCATGAATCTCGCCTTGAGCTTGACTGATGTCGTGTGGTAAAGGGATTGGTGCGTGAGTATATCAAGGTTCAGAAAATATGATTTTGATTTTGTATGCTTTCGGTGGTCAATATGTGCTGCTAGGTACCGCTATTGATCAGTGATACCGAAAAGGTTTCTAGGTAGCGACCATTTGCATATGAACCTATCGGATCGCACGCTTAAGGGGATGGGATTCGAAGCTTGCAAGAATTGACTCTTGTGCAAGTGGAAGATTGATAGAAATATGCCCAAGAGAATTCTGAGGGAACCAGAAGTTCCGGTTGGACTGGAAGTTATGGGCCTGCCTGAAAAGTGTATTCCGGACCTACCGAAAGTTTCGATTGGACCGGAAGTTCCAGGCCTAGAAGTTTCGGTTGGACCAAAAGTTCCGGACAGAAATAAATCTGTACAGAAGATTATTTTCAGAAGTTCGGGGCCTAGACCAGAACTTCTAGGCCAGACGAACAGATTAGATCTATTGGGCTTTAATACTGATTAAAGGCCCATGAGAGGGCACTATATAAGGAGAGGAGGGGCTAGAACGAAATGGCGGCTGGCTGTTCGCGTGGTTGGTTGTTGCTGCTGGTTGTTGCTTCGACCTAACCCTAGCCGCCACCTCTCCTGGCTACACCGGTTATAGCCATCTCACCCCTGATCTCTTGCGTGGTACTAGCATACCGGTTTGAGGTGATCCCATCCCTGTACTTGTGGATACCGTAGAGGCGCCGCTGCTACTGCGGTGCTGATCTTCCCGTGGAGATCATCGGACTATGTCATCTTCATCGCCGATGAACGGGCAGAGCTGAGCAGAGCCGATCAAGGACGCGATTCATCAACTCTACTTTTGCTGCCCTAGCGCGTCTTATGGCTAGAGGTAACGATCTATGATCTCATTACACGCATGGTTCTTGGACGAACGGGGTAAAATTTTTAAAATTAACGCTAGTGTAGCCTCCCCATAACCCAACACTTCCCGGTTGTAGAAATAATATCCTTTGATTTCTCTAGGATACCCTACAAAGAAACATTTATCAGATTTGAGAGTGAGCTTATCAGACGTCAAAGATTTTACATAGGCCTCACAACCCCATATCTTAAGAAAAGATAACCCGGGACGCTTCCCAGTCCATATCTCATATGGCGTCCTGTCTACAGATTTAGATGGAACCATGTTTAATGTGAAAGCAATAGTTTCTAGAGCGAAACCCGAAAAGGACAATGGAAGATCAGATTGACTCATCATTGACCGAACCATGTCTAACAAAGTTTGGTTCCTCTGCTCGAACACCCCATTCCATTGAGGTGTACCTGGTGGAGTCAACTGTAGAATAATTCCACACTATTTTAGATGATCAATAAACTCATGGCTCAAATATTCACCTTCACGATCTGATCACAAAAATTTAATTATCTTGCCTGTATGGTTTTGTACCTCATTCTGGAACTCCTTGAACTTTTCAAAGAATTCCGACTTATGCCTCATTAAGTAGATGTAACCAAATCTAGTAAAGTCGTCAGTAAAAGTAATGAAGTACTGAAAACCACCTCTAGCCGTAGAACTCATTGGTTCACATACATCAGCATGTACAATCGCCAATAATTCATTTGCCCTCTCACTTTGACCAGTGAAATGCGTCTTAGTCATTTTGCCAAGTAAACAAGACTCACATGTGTCAAATGATTCAAAATTAAATGACTTCAAAAACCCATCTTTATAGAGCTTCTACATGCGCTTCTCATTTATGTGACCTAAACAACAATGCCAAACATAGGTAGGATTCAAATTATTAAGCTAAGGTTTCTTGGTATTAATGTTATAAACATGTGTATCCTCAAGATTCAAAATATATAAGACATTCAACAACGGACAAACACCATAGAGCATACCATTCGAAAATATCGAACAACACTTGTTCTTTATTATGAATTCAAAACCATCTTCATCTAAACATGAAGAAGAGATAATGTTTCTGTCCAAGGCAGGAATGAAATAACAATTATTCAATTCCAAAACTAATCCTGAGGGTAGCGACAAAGAATAAACGCCGATGGCCAATGCTGCAACTTTTGCACCATTGCCGACGTGGATATCCAATTCGCCTCTTGCACACTTTCTTGTCATATTCAGTCCCTGCAATGATTTGCAAGTATGAATCATTGATCCGGTATCAAATACCCATGAATTACTTGGATGAGTAGCAAGATTAATTTTAATAACATTTATACCTAAAGTAGAAGTCACACTTCCCTTCTTTTTCTTGAGTTCTTCCAAATACAACTTATTTCAATAACATTTATACCTAAAAATCACACTTCCCTTCTTTTTCTTGAGTTCTTCCAAATACAACTTGTAATTCCTCCGCCAATGACCAGTCTTATGGCAGTGGTGGCAAGTGTCAGAAGTAGCAGGACCAATCTTGGACTTTTCTGTTGGTTTTGACTTAGAGCTCGAGATCACATCTGAAGATTTAGCCTTCCCCTTGCATTTTCTCTTCTTGCTATCCTTCTGAACCATCATCACAAGAGTAGAATTCTTTTTAATGCTATCCTTAGCAGTATTTAGCATCCCATGCAATTCAGCCATGTTTTTCTCCATGCTGTTTATATGAAAAATCAGAATGAATAGCTCAAAGCTCACAAGGAGCGACTGGAGAATCACATCCGTGGCCAACTCTTGGTCAAGGGGAAAACCAAGTTTTTCCATGCTCTCAATATAACCAATCATCTTGATCACATGAGGACTGACTGGGCTGCCTTCTGCTAACCTGCACGCAAACAAAGACTTTGAGATGTTGTACCTCTCAGTCCGTGCTTGGTTCTCAAACATGCCTTTGAGTCCCTCGATCATATCGTAGGCATCCCTGTCCTCATATTGCTTCTGAAGCTCAGAGGACATATGGGCAAGCATGAGACAACTGACATCAACTGAATCATTGGCGTGCTTCTTATAAACCTGCTGATCTACGGCAGATGCATCATCATTTGGTTTATCAGGATGGGGCTTCTCTAGAACATATTTCTTTTTCTCTTATTTGAGAACAATTCTCAAGTTTCTATACCAGTCAATAAAGTTTATTCCAGAAAGCTTTTCCTTTTCAAGAATTGATCGTAGATTAAAAATGGAAATGTTCTTAGCAGTAGGTGCCATGATCTACAACAAAAATGTAAGGTTCAGCACTATGCTATGTGAATCTTCTATCAAATAAAAGATGCTCCACTACATGATATACAATCGTTTTCCCTCTTACGACATATAGCGGGACAAGATCCATATTCAACTAACTCCTAGTGAGCTTTGACATCACTGCCAGAAGATTAGTGACATAGGTAAGCAACCCTTTGCTAATCACATCTCTATGTGACTCTTATTCATTGGGGTGGCATCATATGCCTCGACACCCAACTTCATGCCCTAAAGCCCAAAACCGTTTTGATAGCTTTGTTAAGCAAACCAATACTATACATGTGGTTATCCGACATCCACCCTAACTGGTGAAGATAAAAGATGGCATCCAGCTTTGGCAGACCCACCACACAATGATCAAAACCTTTGTAGGCGTAGCTATTGGAAAGGGCATCAAAGTTCTTAATTTTCTGAGGAAAACTATTCTAACATGGTAACGATGCCTACCGCACACAGAAACATGGAAGAATAGTATGACAGGAATATAAGTAAACATCACAGGCAATCATATTAACTATGATATAGTATGGCCATTTTCACATGGTGATCTCCATCTCCATGGTTCCTGTCCTTCGGGTCATCACACTTTTGGTCTCCATGAACTTGTATTAGTCTATTACAGCTAATAACACTATACTAATTATATGAGCAGAAGCATCACATGTCGACGCGCAGGTCGTACAACTTTTGAACAGCATTGGGCTATAATTAACCATGACACGCAGGACATAAAAATTACACGTATGCATCATATACATCACAAGGCCATACTAGTCACAACATTCTCTGCAAAAACAAGTTAAGCGTAGAATCTACACGTGACTAAACAAGACCCAGAACTTCTGACTCAAAGGCCCAGAACTTCCGGTCGAAGGGCCTGGAACTTTTGAGTCAAACCCGGAACTTCCAAAAACAACCTTATGTGTCGAATTTATTTTGGCCCGGAACTTCCGAGTCAAACCCAGAACTTTCGAAAATAACCTTCTGTATGAAGTTTATTTTGGCCCGGAACTTCCGAGTCACACCCAAAACTTCTGAAAATCCGATGCAAAAATAATAGATCTAATATATTTCTACCACATATCACCTATATGTGATCGATCCAGATCGAACACTACGCACGTAGGCTCTGATACCACTGTTGGGTTATGGGGAGGCTACACTAGCGTTAATTTAAAAAAATTTACCCCGTTCGCCCAAGAACCATGCGTATAATGAGATCATAGATCATTGCCTCTAGCCACGAAACATGCTAGGGCAGTGGAAGTAGAGTCGATGAAGCGCGTTCTCGATCAGCTCCGCTCAGTTCCATCCGTTCATCGGCGATAAAGACGACGTAGTTCGGCGACCTCCACGGAAGATCAGCACCGCAATAGCAGCGGCGCCTCTACACTATCCACATGTACAGAGACGGGATCACTTCACGCCGGTATGCTAGTACCACGAGAGAAGTTAGCGGAGAGAAGCCACAACCGGTGTAGCCAGGAGAGGTGGCGGCTAGGGTTAGGTCGAAGCAACAAGCACAGCAGCGGCAGCAGCCCTTTTGTCCTAGCCCCTCCTCTAATTATATAGTGCCTTCTCATAGGCCTTTAATCAGTATTAAAGTCCAACAGATCTAATCTATTCGTCTGGCCCGAAAGTTCTGGTCCAGGCCAGGAACTTCCGAAAATGACCTTCTGTACGAATTTATTTCTATCCAAAACTTCTGGTCCAACCGAAATTTCCGAAAATAACATTCTGTATCGAATTTATTTCGACCTGGAACTTCTAGGTCTAACTCGGAACTTCCGGTTCATCCAGAACACACCTTTCAAGCAGGCCCGAAACTTCCAGTCCAACCAAAACTTCCGGTTCATCCAGAAACCGAAACTAGGACTGGCTCGGAACTTCCGGTCTAACTGAAACTTTCGGATGCTCTAGAACTCGAAACTTCCGGTCTCAGGTCAGAACTTTCGGTTCCCTCAGAATTCTCTTGAAAATATTTCCATCACTAAGTTTCTCGAGTGCTATGTGCTGAGAGCCCGACAAGAGTGCTCGACAACTCGATCAAAGTTCTCGACCACTCAAACTAATCAAAATCAATTTATTCAACATATGTCAAAATCAAAATCAATTTGTTCATCATAAATCAATGATCATACACATGATCTCACAAAGGGTACCCTTTAGTGACGGTTACACTATGACCAGTCACTAAAGGGTGTCATGTCGATTCAGAGGTGGATCTATATAAACCCTTTAGTGATGGGTTTTAATTTAGACTCATCACTAATATTATGGTCATATTATAACAAAAATAATTTTTTTAGGTTGGATCTAGAATCAAAGCCAGGATTTGACAGCCAACATTGTACATTGCAAACACATCACAAAAGTTTTATCATAGTATACCACAACACAATTTATATTGCAAAAGCAAAGCATACATTACATAAATGAGCCGTTCACTAACTGTTACAAGTCATATTTACATCGCAACCAATAAAAATTAATTCATACCACTACAATAGAAATTTCCCTTCGAAGAGATGACTTGATCCATTAAGAATGTCCCTAGCCATCCTCGGATGCCATGCAAGTCAGTCTTCATGAGAAAATTTTCAGGTATATATGCGAAATGAGTTTTTACATTAGTCGATGTATACATAAGTGAAAAGTAAATTCAACATTATAATCACATATATGATAGTATCTTACTTCTAGCATTTGAAGTCCTGCTATCTTTAAGGCTATCATCATATGGTATGCGACATAAAACACGATTAGTGAGGATGACATATTTAATTTGGATAAGACAAACATTTAGAGACTTACCAATACTGTGGTTTTATGCACCAACTATCGACGTTCCGTTGCGTTTGATGTACCGGTACTGGCACCGAAAGCTTTATAATGAGGTAAAAAAATGAATTCAGCGAGAATATGTTAAAGGTTCAACTTGTAATAATAAAGTGAAGAAAACCTTACTTGTGATTATGTTTCTGATTACAGAGTCTTTCTCTGTGCGATCGTCATTAGGTCCAAACGATGTTGCCGAGTCGATATGCCAAATTATTTTCATCTGACGTGTTATTATCAGCACCAACCCCATATTTTGGGGCTAAGCTACTGACAAGTACGCTACTGGGAGCACCAGAAGATTCGGGAGCCGTGCCATCAGCTATATAGGCATGTGGTGTAACACGCTTCCTCTTGTAGGTTATCATGAACTTGTTCATCCTTGAAAGATACAATGTGATAAAAAAAATCAATCTTCTATAATGTATAAGGTATGCTTAATGCTCCCATCTGCTTATTGAAAAGAAACAACTGAGCAGCTGTAAGTAAAGTTCAGCCCGGTTATACAAAAGAGGTGAAGCAAAGGCAAGGGAGACAGCATCAGTGCAACCATGAAATTCCATTATTTAGATCCCTGAGCAGTTCGATAATCAACAATTTCAAGTTTACTTAAAAGATATGTAACAGGATGAAATAATAGTAACAACATTCTCTTTTAACTTTATAGAATTACAAAACAGTATTGTCATATCTCAGAGAGCTGGTAATCTCCACCAGTGAATTAAAACTAGCTGATAGAATAAGAACATCAGCCTTTCCATTCCGTACAGACCAACACCTTACGAAGAAGATAGCCAAAAAATCCGTTCAGAATGTGATGCCCGTCTCTCCATTAGGAAAGGGGAAGCTAAATCTGCACTCACCTATCCATCAATCAAATCATTGCCCTAAATAGATAGCTCCCATACAAACATTTTGAGGAGAATGCATACGGTAGTACTTCCCTCCCATTTTCCCTTGGTTAGATACACTTGAATACTGATATTCCTTCAAGAAATAATACCACACCTCGCAACCATTACTGAAGCATAATGCCCCACAATTCCGCACACCAAATCAGCACCAGCCTTCACCAGGCAATAAGCAGAATTCGATGCAAAATACATGCGACCACTTCCCCCAACCGGTTCCTTTCGCAGCAAGGCTCTCCTTTCCCCTCCGCGTGGAGAAACCAAATCAACGAACCCAAACCACTTGAAAAACAGGGAGGGAATCGAGCTAGAACAAATTTGTTGGTCCATAAAACTATTACCTCGATTCCACGGCATAGGCAAATACTAACATTCACAGATTCACTAAAGTACTAACATGGCATAGACAAAATACTAACATTTAAAATAGATTCACAGAAGGGGCCAGCTAGGGTTCTTGAAGTATGCGGGTAAGTACCTTGGGAGGAGGAGGAAGAATCAAGACGAGGATGCGACGAGGATGAGTCGGCGATGGAGTGGCACGATAAGGCAGCGGCAAGGACAAGTTGGCACGGTGAGGATGATTCGGCAATAGAAAGGAGGCCGTGTGCTCTGATGAGGAAGGCCACGCGCGCCGATAAGGAGAAGATGGCGACCATGAGGGGGAGGTGGCAGCGACGAGGGAGAGATGGGGCGATGAGCAGGACGTGACGTCGACGAGGAAGAAGCGGTGACGGCATCGATGAGAGGCTAGGGTTAGGGATCAACGCGAAAATAAAAGTGTGGCCGGTTCAATTTCGCCCCACTTATTTATACCCAGGAGACTACTATAGTGATGGGTCGTAACGTGACGCGTCACTAAAGAGGGTGCTCATCTTTAGTAACGCGGGTAAAATAACACCCGTCACTAAAGAGCACACCCATTAGTGACGGGTCGTAATGTGACCTGTTACTAAAGGGGTGCCCATCTTTAGTGACGAGTCATAACGTGATACATCACTAATGCTATGACCCTTTAATGATGGGTCACAGTTGATGGAATTGTGCCCAAAAAAATTCTGGAGGAACCGGAAGTTCCGGCTGCAGCCGGAGGTTCTGGGTTCTGGAGCATCCGGAATATCCGATGGGGATCGGAAGTTCCAGGCCAGCCCCAGGGTTCGGTCTTCTGGACGAACTAGAAGTTCCGGCTGCAGCCGGAAGTTTCGGGTTCTGGACGAACCAGAAGTTTCGGTTGGACCGGAAGTTCTGGGTCGGAATTAATTTGATACAGAATGTCTATTTTGGAAGTTCCGGCTGTAACCGGAAGTTCCGGGTTCGGAATTAATTCGATACAGAAGGTCTGTTTCAGAAGTTCCGGCTGTAACCAGAAGTTCCGGACCCGAATTAATTCGATACAGAAGGGTAATTTTGGAAGTTCCGGATAGGATCCGAAAGTTCCGATGATAGCCGAAAGTTCCGGGGTGCGCAGATTAGATCTGTTGGGCTTTTAATTTGGATAGGCCCATGCTGGGCACTATATAAAGGAGGAGAGGGTGGCACGCAAGGGGCTGCTGCTATTGCTCTACCCTAGCCCTAGCCGCCACCTCTCCTCTCTCCCAAGTGATCGTAAAGGTTGTGATCAAACCCTAGAAACTTCACGAGTGGTGCTAGCACGCCGGCGTGGAGTGTTTCTGTCCCTGTACGTGTGGACTTCATGGAGGTGCTGCTCGAACAGCAGTACTTGTCATCTTCTTCGTGTGAAGATCGCTGGGCTTCATCGACTTAATCACCGACGAGCGGGCGAGGCAAGGAGGGAACGAGCGAGAACGCGCTTCCTCAAATCTTCTTCCGTTGCACTAGCGCGTCTCGCGTTAGAAGGTAACGATCCATGATCCCTCACGCGTATGGGTTCCTGCGCCAACGGGGTTAAAAATTTAAAATTACCGGCTAGCGTAGGCTCCCCGGCCATGTCCCAACAGTGGTATCAGAGCCTACGTGCGTAGCGTTCGATCTGGATCGATCACGTATAGAGATACGTGGTGGAGATAGATTGGATCTATCATTCTTGTGTCGGGTTTATCGAAAGTTCTGACTGTAGCCGGAAGTTCCGGGTCAAAATAAATTCGACACAGAAGGTTGACTTCGGAAGTTCCGGCTGTGAACCGGAAGTTCCGGTCCCTTCAGCCAGAAGTTCTGGCTATAGCCAAAAGTTCCGGGTCTAGTTCAGTCGCATAGATTCTTCGCCTAACTCGTTTTTGCAGAGAATGTTGTGACTGGTATGGCCTTGCAAAATGTATGTGATGCATGGATATAATTACATGGCCTGCGTGTCATGGTGATTTACAGCCCAAGGCTGTTCAATGGTTGTACGACCTGCGTGTCGACCTGTGTTGCTTCGACTGATGTAATTAGTGTAGCGCTATTATTTATAATAGGCTAGCACAGGTTCATATAGTTCTGAGGCACAATGACAGGAATCATGGAGATGGAGATCGCCATGTGAAGGGGCCATACTATGTCACAGTCAATATGATTGCCTGTGACGCTGCTTATGTTCCTGTCATACTATTCTTACATGTTACGTGTGCGATAGACAACCTTATCACGTAGAGTAGTTTTCCCTTAGAAAATTAAGTATTGATGCTCTTTTCAATAGCTGCACCTACCAAGATTCTCGATCATCGATGATGGGTCTACCAAAGCAGAGCATTGTCTTTTATCTTGACCAGTTAGGGTGGTGTCGGACACCACACGCATAGTATTGGTTTGCTTAACAAAGCTATCAAAACAGTTTTGGGCTTTGGGGCATGGAGTTGGGTGTCGGGTATTGGATACCACCTCAACGAACAAGAGTCACATACGATGTGATTAGCAAAGTGTTGCTTACCTATGTCACTTATCTTTTAGCAGTGATGCCAAAGCTCACTAGGAGATTAGTTGAATATGGATCTTGTCCCACAATGTGTTGTTAGAGGGAATGCAATTTTTTACATTGTGGTATATCTTTTATTTGATAGAAGATGAACATAGCATAGTGCTTAACTTTGCATTTTTATTGTAGATCATGGCACCTACTGAGAAGAACACTTCTGTTTTTAACCTGCGATCAATTCTTGAAAGAGAAAAATTGTTCGGAACAAACTTTATTGACTGGTACAGAAATTTGAGAATTGTTCTCAAACAGGAAAAGAAAGATTATGTTCTGGAGGAACCCCACCCTGATGAACCTGAGGATGATACGCCACTGA
>KE371407.1:622348-633594 GCA_000418225.1 Zizania latifolia | reverse complement strand
CTAGCCGCCACCTCTCCTCTCTCCCAAGTGATCACAAAGGTTGTGATCAAACCCTAGAAACTTCACGAGTGGTGCTAGCACGCCGGCGTGAAGTGTTTCCGTCCCTGTACGTGTGGACTTCGTGGAGGTGCTGCTCGAACAGCAGTACTCGTCGTCTTCTTCATGTGAAGATCGCTGGGCTTGATCGACTTAATCGCCGACGAGCGGACGAGGCAAGGAGGGAACGAGCGAGGACGCGCTTCCTCAAATCTTCTTCCGCTGCACTAGCGCGTCTCGCGTTAGAAGGTAACGATCCATGATCCCTCACGCACATGGGTTCCTGGGCCAACGGGGTTAAAAATTTAAAATTACCGGCTAGCGTAGCCTCCCCATGTCCCAACAACAGTATGAACCGTTACTAATGAGGGTGCTCCCCTTTAGTGATGGGCCACATTATGACCCGTCGCTAATGGAGCATATTTAGTGATGGGTATAAAATAGTCCGTCACTAAAAGTGTATTAGTGACGTGCATCATTTATCCGTCAATAAAGCTCCATCACTAAAGATTATTTCTGTGGTAGTGAGTCGATCGGGGCGGAGCGCGGCGGGAGAGGATGGGGCGGGTGGTGGCGGGAGAGGACGGGGCGGGCGGCTGGTGTGGGTGGAGAATGGGGTGGAGGTTGGGGAACGGCAGTGGAGGGGGCAGCGGCTGGTGACCACCGGTGGGGGGCTGGCGGCATCGGGTGCCTCTCGGTCGGGACACGGGTGGCGCTGGGAGTGGTGATTTAGGAAGAGCTGACCTGGCAGGGTTGAAAGTATTACCTAGCACGAATCTTGAAATAAATCAATGGTTATGAACAACTGGGCCGAAATGTCTAATGGGCCTAAAAATCCGAATAATCCGAATAAGAGTTATTCGGATTATCCTAATCATAATCCTTATCCGTCGGATATCATCGATGTCATATTCGTTTCCGTATCCGAAAAAAATATTCGTATCTAAATCCGTATCTGAATCAAAAAAATATAGATCCGAATCCATTTTTTCAGATACGGTCGAAAACTATCCGAACCCACTTTCACCTAGGGATGAAAACGGATCGGATTCAGACAGATAATGGTCATACCATATCCTATACCATATTTTTATTGCGGATTCAGGGTCGGTGCGGATGTTATGCGGATGCGGATATGAAACGGATTATTTCGGATGTCGAAAACGGTTTGGAGTCGAGGCAGAGTCGGATCAGAAACGGATTAAAATTATGGGATAATACACACATGATAATAGGAATGCGCAATGTAACATCAACATGCTTATAGTCCAACAATCTGGTTGCATATGTACACATCATAATTATTTGTTTGTTGCTTTTGTTCCTAAACATTTTTCAACATAAATACAGTACATGAGATTATTGGTTCTTCACAAATGATGCGCATACATGCGTCATAAAGATAGCATAGTACATGTAAAGTTGTTTTATACCATGTCCGGAAGAAACAAGGAGCCACGAAGGGTTCTTTCAACAATAGGTAAAAAAATCATGGAAATAGCAGAAGAAAGAAGGAGATATCCTGTGACGGGCTTACAAAATTGTCATGGGCCAAAGGCCAGCCCATTTAATATCGGATTATCCGATTTTAGCATAGTCGGATAATCCGCATCGAAAACCGGATAATCTGAATCTGTCGGATTTTACCGATACCATATCCGAATCTGCATCCACAGCGAAAAATCCGGATCCAGATCCGAATCCGTCGGATTTTAAAAAATTGCTACCACATCCACAATCCGACCAGATTCGGAGCAAATCGGATCGGATAGTATGCGATCCGCTTTCACCCCCACCTGTGAGTGCCACAGGAGGGGCTGGTGAGGGTGAACAACCCTTTGTGATCCCTCCTCTAACACCCACCATCGAGTTTGTTTCGGCCATCCTGTCCCCCTTAATTAATTCATTGGTGCTAGTGTGTCCCCCGCATGTGCTCCACAGAGTAAAAAAATCAGACTGGTGGTCAGATCGGTCAGACTATTTATTCAGTGATTAACCGGTTCGACCGTTAGTTTATGTTTATTAATATCATATTTATTTATATTATTTTAAATAGGAATTATAAAAATTGTTGAAAATATGTATAATTAGATGTTTTAAAAAAATAATTGTACACCTAAGATGATAATTATATCACAATATCATAGTTTAGAGTGATATTATAATCATAATATCATAATTCATAAACTTAGTATATTATTTAATAAAGTTTATTAAAGATGTACAAAAGTATTAAACAAATTTAATCTTCAGCGTGTGTATTTATCATTTTACCCTCAAATTTACAATAGAAAAAATATAAAATGAGGGGTAGCTTGTGTGTTAACATTAAACCAGCTAGTTTTTTTAAAACCGATACTAGTTCGTTGGTTTAAAAAATCGGCCGATTCGTCTAGTTTTTACGGTTCAATTATATTCCATTCTTTTAGTGAAACTGGAATGCCTGTGTCCAATTCTAGTTTTTTAGTCCAACCTCAGGTTTGGTCTGGTTTTTTTCTAGTCCAACCATAGGCTTGGTCTAATTTTTCCTAGTCCAACCACCAATTTAGACTGGTTTTTTTCCTAGTCCAATCATCGGTTTAGTGCCGACCCAGCAGCTACATACTGGAGAGGAATCCACGCAAGGCAGGGGGGTATGTTTTGCACGTCCCGACTATCTCTTTACAACGTAGCTACATTTTTACGCATGTCTACTTTTTTCTGCTGTTCAAGTTTCGCTGAAGAAAGACAGTTTCATGTTCTGATTGGTTGGCAAAGTTGCCGGCGCCAATGGAAATGACTGAGGCTAACCTTGATCCTCTAATCGGCTGTGAGGGGGTACACCCGCTGTCTAGTCTAGTATGACACTTGCCTTTTTAACGTTTGTTAAGATTAATCCTTGATACGCACGGACATCGTGTGTGATGTTTTATTCTTTTATCCCTCATTTAAAACATCGGTATACTGTTCAAGACAAGGGGGCAGTCGCAGGAAGGGACATCGTTTGGTGCCACCACAACCTTTCCGGTGCCGGAAAAACACGGTAACGTAGCAGGATTTTAGCCACTTCCGTGACAAGGAGCATAGAGCGGCAGCTCTTTCATATAGTGACAATTTTGGTTGTTCAAGAAACATGTTAGTTTTGAAAATAAGTTGTGTCTATATTTATTTTTTAAAACATTATTTAAATAAGGTTAAAAAACCGTTCAAATGCATACTACTAGGCTAAAGGCCCACTTCATTGATGAGCTCTTCTGGCATATGTTTCAAAGCATATTCGGTTGATACACAATTAATCCTACGCTTTCCAATTATCCTAGATTTATTTTGTAGATGTGTTTATTCACTACAGCTTTGTAGTTTGAGTTGAACTTTATTAGGTTATATAGGGAGTACGATTTATTAGACATTTCATTTTCGATGCCACGCTTAGCTATCGGATATCCTCTCACCTCGATCTCATGTCTCGCCTGGAGATCAGTAGGATCGGAACAAATTAGTCTCGGCATCGACTGATCAGAAGAATATCAGATCAGTGATCAGGTCAACACTCTAACAGTAAAATTCCCGAGCTATATTTTTCTCCTTTGTTATTTGCTTATTTCATTGATTAATTCTATTGATGAGTTACAAGTGCATCCATTAGTTTTGTTCTTTTCATCTTTTGCGTACATGTGCAACAGTCAATCTAGTCTTCTACAAACCAGGTTAGAAAATATGATCTGATCATCAAAAAGCGCAAAAAAAAGAATAGATGATCTAACTCAAGTAGTACTCAACTAAGAAAGGAGCTAGCTATGGGAGGTTTATTATAGTTTTAGTTTGACTGACGATAGATGGCGACCTTATGTTCAACTAAGAATGCAAAGCAAGCCTTTTCTAACCACGTGCATGGACGTCAAGAAAAATCCAGGTATCCACGTGTGCAAAAAAACGCTTTTTGAATAGTTTGATCCCAGCTTGTATGTGCTATTTCTAGCTCTCTGCACTGCACAGAGGGACAGCCACAACTAAGCTGAAGCTAGGATAACAATAGGCATATAACGTACGGGCAGTAAAAATCAATCCACAAATTAAAACATATCAAACACCCTAAACCCTAAACTCTAAATTCATGTTCATAAAACATATGAGTATAACCTCGTGCCGATGTTTGCTCACGAGTAATCTATGAGTTCAGTCACAATCACATTATTATCCCTCAAATTTTCTTATAAGATACAATTAATATATGGAACTCAAATTATAATATAAACTATAATGTAGTCATAAAGTACAACATAAACTAGAATATTCAGTTTTATTGGTCATACATAATAAATTATTAATAAAAGTGTATTATTAAAAGTGGTGTATGGCTAGATAAAAAATAAACCCGTGTTTGATTATTGATTGCATGAACCCGTAAAACTCTAAACACAAAATTAAAACCACAAATGTATCCGTTTGGTTGGTACTGGTAGCCGCGGCAAAACTGCCGTGCCTACACTTAAGCAGGGAAGTTCACTACTTCACTGTGTCGTCTTGTCACTCCCCGCTCAGACGGATGAGGACGCAATTTCACCGGACAAATATACCGTCAACAGTTCATTGCACCGGTAGCCGCCACGTCGCCATCGTCGTCGAGTCCGACCGGTCTGCTCCTGCGCCACTATAACTCTCCGCGCGCCTGCACCGACCGCGGCGCTGTGTTCCCCGCTCTCTCGTTCTTGTAGCGGCGTACTTGCTCGGATGGGATCACCATGCCCAAAGCCGTCGATCATCCACAGGTGCGTATGTAACTGCTACTGCTTAGTGCTCCTTATCGCTGGCAGAAGAACAGTTGCTACCTTTGGTTGACTTGATCACACCACTTATCTGTTTAACAGTATGTTTAACAAGCAAGATCGAATTAGTCTTCTTCACGTCAAACTTTGCATCTTTGTTCAAATTTTTCGTTGCGCTCTATCCGAGCTCACCGTTTTTCGTGCGAGTGAACTCAAATATGGTTGTGTGCTATCTAGAGTTAAATAAACCAATGGTGGCACCATAATAACCATTAACCAGTTTGATTTAGTGGTAACTATCCAGTGATCTCTAGAAACTGAGGTTACTGCCTACTGGTACGATCTCATGGTGTGGATGTCGGGATATTTATCTCATTGTCTGAAAGAAAATTTGTGCTCGACCTTAGCTCAGGGTTTGAAATTGCAGAGTAAAATTTTCAAAATCTCCAGATTTTCGGTTACCTGTAGCCTGTTTTTTAAAATGACAGGACTAAAATTTTATTTTTTTAATTTATTGAATATTTTGTTCAGTTTTAAAGAAAACTTGTTCAAATTTAAATTGCCGAAATTTCAGTCCCCCGAGATTCTTTTGCATCACGAAATGTTAAGCTCTGCTTGCTTGGTCTCGTAGGTTACATTTGCCGCGAAGGACATGGAATTCTCCGAGTGGGAGGGAGACATCCTCGCCGTCGCTGTGACAGAGAAGGACGTGTCCAAAGGCTCGAGCTCCAGGTTCGAGAACGCCGCCGAGCTGGCGGAGCTGGACGGCCAGCTCGGCGGCCTCCTGTCGGAGGCGGAGGCGGAGGAGGATTTCGCCGGGAAAGCAGGCCAGTCGGTGTCTCTCCGGCTCCGGGGGCACCGTTTCAAGAGGGTGTGCCTGATCGGCCTTGGCCAGGACGCGCCGTCCTCCGCTGCGGCTTGCCGGAGCATCGGCGAGTCCATCGCGTCGGCCGCCAAGTCTGCTCAAGCTACCAGCGCTGCAATTGCTTTCGCCTCCCCGGATGGGATCCAGGGAGACGATTTCAAGCTGAATGCTGCAGCAGCAGTTGCTTCTGGTACTGTGCTGCCCTTGCTGCTGCTTCAGATGTTTCTTGATTGTTGAGGGAAATGAACTAGTTCCTGTGAAATTCATGCAAAAGTCATGTGAAATTCCTTCGTTCTAAGCAGGATATGTTTATGAATGCGATGGTTCATGATGGATTGTCTTCCTATTTGGATTTCAGGAATTTTACTTGGATTGAATGAGGACAGCAGATACAAGTCTGAGTCCAAGAAGGTGCATCTCAAACATGTAGATCTTATCGGATTTGGGGATCAAGAGGTTGACAGGAAACTTAAGCACGCAAATGATGTTTCATCAGGGGTGATTTTTGGCAAAGAGCTTGTCAATTCACCTGCAAATGTCCTCACCCCTGGTGAGTAACATCTTCTAAACTCTGAATTCTGAATTTTCTCCATAGATTCCACTATTACGATGTTTTCTTATCGCAGTAATCACTAGTTTTTTTCCCAAACAATCACTTGTTCTTTCTTCAGCGGTAAGGTATCAAAGATTGCTTCTGCATACAGCGATGTATTCACGGCGACAATATTGGACGAGGAGAGATGCAGAGAATTGAAGATGGGTTCCTACTTGGCAGTTGCTGCAGCTTCTGCAAATCCTCCTCACTTTATCCACCTGTGCTACAAACCCCCTGGAGGCAATGCTAAGAGAAAGCTGGCTATTGTTGGGAAGGGTCTAACCTTTGACAGGTTTCTGCCCCATTCTGCATATCTTTTGGACTATTACAGTGAAGAATACATGCTTTGAAAATCTATAACACATCTTCGATATGCATGTCATAATTGTAACTTTTTTGCGGCACCAATAATAAATAATGTTAGTTCATAAAATACAGTTGTCGTAATAAATCTGACCCGTTTATTTTTTGAAATTTAAAATTAAATAATATATTAATCGGCTATTATAGTCTACATGTTTCATGTAACTTTTCATTTCTTAATTGATCTATTTTCATAAATCGGTGGGAGCAAAATCTGACTACCAAATCTCTTCCAAAACAAAACAACTAATTAATAGACATTAATAGTTGATTTTCTAAAACAAAAAATAAATAAATACAATAATTAATAGACAAATAAAAATAAGTGTTCTTTTTTAACTATGACCGTTTGATCGATCAAGATGAATGGTTCACATTTATTTAGATGTACCATAAAATATACATCGTAAAATTGATTTGGCAATTTGTGTGCAGTGGGGGCTACAACATTAAGGTTGGAGCAGTCTGCACCATTGAGCTCATGAAGAAAGACATGGGTGGCTCTGCAGCCGTCTTTGGTGCTGCAAAAGCTCTAGGCCAGATCAAGCCTCCTGGAGCTGAGGTACATCACTTTTCAGTTGCTGGTATGAGCAACCTCTGTGTTTTTTCTTTTCTATCTGACAGCGATTTCCCATCTCATAGGTTCATTTTATTTATGCTGCCTGTGAAAATATGATTAGTGGCACAGGCATGAGACCTGGTGACATTGTGACTGCTTCTAACGGAAAAACTATGGAGGTATGTTCCTTGTGTATACGCTGTAAAAATACCAGAAATTAATTCATGACCCATAAAGCATAGCAAATAGGTAACAGGGTCCACTGGTTTGTTCAGGTAAATAACACTGATGCGGAGGGAAGGCTTACGCTTGCTGATGCTTTGATCTATGCTTGTAAACAAGGCGTCGACAAGGTAATGGATCATTTATACATATGCCCTGATCTTTGATGATTTCTCCAAAAATCATTGTGCAAAAATTTGTGTTGGACATTATGTATTTGGTTCTAGTCCTTTGTTTGCTAACCTCTGTTTAGAGAAACTCAGAAACGTGATTTATTCAACCCTATTTGGACAGCAAAATATTCTTTTTTGTGAGGACAGATAAATTTTGTTTGCATGGACAGAAAATACTTGGCACTGCACTTTCAACAGCTCATTCTATTGTCCTCGTCAGTCCACTAAAATATAGAATTTGCACAGTTTGTCATGCTTTTAGATAGCGGACAGGGGTGAAACCTTATAGTTTGCGGGTGCAAATACGCCCACTCAAAAAAATCAGTTATTGCCTTCATATTTTGGCTATATATGGACCGTCTTATTCTAATTTTTTGCACCACTCATGATTCAACCAATAGCCCAGTTAAGAATGTTAGTTCATAGCAACCCAATTTTTCACCTTTTGTTTTGCTCTAGCTTCGCCGTCGATAGCAGAAACAATTGGGATGTTGTCTCTTTAAATGGTTATGTAATATAGTTTTCATTTTGTTGGAGCCAAGGGTTGCCATACTGAAATATCTGTAATAATTGCATATACGCAGATTATTGATCTGGCAACACTCACTGGTGCCTGCAGAGTTGCACTAGGTCCTAGCATTGCTGGTAAGATTAACGAGATACCATCTCTTCTGCAACCTTCTCCAGTATTAAGTACACAAAATTTTGAGTGCTTATTAATTTGGTGTGTCCAGAATTGAATACTCGGGAAGAGATTTTCTTAAGGGGTAGGTCTATAACATCCTGATTTTCAGGCTGTTTTAAAACTTTCAAGCTAATTGCGAAATTTTGGTTTCTTACCAATTTATGGTTGTTGGTGCCAAAATAAATCTAAAAGAAACCTCAATCGAATTCTAAACTGAAAACGTGAATCGCCTACTTTCGATTTATCCTTGACTCTACCAAATTCTACCGAGCAACTCATCAAATCCGAGAATCACTATTCCTAATCCGGCAAAATTAGTTCTTCTTAAATCATTGTCTTAACCAGTTCATTCAAATTTTCTCAAAAGCTCACCTTTGAATTCTACTATTTACACTAGCCACTTCTTTATCCAAATTTGTGAAATCTTGTTTTCAAAACTTGTGCAAAAACAAATTTGAATAGAGTCTACTTGAAAATTTTGGATTTCAACGTTTTGCTATTTAGTGCTAAAGTAAAAAATTTCCTTTAAACAAAGGTGATCACTATTCCCCGTCCGAAAAATCACTATTCACCATCCGATAATCTCGTTCCAAATGTTGAAAAATTCCTATCTTTCCTCCCAATTGATCTCCAAACCAAATCTTGAATAATCATTATTTCAATTCTGGAAATCACTATTCATCCTCCAATTATCTCAATTCCTAATTCTGAAATCATTTCTCTTTCTAAACTCTAGCTTAATCCACAATTTCATTTCTGCAATTTCAACACAAGGAATTAGATTAAATTCTACTAATCAAATCTGAAAAACAGTAAATACTATACAATATCTGAAATTACTATTCACTATCGGACACAACTATTCATCGTCCAAAAGACAAAATTCTTAATTCCGAAATCATTCTCTTTCATCCAAACACCCTTGTTTCTATCCCTAATCAAATCCATAATTCAGTTTCTACAACACTAAACCAGTGATCAAGTTAAATCCTCCGAAATCAAGTACCATCCGTAATCGCCATTCATAAACTAAAAATACTAATCATAATCCTAAAAATGACCCTCTTTTATCCAAGAATTTCATATTAAAATTACAAATGATTCATGTTTAAATTCCATGACAGTACTTCCACTGATTCTTTTCCATGAACAATACCCTTTTATCCCTGACATTGCCGAAACCAGTTTATGTTTCTTTCCTCCTACAGCTGCGCCATGCACTCAGTCCACACGTTTCAACCATTCTTGCTACAGTGCTTTCCCTGCACCCTCTTCCTCACACCAGCCATCGGCTAGCTTAGCAGTCACGCCAACCCTGCGTCCCTGCCGTATGCCGTGCGCACCACACCAGGAGCAGCGCCAGCCCGTGCATTTGTGCTGCTCGCGTGCTAGCTCCGCGCGCCGCGACTGCGCCCCTGCGTCGTGCCATCCGCGCGCCTGCGCACAGCGCCAGCTGCGCGCCCACGCCGGACCACTCCGCCTGGCCATGTCGGACAACCACCGACCAGCGTCCTGCCCGTGCTAGCGCCAGCCCGTGCTCCCACGACACGTCGGCCTCGCGTCTTGCCCACGCGTCATCACCATGCCATACCCCTGCTGCCAGCACTGCTGCCGACATGTCCCCCTCCGTACGTCCACGTCACCCGCCGTTCGCGCCAACCATTCACGCCGTGACACGTAAGCCTCGCACTGTCCCATCGCCGCTTAGCCATCCCATCCGCCAGCTAATCGCGCCGCACAAGCCATCATCACCATTTCTTCCTATCGCGAGCATAAAATGCCTCGATCATTCCTTGCTCAGCACACCCCGAACCAGTCCTCCGCCTCCCGAAGCCCCAGCGCCCAGCGTTCACCGTGTTTCACCGGATTTCTGCTAGAATCAACCACCGTCGCCGTTATCAGTACGTCACGATTCCTCCTCTCTATTGCTCCATTCCTCAAGCCAGTAGCGGGAACATAATTAGCGTAGTTCACCGTCTTCGTTTCTACAGCCAATTTCGCCGGACCACGCCGCCTTGCAAAACCCCCAAATCGCCGCCGCCGTCACCCATGTTGGAATTTCAGGATCTCACACAGAAGAACACGGGACACAGATTTTCTTGGTGGCTACGAACGCCCTCCAGTGACAAACGCTGGAGCGTATTTTTTCTGTATTTTTGTGCAGCTCGACTCACGACTGAACGCTGGACACACCTAGACACTAACTCAGCTACACTCACGCAATACAAATTTATAGCAGCCTGCACACCAAACGTCCAGCGCCCACTTCCATACCCCCGCTGCATAGCCTCCCACCGAGCCGGCGTCCTACGATCATGTAGTGAGCTCATGCAGCATGCATCAGCTACCTGCGTCCTGCTATCCCACGTTGTGTGCTCATGCAGCAACAAACCTCATGCAGCAACTAATTCTCACACCTCCACACACGCATGCCACAACCAATTAAGTCATGATTACCCTAACAACCCCTCTCTACTCCGTCGACCACCATCCTTCTATTCCTCATAGCAGTAGCAAGTACATGCAGTACCGATGATGTTACCATAGTTGGCTAGCCATGTTTGACGCCGAGGTTCGCCGGCGACATGCTCCCATAGCAGTTATTTTGGTTCACCGTCGCTAGGCCGTTGTAGAGCCTTCCTGCTAGTGTATCTTCAGGGAAATCGGGTTCCGATGGTAGCCGACGTAGCCGCTTCTTCCCCGCTAGAGCCCTGCTGCACCGCTGCTCTGAAGCGCCATTCGCAGATCTGACCGTTGGATAGATGCATCATGGTGTGTAGTATATGCTGTTAAATTTCGTGGCGATCGGAGTTAAGATGAGAGAGAACGAGCTCAAAAGTTTCGGCCGTTGAAGGTCGACTTCAACCTCCCACTGCTGCTCTGGAGTTCCCCCTGTCTCGGTGATGATCGGGCCCCGCGTGTCAGTAAGCTCAGCTGTCCCTGCGCTGTGGGTCCCGTCTTTTGCTCCTGTGGCCGCGCGTGTGCAGTGGAGCGCCGGCCTCT
>KE371407.1:584927-601218 GCA_000418225.1 Zizania latifolia | reverse complement strand
AATCCCCACTATATGTAAATGCTGAGCATATCGTCTTTTATATTGGTTTATTTGCTAGATGGCAACGTGCAAAAGTTACCGTATTGAAAAAGAAAAGAATAAAGTGTGCTTAGGGTCAAGAAAATGGGATCTAGATATCACGAAAGATGGTTGTATTTGGCCACCCAATTAAGGGATGGGCTAGGCCAGCTATTTGAAATAACCATATACATATACAATATGACACATCATAAGGTAAAAATAGATTATCTTTCGAATAAAACTAATAGTTTCTATAGGATTAGATAAGTATGCCTTAGAGCATCTCAAACAGTGCTCTTATCCAGCTTTCTAAAATTAAATTTAGATATTTTAGAAAAAAATCATGCTGCAACAGTATTCCTAAATAATTTTCTATCCTAAGTGATCCTCTAAATCACCTCTCTTTTTTTCTCAAAAATAAGAACTCCCTTTATAATTCCCTTTAAAATATAGGAATTGAGATATAGGGATACTATTATGGACTGATTGATTTTTAGGTGTTAGAATTAAGATGATTCCCTATATAAGAATATAGAGAACTAATTTTAGGAACTCTCTTGGAGTTGCTTTTAGCCTACTTAGTAAGGATACCTAAATTATAATCCGATCTCCCTATTTATAAGGGGAGGACGGGAAGCCTATAGGGGCGGACATACGGGGGTAAAAACGGATTAGATACAGATAGATATTAGCGATATCATATTTGTTTTTATTTTTTCCTCGGATTTGGATTCGGAAACGAATACTCCGAATATAAATACGAAAACAGATACTATCAGATACGAACATGAATCGAATACGAATTAGATACGAATAAGGTTATGGATATTCATCGGAACAAGAAAACTATTTGTGTAGACAATAAATGTTCTCCAAATTCAAAATTTTCTCAACTTCTAAAATCTTTCGAAAGATCCCCTTCCTTTTTAAAATCCTAGAAAAAATGTTAGATTTTCAACCTTAAAAAGCCTCTTGTTTATAAAATTTTCAAAATTTAAATTTTTTATAGAAAACCCTTTTCTCTTCTTTTTCCGGTTTCTTTCTAGTTTAGGAGTTAGCGCTAAGAGAGGTTTGGACATTTCATCCCCTCAACTCTACTGTCCTTTATATAGGCATTGGTGGGACTCGGTGACAATTATATCTCTAAGAGTTGTATTGGTATGGGCCACCAATCATTAGTTCATTACCCAACCAATATCTATAAGAGTCAGAACTGAAAGATCAACCAACATTATGATCTGACTATGCAACTGTTGTATTCTCTATACTCCAGCTGTAGTACCATGACTCATTTAAAACTGTACAGAAGAATGGAAGAATCAAATTTGAAAAAAAATTGTGCAATTGCACTATGCTCATCTCTTCTTGAATAAAATCATGGCCACAAATGCGATCATCCTGAAGAACAGGCCATACATAAACAGAACCAAAATACAGAGCCAGTAGTGATGAATGTCGAAACCACTCCTGAACAGCAAACCGCAGCGACTTATTAGCCAAACTCCAGGATACCTGAAATAAAAGAGAAAAACATATTAGCTCGAGTGCTGATTTACAGATAAGATTTCAATCTTTTATGTAGATGCAGTATTTGACAAGGATGATCACTAAGCAATAACCTTTTTGCATTTACAATTATGAAACCCTCTAATGCCCACTTTGCATAGGTTAATCTCTTGAGAAATGCAGGGGTATTCTTTTGGGTGGATAACAAGGTCAGAACAACTGGGATCAACGCAGAAAACTGTAAAAGTTACAGGATTAGTCTCTCAATGTGTAATTAATCACGAAGAAGATGCAGAAGATGAACAGTCATTTCGATGCATACCAGCTGTGCTGAGCCAGGGTTGAAGCAGATAGCAAAAGTGTAGCCTATACCGGTCACACAGTACACAAGTGCGAGGAGACAATGTAGTTATCGGCAATTGATGATCTTGGATTATTGAAGTAGTAGAACATGGAGAGGTAAACAATCGGCTTCACAACTGTGCTGAAATGATCAATTGTATCCCTTGCAAGAAAGTATGCCAGTGAGCTCATTCCAGATTCCCTTTCCCTCCAGTATTGCAACCGTTCAAGTGAAAACGACCTCAATGCTGCAATCTTGCACAAAAGGGCTGCATGATAATAATTGATGTCAGTGAAAGAATCAAACATCATAGTGCAAAGGCAGTACAGCCTATATAGTATATATTTGAACTTACAAACTGCAATTATGGTGTAAATGTAGCCAGGCATCCCAAATGTTAGATCACTGAGCTTTGCAATAGTACCCAGGCAGATCCCAGCAACTCCTAGTATCAGAAAATCAACTGAAAGCAACCTAGCTTCACGCAAACGCTGTTTGGTGACCCTGCCATGGAATACATGAAGGAACAACCTCATCAGATGGCTGTGAAAATCTCATAAAAGAACTATATAATCATTGAACTGAAATTTGAACCTACCTTCCTAAGTAGTACTTGTACTGTATAATTCCCCCTGGTGTTCTTCTGCTGGACAAGTCTTTTGGTTTTGACAAATGGTGCTCAATACGGTCACACTCTTCGACAAAAGTATTATTCCTGACATGACGAAGGCAGTGAGGGTTTGATCCAGAGAGTGAAGGGCTGGTGCCAATATGCGGTCTATGTTCCCCCATTGCGTTGAGATCATCTTTCATATCACTTGGCACTTCATAGCCATTGTAGAGCATCCAGTGAACTGGGAGATGCTTAGCATTGATGCCTGACTCAGGCTTCACAATGCCCTCAAGAATATCGATATAATGGTCCGGTGGGTTAACTCGTTCAGGGACATGGACTCCAAGAGTTGTGAAGTAGTCCTCAGCAGTTTTGACCGGACCGTTGTAAACAATTAAACCTCCTTTTGCCAGAAGTATCAAATCATCAAACATGTTGTACAATGTATAGCTGAATAGCACAAACAAGAAAATATTATAAATCTTTCGCAAAGATAAGTATTATATTATTTTCAGAAAGAAAATATTACTCGAGAGTAACCTCGGTTGATGAACAACTGTGCAAACATTTACACCTTCAAGCGCCTCATGACGCAGTGCTCGGAGGAGCAATTGTGAAGAGGAGCTGTCGAGGCCAGAGCTGTGGCGGATTTAGAATTTCAATGATAGGGGTGCGAAATTAAACATGCTACAAACCACACGTGTAATATAGCGGAAGTTACAAATAAAATTTTATTATTTTCTTGTGGTTAAAGGGTATAATCATATATCTCGAACAAAATTATCTAACCAATGGAGAAGAAATAGGTTAGAAAATAGATTGTTGGGCTGATTAATGGGTTCTTGGGCTAGATTTTAATTTAGTTAACATATATATATATAGGCATTTTTTGCCAAAAATTTAGGGGTATAGATGTACTCCACTGTGGATCCGCCCCTAGGCTAGAGGTTAGTTCATCCAGGATCAGAAGTGATGGCTCCATCACCATCTCGATCCCCACATTGACACGCTTCCTCTGTCCATCAGAGATCCCACGTTTCTCCACAGTCCCAACCAATGAACTTCTGACTGCCTCAAGGTCCAGGGACTAGGGAGTCTATCACCCTCTCCACACTCCACAGCGAGGACCTTGTGGCGGTGCGACGTTGTCGCAGAGAGCCTGAAGGTTACAGTAGAAATGAACAGACTACAGCGAACTACTTACTGAAAGGGTACAGTTTTGATATAAGTAATTACCTGCACTTTGCACTAAACCAAAGGTTTTCCTCTACTGTTAAGTTCCCATGAACAACATCATCTTGAGGCACAAACCCAATGATCTTCTTGTAAGAACGGATGTTGTCATGCCTCTCATTAACAAGAACTGAACCTGACACCTTATAGCCAGCTACTTTCCCTGTAACAGCATTAAGGAATGTGGTCTTGCCAGCCCCTGATGGGCCCATGACGGCAGTGACACGGCCAGGCCTGAGTTCGCCATTGATAGACCTCAACAGCTTCTTCTTTCCAAGTGACAACGTTAGATCTTTGAACTCAACCTTGAGCAAAGGCCTAGTTATCTCCTTCTGCTGCTCTGTCACCATGGCAACCACTCCAGTGAAGGTCAGGTTCTTGTTCTCTTCTTGCCTGACCTTCTCTTTCTCGATATCGCCATGTGCATACTTGAAAATCTATGTATTTGTTGATCTGTACTTGCCTTTTGATGCAGCTCTGTCCATGCCAGAAACAATTTCTCCATCATTACTTACATCTAGGGGCGTAGCTAGGGGGTAGTCCATGTAGGCTCAGGACTACCCCAAAATTGGCCCAACATTACCCCCATCAGCCCAATTTTTTCACAGCCAGGAAATAGCTTGTTGCCAGAGCAGTGCTCTCGCCGACCGCCCCATCTAGCCATCCATGAGACAGGACTCGTGCACTAGCCTGGGTGGGCTCTTGAGAACTCGAATTAGTCTGGTTGGGGAACCAACTAATCCTCTCGACCAATGCCTAGTAACTAATCCATGTCACATTAGTTAATTAATTAGCTTTTGTCCTATTGTGTATTTGTTGATTTGTTTTGTATTATCAAACAATTATTTAGTCATATTTATGGATCGAGACATGTTACAAAATTAGTAAGAATTGAATAATGAAATCTTTCATTGCTATAAGAAAATTTAGAGTGAAAAATGTAGAGTACAGTAATACTGCAATTTTTTATCTATCTAATGTTTTCCCATTATAAAAAAATATGATGTCTTCTTTCATATTTGAACTGTTTATATTATATTTTTTGCGTATTTGAATTTAACCACCGGTTTTAGTTAATTTGCGATGCTATAATATATTATTAGGATATTTGTATTGTATTTTAATCAAATTTTATGTGTATATATTGGCTTTGTTGTGTTATAAAAATTTAGTGTATGAAATAGGCACACCCAGCCAAACAATCCTAGCTACGCCACTGCTAGTTACATCCACGATAACTGAAGGCATGACTTCAGATATCTCATGTGTGCTCCCAGATGAAAGCACAGCACAGTCAGACAATTCCTGACCCATGAATAGTAGTGCTTCCTGCAATCTATGGCAAGAATTCTCAGAGTCTGGTTGCTGACGAAAGGATCTCCTGCGTGAGAATGTCCGAGAGTGATGACTCTGCATGCCGTTGACTTGCTTTCTTGCCACCTGTTTTGCCGCCTTCCATCACTCGCGTTCCTTGAGCTGCTTACGGGCCAGCTAAATATCATTTATTAGAAATGTAGTTAGTTAAAATTTATTAGTTTCTATCTCATGTAAGAGTTAGACTCTATCTCGTGTAAGAATTGGATTCTATCTCTTGTAAATCTTGATATCGACTATTGATGTCCTCTATAAATATATACGCAATATCAGACGAAAGACTCTGCCCTCTGTTTTCTCGTATGGTATCAGAACCAGCGTAAAAGTCACAATCGCAGTCGATTTTTCCGACGCGCAAGACACGCAACCCAAGGCCCCAGTCGTGCCGTGAAGCAGCAGTCTTCCAGCGTTGCCGTGGTGTCAGCTGCCTTCCATGAGGTGAACCCCGCGTCCCTGCGCAAGCCTTGGCTGCCGTGACGTGTGGTCCCACAAGACAAGGCATCTCTACCAAGACACAAGGCCAGAACTCAAGCGTCGTCGTCAGATCTTGTCAAGGCGAGGTGCAGCAGTCCATGGTCGGTGCAAGGAGTACTGTCAACCCCTTAATTAGAGTTGTAATCTCAGAAAAATTGAATAAAAATAATTACGTAATCTGGAATGCGTAAGTTATGTCCGTAATTCGAGGAGCACGGTTAAAAGGCTATCTCACCAGAGCTAAGGCTATCTCACCAGAGCGATAAAAGCACTCGAAGAATTCATCACCATCAATGTTGACGGTAAGCAAGATACAACCTCCAATTTAGAGTACGACGAGTAGATGACCACCGATCAACAGGTACTCGATTTTTTGTTATCAATAATTAGAAGAGATGTTCTTGCACAAGTAACTGTATATAGCATGACTTCATCTGTCTAGAGTGTCATCGAGGCAATGTTCTTATCAGTATCAAGGACAAGATCTATTAACACAAGAATTACTCTTGCTACAATAATGAAAGGAAATCTTAGTATAACTAAGTACATCGGTAAGATTCGAGCTCTTGGAGATGAGCTGACAGCGTCCGGCAAGAAGATTGATGAAGAAGAGATGGTATCCTATATCCTTATTGGTCTAGATGAAGAATTTGAGCCCATCATTTCCTCTCTTGTCTCAAGAGCGGAACCTATCATAGTAGGGAAAGCGTACTCTCAGCTTCTTCACTTTGAGCAGCGTATGGCTCTTCAACACTCATCGCAAGGAGATCACTGTGCCTTGGTCAATCTAGTAAATCGAGGTCATGGTCGCTCAAACAATCAAGGTCACGGTCATGGTTCTCAATCACGTGGCCGTGGTGGACGCAATAGAGGAAGAAACAACACAACCTCGTCAATGGTTCAACGTCAAGGAGGGAACTCCGACAATCGTCCAAAGTGCCAACTCTGCTATAAAAGAGGACACACGATAATAGAGTGTTGGCATCGCTTTGATGAAAACTTTGTTCCAGATGAATAATATGCAGGTACTACAGTTGCATCCTATGGAGTCGACACCAATTGGTATGTTGATACCAGAGCAACAGATCATGTGCCAAGTGAAATTGACAAACTATCAATCAAAGAAAAGTACAAAGGAGGTGATCAAATCCATGCGGCAAATGGAGTAGGTATGAAAATTTCACACATTGGTCATTCAGTTATTTATACCCCTTCACGTGATCTTCATCTGAAAAATATTCTTTATGTTCCTGAGGCAGGAAAGAACCTTATTTCAGCACATCGCTTTATTTCTGATAACTCAGCATTCCTTTAACTCCATCCTAAAAATTTCTATGTCAAAGATCAGACCACGAAGAGGACTCTTCTTGAAGGGAGCTGTCATGGTGGACTATATCTATTGCCTCTGTCATCCTCTTCGGTTGTCCACCATGGAAAGGAAATAAATGCAGTCAGTACTCCCTCTCGTGAACAGTGGCATACTCGTCTTGGGCATCCTGCTTTTGCTATAGTAGACAGAGTCATTCATAACCATAAGTTACCTTGTTTAGATGAGTCAAATAAAACTTCGGTTTGTGATGCTTGTCAAAGGGCAAAAAGTCATCAATTGCCCTATCCTAGGTCATCTAGTGAGTCATGTTTTTCTTTTAAACTTGTTTATTCTGATGTTTGGGGGCCTACTTCCTCTTCAGTTGGTGGCAAGAAATATTATGTTAGCTTCATTGACTCATACAGTTGTTTTACTTGGATTTATTTACTTAAGTTCAAGTCTGAGGTCTTTCAAATATTCCATGAATCGCTTCTTTGATCGAAAAATCAAAACTATGCAAACCGATTGGGGAGAAGAATATAAGAAGTTAAACTCCTTTAACAAAATTGAAATTGTGTATCATGTTTTCTGTCCTCATGCACATCAACAAAATGGCTCAGCTGAAAGAAAGCATCGACACATCGTAGAAGTTGGTCTTTCTCTTTTGGCTCATGCTTCTTTGCCTTTAAAGTTTTGGGATGAAGCTTTTCTATCTGCTGTAAAACTCATAAATCACACACCCACAAAACTCCTTAATTACAAGAGTCCTCTAGAATGCCTATATAACCAAGTTCCAGACTATCAAAATTTAAAAACCTTTGGGTGTACATGTTGGTAACTGTCGGGGAACGAAAAGGCTACGCTAGCTCATAATATGTCGTGCTGCCCCGTGGTTAGAAACACAAACCGCTCGGGTGCACGACCAACCCTTTCCGATCGACGTGGGGCTAGTGTCTCGACAACAGGTTCTGCAACATCTTGCATATCGAGTTATGGTTCAATGGAAGCTGAAACACTTTCGAGTGGTTCCCGAATCTCTTCGAGTCGCACCGTGCTCCCACTAACTCCTTTTGAGAGAAACTCTTTCTCAAGAAAGACACCATTCCGGGCGACAAACACTTTGACTTTTTTTCGGTTATAGAAGTAATATCCTTTGGTTTCCCTAGGATACCCCACAAAGAAGCATTTATCAGATTTATGAGTGAGCTTATCAGACGTCAAACGTTTTATATAGGCCTCACAACCCCATATCTTTAGAAAAGACAACGCGGGACGCTTCCTAGTCCATATCTCATATAGCGTCCCCTCTACAGATTTAGATGGAACCCTATTCAATGTGAAAGCAGCAGTTTCTAGAGCGTATCCCTAGAAGGACAATGAAAGATCAGATTGACTCATCATTTACCAGACCATGTCTAACAAAGTTCGGTTCCTCTGATCGGACACCCTATTCCATTGAGGCGTGTCTGGTGGAGTCAGCTATGGAACAATTCCACACTGCTTTAGATGATCAATAAACTCATAGCTTAAATATTCACCTCCACGATCCGATCGCAGAAATTTAATTGTCTTGCCTATATAATTTTGTACCTCATTCTTCAACTCCTTGAACTTTTCAAAGGATTCTGACTTATGTCTCATTAAGTAGATGTAACCAAACCTACTAAAGTCATCGGTAAAAGTGATGAAGTACTGAAAACCACCTCTGGCCGTAGAACTCATTGGTCCACATACATCTGTATGTACAAGAGCCAACAATTCATTTGCCCTCTCACTTTGATTAGTGAAAGGCGTCTTAGTCATTTTACCAAGTAAATAAGACTCACATGTATCAAATGATTCAAAATCAAATAACTCTAGAAGACCATCTTTATGGAGCTTCTGCATGCGCTTCTCATTTATATGACTTAGACGACAATGCCAAACATAAGTGGGATTCAAATCATTAAGCCAAGGCTTCTTCGTATTAATGTTATAAAGATGTGTATCCTCAAGATTCAGAATATATAATCCATTCAACAATGGACAAGTACCATAGAGCATACTATTCAAAAATATCGAACAACACTTGTTTTTTATTATGAATTCATAACCATCTTCCTCCAAACATGAAGAAGAGATAATGTTTCTGCCCAAGGCAGGAATGTAATAACAATTATTCAATTCCAAAACTAATCCTGAGGGTAGCGATAAAGAATAAACGCCGACGGTCAACGTAGCAACTCTTGCACCATTGCCGACGCGCACATCCAATTCGCCTCTTACATACTTCCTTATCCTATTCAGTCCCTACAATAATTTGCAAGTGTGAATCATTGATCCGGTATCAAATACCCATGAATCACTTGGACGAGTAGCAAGATTAATTTCAATAACATTTATTCCTGAAGTGGAAATTTTACTTCCCTTCTTCTTGAGTTCTTTCAAGTACAACTTGTACTTCCTCCGCCAATGACCAATCTTATGGCAGTGGTGGCAAGTGTCAGAAATAGCAGAGCCAACCTTAGACTTTCCAGCAGGTTTAGGCTTAGAGCTCAAGATCTCATCTGAAGTTTTAGCCTTGCCCTTGCATTCTCGCTTCTTGCTATCCTTCTGAACCATCATCATATGACTAGAGCTTTTTTAATGCTTTCCTCAGCGGTCTTTAGCATCCCATGCAATTCAGCCATGCTTTTCACCATGCTGTTCATATGAAAGTTCAAAATGAATGGCTCGAAGCTCACAGGGAGCGACTGGAGAATCACATCTGTAGCCAATTCTTGGCTAAGGGAAAAACCAAGTTTTTCCATGCTCTCAATGTAACCAATCATCTTAATCACATGAGGACTGACTGAACTGCCTTCTGTCAACCTGCATGCAAATAAGGACTTTAAGGTATTATACCTCTCGGCCCGAGCTTGGTTCTCAAATATGCCTTTGAGTCCACGATCATATCGTAGACATCTCTGTTCTTATATTGCTTTTGAAGCTCAGAGGACGTACAGGCAAGCATGAGACAGCTAACATCAATTGAATCGTTGGCGTGCTTCTCATAAGCCCTCTAATCCACGGCAGATGCATAATCAGCTAGTTCATCAGGATGGGACTCCTCTAGAACATATTCCTTTTTTTCTTATTTGTGAACAATTCTCAAGTTTCTATGTCAATCAATAAAGTTTGTTTCAGAAAGTTTTTCTTTTTCAAGAATTGATCACAAATTAAAACTGAAAGTGTTACTAGTAGTAGGTGACATGATCTACAATAAAAATACAAGTTTCATCGCTATGCTATGTGAATCTTCTATCAAATAAAAGATACTTCACTATATGATATACAATCGTTTTCCCTCTTACGGCATGTAGTGGGACAAGATCCATATTCAATAAATTTCTAGTGAGCTTTGGCATCACTGCTAGAAAATTAGTGACATAGGTAAGCAACCCTTTGTTAATCACATCCCTATGTGACTCTTGTTCATTGGGGTAGCATCCAATACCTCGATGCCTAACTCCATGCCCCAAAGCCCAAAACCATTTTGATAGCTTTGTTAAGCAAACCAATACTATGCTTGTGGATGTCCGACATCCACCCTAACTGGTTAAAATAAAAGATGGCACTCTGCTTTGGCAGATCTACCATACATTGATCAAAAACCTTTGTAGGTGCAGCTATTGGAAAGGGCATCAATGACTCTTAATTTTCTGAGAGAAACTATTCTAATATGGTAATGATGTCTACCGCATATAAAACATGAAAGAATAGTATGACATAAACATAAGTAAATATCACAAATAATCATATTAACTGTGACATAGTATGACCCTTCTCACATGGTGATCTCCATCTCCACGGTTCCTGTCCTTCGGGTCATCACGCTTCAAGCCTCCATGATCTTGTATCAGTTTATTACATCTAATAGCACTATATAAATTACAAAAGAAGAAGTATCACATGTCGACACGCAGGTCGTACAACTATAGAATAGCCTTGGACCGTAATTAACCATGACACGTAGACCATGAAAATTACACACACCCATCATATACATCACAAGGCCATACCAGTCACAACATTCTCTGTAAAAACGAGTTAGGCGGTGAATCTATGCGTGACTGAAAAGTGGATCCAAAACTTCTGGCTCAAGGCCCGAAACTTCCGAAATCACCCTTCTGCATCGAATTTATTTTGGCCCGAAACTTCTGGCTCAAGGCCTAGAACTTCCGAAAATAACCTTCTGTACGGAATATATTTTTGCTCGGAACTTTCGAATCCAGAACTTCCGGTCCAACCAGAATTTCCAAAAATGACATTCTGTATCGGGATTATTTCAGCCCGGTAGTTCCGGCTGGAGCCCGAAACTTCTAAAAATCCGATGCAAGAATAATAGATCTAATCTATTTCTACCATATATCACCTATATGTATATGATCCAGATAGAACACTACGCACATAGGCTCTGATACCACTGTTGGGAACGGGAAAGCTACGCTAGCATAAAACAAAAATTTTTCTACCCCGTTCAACCAAGGAACCATGTGAGTAATGGGATCATGGATCGTTACCTCTAGCCGCGAGACACGCTAGGGCAGCAGGAGAAGAGTTAGGGAAGCGCGTCCTTGATCAGCTCCGTCCGTTCCTTGGCGACGAAGACGACGCAGCCTTGCGATCCTCACGTCGAGATGATCAGCACCGCAATTGCAGCAGCGCCTCTACGGTATCCACACGTATAGATACGGGATCACCTCACGCTGGTATGCTAGTACCACGCGGGAGATTAGGAGAGAGACCGCCACAACCGATGTAGCCAGAAGAGGTGGCGGCTAGGGTTAGGGTAGAGACGAAAGCAACAGCCAACAGCAGCCTTTTCGTCCTAGCCCCTCCTCTCCTTATATAGTGCCCTCTCATGGGCCTTTAATCAGTATTAAAGCCCAACAGATCTAATCTGTTCGTCTGACCCGGAAGTTCTGGTCCAGGCTCGGAACTTCCGAAAATAACCTTCTATATGAATTTATTTATGTTCGGAACTTTCGGACCCAGAACTTCTGGTCCAACTAGAAGTTCCAAAAATAACATTCTGTATCGAATTTATTTCGACCTAGAAGTTTAGGTTCCATCCAGAACTTTTGGTTCGTCCAGAATTCACCTTTTAGGCAGGCTCGGAACTTTCGGTTCCTCCAGAAACCGAAACTGAGACTGGTCAAAAACTTTCGGTCAAACTGAAACTTCCGATTCTCCCAGAATTCTCTTGGGCATATTTCCATCAATAACTCTAGAAAAATAGAGTATAGATCAGAGAGATGCACATTTATTGGCTATAGCTCTCTGCACAAAGGTTTTAAATGCCTTGATCCATCCACATGGAGAGTTTATATATCTTGGGATGTCATTTTTTATGAACATATTTTTTCTTTTTCCTAATTACACTCAAATGCCAGTGCTAGAATCCACTCAGAAATTAATCTCCTTCCATCTCATCTGTTTTACTATGGGGGTATAAGTACTAATGACAACGTGTCAAATTTTCCTGATGACAACTTTCTTAGTGAAAATGTTTTGACAGAATTAGAAGAAATTTGTGGCGACCAGCATCCACAGTGGCAGTCACCTAGCTTCGGTGCGCGTTCAACGAGTAGGGATGGATTCGGATCGGATACGCATGAAAACGAATTCGGATAGCGCTATTTACCATATTTTACTTCGAATACGAATACGAATCCGGATGTTTTTGGATACGAATACAAAAAAGATAATTCGAATATAAATCCGCATTCGGATGTTTACTTAGTTTAACTTAAAATAAATTCGCATTTGGATGTTCATTATTTCATAAATTTTTCAAAAGTCTAAAGTACCGAGTATACCAAATTAGCAGTTAATACAAGAATTCTTGACTATAAATTATGGATAACTTTCTCAAAATATTTTTAAATTTTTATCACAGTATCTTCATATAATCTCATAACAACATGATAAGTCTTGTGCTTTTCAGACTTTATTTGTTTTTTTAGAATTAAAAAATCATTAAGCTTCACATTGCCGATTGAGTGTCGCAATCTAGATTTTTAAAATTTCTTTCAATTTAGTGGGCAAGGCCTGCAAATGGACTCAAGAATATGAATATTATTTTTCTATAAATTTTGGTTCATTATTTCAGGCACTTACAGTTCAAATTTTACCTATTTCAATTTAAGTCCTAGAAACACACTTAATGAATTAAAAATAGTAAACTAACCTAGAAAAATACCAAATTTTTATATGGAGTAAGGTATGTTGTATTTTGATTGTAAAAAAAGTTTTAAGTTCAAACAAAGATTTAAGCAATGATTTTCTTTCAAACCTAATACATTCCTTCTCTAAACCCTAATTCCTTAGAGAATATCCCGTTTCTTAACATCTTAAGTTACAAATTTCTTGAAATTTTTTTAAATTTTTATCACAGCATTTACATATCATATCATAACACCATAACAAGTCTCGTATTTTTTAGACTTCAGTTGGTTTTTTTAAATTAAAAAACCATTAAGCTTTACATTGCCGATCGAGTATCGCAACCTAGATTTTTCAAAATTTCTTTCAATTTAGTAGGTAAGACCTACAAATGGACTAAAAAATATGAATATAAATTTTCTATAAATTTTGGTTCATTATTTTAGGCACTTGCATTTCAAATTTTACTTATTTCAATTTAATTCCTAGAAAGACACTTAATGAATTAAAAATAGTAAACTAACCTAGAAAAATACTAAATTTTTACATGGAGTAAGGTATGTTGTATTTTAATTGTAAAAAAGTTTTAAGTTTAAACAAAGATTTAACCATCAATTTGCTTTTAAACATAACTTATTCCTTTTCTAAACTCTAATTCCTCCAATGAGAATCTCTGGTTTCTTAACATCGTACATGATAACTCTCTTGAAAATATTTTTTAATTTTTATCACAGTATCTACATATCATATTATAACACTATGACAAGTCTCGTGTTTTTTAGACTTCATTTGGTTTTTTTAGAATTAAAAAACCATTAAGCTTCACATTGTCGATCGAGTGTCGCAATCTAGATTTTTCAAAATTTCTTTCGATTTAGTGGGTAAGGCCTACAAATGAACTCAAGATATGAATATAATTTTTCTATAAATTTTGGTTCATTATGTTAGGCACTTACAGTTCAAATTTTACCTATTTCAATTTAAATCCTAGAAACAGACTTAATGAATTAAAAATAGTAAACTGACCTAGAAAAATACCAAATTTTTACGTGGAATAAGCTATATTGTATTTTGATTATAAACTTTTTTTCAAGTTCAAACAAAAATTTAACCATCGATTTGCTTTTAACTCTAACCCATTCCTTCTCTAAAACTTAATTTCTCCTTGGAGAATTTTCGATTTCTTAACATCCTACGCGACAACTTTCTTGAAATATTTTTAAATTTTTATCACAGTATCTACGTATCATATAATAACACTATGATAAGTCTTGTATTTTTTAGACTTCATTTATTTTGTTAGAATTAAAAAACCATTAAGCTCCACATTGCCGATCGAGTGTCGCAATTTAGATTTTTTTAAAATTTCTTTCAATTTAGTGGATAAAAACTAAAAATAGACTAAAAAACATGAATATGATTTTTCTATAAATTTTGGTGCATTATTTCAGGCACTTGCAGTTCAAATTTCACCTATTTCAATTTAAATCCTAGAAACACAATTAATGAATTAAAAATAGCAAACAGACCTAGAAAATGCAAAATTTTTATATGTAATAAGTTATGTTGTAGAGGAGTGTAGAAAAATTTTCAAGCTCAAACAAAGTTACAAATATCTTACTGCCTTGAACTGCTAGAAAACCTAATTAACTTTAGTATTTCATAATTACATAAAGAACAAATAAACCGCACATATTAATATAGTGACAATATGTCACCCTAAGTCTCTAAAAGTCTGATCTGTGTGAAATCGTAAAACAAATACGGATGTATCCATTTTCATATCCATATTCAGCAGAAATTTGGATATCCGTTTCCATATCCATATTTGTCAAACGAATTCGGATGTTTCCGTTTATCATCCATATTTAATTTAGATATAAATACGAATATCTATATTTATAATTTATTAGATACGAATATGAATAATTCGGATATTTTCTGTGTCCGTGTATCCATCCCTACAACGAGCATGCAGCCAGGCGTGGGACCCACGCCTAGTGCACGACCGAACAGTGCAGGAGCACATGGCGTGGGGTCCTCTCCTGTTGTGCCTTGTGCAGCACCACACAGTGCCATGGAACATGGCACACAGTACAATGCCGGCGCGCAGCACAGTGCCGTGGACCCTTCTAGGGCAATGCAACTAGGGACGCAGGATGCTGGAAATCATGTGGCTCCGGTCCCCGAGACAAATCCTGCGCACGTGGCTTCCGAGACAGAACTGCATCACCAGCTAGTACAATGTCATCACCATCAAGTCCTGGACTACCGAGTCCCGGACTGCCGCTTCTGTTGGCTAAGGTAGTGTTTAGTTGTTCGTATTAAATTGATTATGTATGGAATGATTTACCTGAATAAAATGATCTTGGATGGAATGATGCAAGCAGAGTTTTTGGTTATTTGTATAAGGTAGTACCTGGTTTTATTTGGTTACATGTATAAAATGGTACGAAATGATATAAGTTTATGTCTAGTTGATTGAATGAAATTCGAATCAGGGGCTCTCGAAAATAATTATATGCATGGAGCAAATAAAGGCATTCTTCTGATACTCTGAACTTCTACAAATCAACTTCTGGAACAATGTAATAATTTATGAACAATAGCATTTACATATTGCTAAGAAGTGCATGTACAGTGCTGCAAATCGCTTGAGATTCTGATTTGATCACTTCCTTATTTTGTTTTTTCGAGATAAAGCCATCCTTATATGGGTAGCTCCATGGTTTTTCAGGGAACTAGATTCTACCGGCAAATCAGCAATCATGGACAGGATGTTAACCTTGACAATGACCGAGATAAAACAATAATCAATCAGATGTTAAGCTTCAGATTTACAGAAAAAACATATTGCATGTACTACTCCTAACCCGACAATGACCGAGAGAAAACAATGAGCAATCAGATGTTAAGCTCATACTGACAATAGCATTTGCAAATGCAGAACAAGAACTCAAACCACGAACATTACAAGTAACTCAAAATTAATTGGCTAAAGTCATATCGGTGAGTTTCATAATTGCATTTCCGTGGAAGATAATGGAAGTACTGCAATATGTAGACACTTGCTAGCCTGTTGCTACTTGTACCAAATAATACTGTAGGAACTCTTGCTCACTTTAAACATTATCCATTTTCTGCTTACCAGAGGTTGCTGATGAACCTCCGCCAGCGAGCAGGGAGGCGGCGCGCGGTGTGCC
The DNA here is from genome assembly GCA_000418225.1 of Zizania latifolia. Taxonomy (NCBI): domain Eukaryota; kingdom Viridiplantae; phylum Streptophyta; class Magnoliopsida; order Poales; family Poaceae; genus Zizania; species Zizania latifolia. The sequence goes on along the minus strand of KE371407.1, from coordinate 584,956 downwards.
GGTGTGGCTGACCCGGCAATAGAGTTGGG
>KE371407.1:573620-584738 GCA_000418225.1 Zizania latifolia | reverse complement strand
GATGGGTTCGTCCGATCGGATTGGCCGGACCACATGATACAGCATGGTAGAAGAATATTTCTAAAATCTGTACCATGCCATACGAGATGAAATGGTTCGATTCAAGCAACCAAACATGTTAGGGACGACAGATCTAGGACGGAATGGTGCAAGGATAGAATACTACTGGTAACTAAACACTGCCTAACATGCCCGGATTATCTGCGACAAGTGTTGGTGAATCAAGATCTTTTGCAGGGGGAGACACAAACCGTCCTGTCACTCGGTTTCAACGGGGTATTTGAAAAGAAAAAAAATCTACACACACGGTATGGTCAAACATTTTTTTCCTTGCTACTACTACAGAACCTAAAAATTTAACTGAGGCATTAAGAGATATAAACTAGAACAAATCTATGAATAAAGAATACACTGCCTTACTAGTTATTAGATAATAAAATTTGGCATTTAGTTCCTCCAAATCAAAAGAATGTTGTAGATTGTCAATGGATCTATAAAATTAAAAGGAAACAAGATAGAAGCATAGACATATATAAAGCTAGATTGGTAACAAGGGACTTTAAACAAAGATATGAAATCGATTATGAAGATACTTTCAGTCTAGTTATCAAAATAGCAACAATTAGAATAATTCTGTGTATAGCAGTTTCTAGAGGTTGGCCTTTAAGACAACTTGATGTTAAAAATGCATTTCTTCATGGTATTTTTGAGGGGAAAGTTTATATGCAGCAGTCACCAGGCTATAAGGATATAAAGTATCCCAATTACATATGCAAGCTTGACAAGGCCCTATCTGGTAATTTTTCTTCTTGTCTATGTCGATGATATAATTGTAACTAGCTCTCAACAAGATATTATACCAGCTCTTTTACATGATCTACAACAAGATTTTGCTTTAAAAGATCTTGAAGACCTGCACTATTTTCTTGATATTGAAGTAAATAGGACACATGGTGGCATCATCCTGACTCAAGATAAGTATGCTAATGATCTGCTAAGAAAAATAAACATAGAAAATTGCAAACCAGCAAGTACTTCTCTGTCAACAAGTGAAAAATTAAGTATACATATAGGAGAACCTCTTGGGTCAAATGATGCTTCAAATTATAGAAGTGTAGTTGGAGCTTTGCAATATCTCACTTTAACATGATCAGATTTAGCCTTTTCTGTCAACAAGGTATGCTAATTCTTGTATTCACCTACTACTGATCATTGGATGGCTGTGAAAAAGATATTGAGATACCTGAAATAGTGTACTAGCATTGGACTAAAGATATATAAATCTAAGTCTTTGACAGTAAGTAGATACTCAGATGCAAATTAGATAGGTAATATGGATGATAGACGCTCCACTGGTGGTTTTGCAATATTCTTAGAAAATAATCTTGTATCTTGGAGTGCTAGAAAGCAAACAACTATGTCTAGATCAAGCACTGAGTCAGAATATAAAGCTTTAGCCAATACCACTGTCGAGATTATATAGATACAAACGTTATTAAAGAAACTTAAAATTCCAAGCCTACAGGTTGCACATCTATGGTGTGATAATCTCAGTGCGAAGTATTTGACTTCTAATCTAGTCTTTCATGTAAGAACAAAATACATTGAAGTGGACTATCACTTTGTTTGAGAAATGGTTCAGCATTCTCCCTCGATCTCACTTTCCTTTTTTTGCGGATAGTCAGGAACTGACCTGAGCAGTTGTATATGATCAGAAGGAACACGAACAATGAACCCTACATCAAATGTTAAACCAAAATTATTTACTGTAGATGCAAAGGTACCTTTGAAGGTACAATACTTAGTGCATTGCAATTTATTAGGCTTGCTGGACCGACATGCAATGAGCAAATCATTTTTATAAAAGGTAAGCTAGCAAAATCGTGAAATTATGACTTTGTGATGGAATTTACCACTAAGCAGGCACCAAGAATGACAATGTTTTCCTTCTCCGTATTTTCGTCGCAGGATCTCTTTACGATGCATTCTGCGTATTTTTATATAAATTCATCTTGCTGTACCGTCGATACTATAACTGCATGATTCAATAAGGAACTGAAGCATCGAAAGAAATTCTAATGATGCTTACTTTCTTGAGTGGTGGAACCCAGTCTGCAAAAGTGCCTGCAGAGAAAACAAACAAGAAGCATCAATCAACAAGTGTCCAAATAAAAGATTTATACAACATGATCATGCAAGATAGAGACGGTGTATGTCAGATCAGTATTCAGTACCCATTAGTACAAGATTGTTTCTTTGTTGGTGTTGGACAATAGTAACCAGCTGGACAGAACATCTCTTCAGTGCTCCCAAAATCAGCCCATGTGTCAGCACCACCACAGCCGGTTGTGTTTGGTGTTATCTGATACTTGTATCTAATAAAAGTTTAGAAAAATTAGCTGCTAAACACTTCTTTTTGTCAAGCCAAATGCAGAACAAGTGAAGAACTAGCAAAGAAAAAAAAGCAAATCTTACGGATGGCAAAGACCAGTGGTGATATTCGCTTTGGCACGCGGACAGTATGATCCCAAGGGACAAGCTACAACAAAACAAACAAAAAACGGGAGTCATTCTCCACACAAATTAATTTGACAGCAAGAACAGACCTGCAGGAAGTGTTAGAAATTACTCACGAAGCATGCATGTAAGACCTCGGGGGCAGAAGAAACCCTCGCAACACTCCTAACAATTAGTAGTTTTTGGTGGAACGTGTTCTTTGTCACTGACACTGGGGACAGGGTCTGAACCTACAGGCTACAGAGCAAGCCCATCCTGGCTCGCAACCCTGAACCCAGGACGATCTTTATGTTCGTGTTCAGGAACAGATTTTTCTTGCCTTTTCGATCATATAAACTTTTGAAGTATAATTCCACTTCCTTCGGTGTGCACAAACGCCCAGCCAGCTCACCTGAATGAATATGTTGATGACATCAGAGAACTCATCTACAAACTCAGAGAGTCAGAGTTGACTTGTTCACTGTTCAGAACCGGCTCGCCTTGAATAAGGAAAATTGTATTAGTTCAGCTTAAGGAAAGAGATGGCTCAACGGCTCTCGTCCCCTCTGCTCTCGCGACGTTCGCCCTGCCCCCTCCTTCCTCACCGTTGCCCACGGCTCTCCCTTCTGGGTTTGATCTCTCCTTCTCCTCTCACCCCCTCCCCCATTCGTTCTCGCTGTTTTTCTGTGGTTCTTTTGGCTATGGCGGGCCCTCCTTTTGCTCTCCTGGAGTTCGAGTGTGATCGTGCTCTTAAGGATTTGGTCTCCTCCTGGGATTTCTCTCGAGGCTAAGTTTTTCAGCAAACTATTCTCTCTAAATTGGCTTCTCTGGTTTATCATCCGTCATCTTCTACAGAGGGATCCTTTACATTGATTGTGGTTTTTTGGCAATTCACCTTTCGCCATACTGAAGACTCAGTTAGCCTTACTCTTCTAGCTTGTCTGGGGGGCACCCCTGTTGGTTTTCATGTCTTCTTCTTCAGAGAAAGGCACTTCAAATTCTCTGTGGCCTCGAAGACAGTTGGATTAATGGTTTACAAACTCAAAAGGGTTATCACAAATCAGTTTGATGTCTATTTCCACCTCTGGAGGGATGGTGGTGCCAATTGGCTCCTAGAATTTGCAAAATGGGATCTTGAGGATCGTTTGAGCTGGAGCACCATCCTGAGTTGCAAGTAGCGTTTCCCTGCTTCTTACCCTCGCAAGAAAGTCTCTTTCAGTGACATAGTAATTGTTTTTCCTAATCGGCTTCCTCCAAGGACTAGCTCCCCCAATGAGCGTGTTAACATTATTCATGCTTCTTCTGAAGACACCCTGCCTCCCCCCTTCAGGGTTAGTGCTATCAGTTGTCCCATTTCTTCATCAGTTGCTTCCCGGTCTAGAATTTGGCCTCTAAACATCTTGGTCAAGCTGCTCAGCCAAAGGACTACATTTCAAACAGTTAGATTGGAAGAATGCGTCCTTCATGGGCTGCTGCCCGTGCCATTTTTGACAAGAACAACACGTGACCTTTCTTTCTTGGGAGCTTCACCTCTCTAGTTTCAAATTCAGATAGCCTAGCTCCCTAGGCAGAGTTCAGCGTTGCTCCTCTGCTCTCTAAATCCAGACACTCAAGTATTGTTCCCATTGGGCGGATCTTCTCCAGGCTCAAGAGAGATTTGCAACCGCGGCCTCATATCAGCCATGCCGCCAAGGTGTCAAAAGGAGTTTTGGATAGCGTGGGAAGACCACCTACGCCAGCAAACATTAAATGCCCATGACAGGCCTCTCTCCCGCCTCTTTTGTGATTTACCCTGATGTTTTTATTGCTCCCTTGCAGGCCATTTTGCCTTTCTCTACCTAAGTCGTTCTGCAAATTCGGGTTTCTTCTAGGTAAGATAGATTGCTTGCACACTGGCCACCACTCCAAGCGCACCCTCACTGGCCTTGGAAGTTGCATCGATGCCTCCGCCCATCTTGACCGAAGCGCTCGGCTGCTATTCCACTCCGTCTTCGTCATCCAAGCATTGCAGTTCCCCTTTCCTGCGACTGCTACCACCACCACTTGACATGGCCAACTTCCTGGCTAATCCACTGCCGTTTCTCCCCCATGGAGGCATCATCGAAGATGGTGGTGGTGCGATTCGCCACCAGCACAATTTCATTGCTATGTGTGGGGAGCACGTCCGGCAGCACGAGAACATGGCCATTGTGGAGTGCGATGGCACTCTGGATGATGTTGAGCGCCTCACGCTCCTTCATGCAATCCGTCATCACATCTCTCTGGTGCTACATTAACAAGTGGTCTGGTACAGCCTATATCCGCTTGGCGTCGGCATCTTCAAGTTGGGCAATGTCTATGAGCGAGACTACCTCATCAATGCGGGTCCCTTCTTCATCAACGGTAGATATGTCCGCTTCATCAAGCATGATGAAGGTATAAACTGTCGCTAATGCCCTTTTGCCCGCGCTGGCTGGATCATGTTCCTGGGGGTATCCGTTGGACTTCAAGAATCTACACTTTCTCCAACAAGTGTGTGCGTCCTTCGGCAAGCTTATTTACTGGCATGAGTCCGACCCTAGCTTCTCCAGAATACTGCTCAAGGTGCTGTATGATGACGCGTCTAACATCTCGCACAGTATAACCTTGAAGCACGATAGAAGCCTAGATGGAGCTGATTATTCTTGGATGTTCCCAGTCTATGTACTGCAATCTGATTTGGCCAATCAACTGCTGGGCGATGAAGATCTGCTCCCTCCTAACAACGGCAATCCTCATCCCTTTGAGGGTCCTGTCATGCCGGGTGAGTCGGAATGGGTGCAACAATGGGCTGACCAGCAGCTTTATGGTCACCCAGCTCACTTCTGGCATCAAGCTCATGTGCAGCTAGCACAACAAGATGATGAACTCGAGGATCTCATGGAGGACCCTGCTGATGCTGCTAACCAGGAGGGTGACATCATCCCACAGGTCAGTGATGCCATCTTTGGCGTCTCTAGGGTTTCCTCTGTTGGGCCTGTGGCTAGGCCTATGGCTAGGGTTGTCATCCTAGCACCCCCTCCGTAGGGCCCTAGTGTGCCCCTCGCACCGTTGGCCCTTCTAGCATCGGCTCCTGCTGTGATCGCCCAGCCACCTGTGGATGATGCTCCCCTCTTGCCCCAACTGCAACAGCCTTAGCTCTAGCCTCATGAATTCAACCATTTAGTCCATGGCAGCAGGCCAATCCACATCGTCTGCACTCGCAAGCGTAATAGAACAGTGTCAAAGCAGCCAGTTGTGCGATCAGCGCTCATATCTGACAGAGGGTTACATCGAAGCACCCGTATCAGGAGCAAGCTCTAGGGATTCAAAGCCCTGAACCAACATGCTGTCGGATGCTCAACCCTACCTTCACGTCCAAGCATCCAAGACTTTATTGATATCTCCAGGTCTAGTTCGGTCTGTTCTAGGTTATCAATGCAGCAAATTCAATTCATAGCTATAGATTTGTGTGGAATTAATAGCTCATTGGTCTCTGATCATGCTCTTCTATCTAGTGATGACTTGGGCGATCACTCCATCCTGCTGGTCACTGGAGAGGATGCCACGTCCATAGCACAACCAGACAATGCTTGACTCAAGACCGCTAGGATCCATGGCATCATCCGCCTATTTATTTTGTTTTATTACTATCCCCCATGCCTGTTGTGACTATGGACCTATTAAAGCCGCCCTCTACTAGCTAACTGCTATGCTACTCACTCTGGCTGCCCCTTGGTTTTATTTTGGTGATTATCTACTCACAGTCGTAGCTTTGTCTGATGGCTGTTTGACTGCTTACTTTTGGTTTTTCACATGGGTCTCCTCAATTTGGTTAGTTCTCAGCTAGAACATATGTGGGTTGAATGTGCCAGATAAGTATCTAGTAGTTAGAGCTAAGCTCAACGAGCTTCCAATCTCCATCTTCTGCCTATAGGAAACTAAAATGGAGTCTTTTGATCATTCCTCAGTTAGGCGGTTTGCTTCCAAACACTTTGACAAGTTTGTTTTCTCCCCCTCTCGTGGTTCCTCGAGGGGTATATTTGTTGGCTGGAATAGCTCGCCCTTCTCCGGTGACTTGGTCTCTACCTCACCATATTAGCTCACTGTCAATTTCAAGTTCCTTCTCAATGGGCACTCCTGGAAGCTCACCTCAATCTATAGCCCTTGTCATGAACCTGATTGCTTCACTTTTATCGGCTAGATGCTCAACCTAGTCATCCCCAGCCACGCGAATTGGATCTTCCTAGGGGACTTCAACTTCTATTGCTCCCCAAACAACAGAAACAAAGTCGAGGCTAATTTCAGAGATGTTCAATGCTTCAACGACATCATTAGTTCTTTGGGACTCCTGGAGGTTGCTCTTAAGGGACGCAAATACACCTAGAGCAACATGCAAATTGCCCCACTACTAGTCCAACTTGACTAGTGTCTTACCTCGGCAAGCTGGATTTCAACATACCCCAACACCAGCTTCACTGCTCTCTCTAACAGTCTCTGATCACTCTCCCTATGTGGTGCAAATTGGTACCAACATCCCTCGAACAAAAACTTTTAGGTTTGAAAACATCTAGTACTGGACCAAGTTTCTTGACTTTCTATCTATGGTTTAGTCCTATTGGAACTCGGGAAGCTACCAGCTAAATCTAGTTCAAAAGGTCGCTCACAAGCTTTGCACCCTTCAAAGAGTGCTTTCCTCCTGGAGCAAGAAAGTTGGCAGCTTTGAGAAGTGGATCAAACACTCCTTGATCATCCTTGAGCTACTTGATCTTGTAGAGGAATCTAGGTCACTCTCGGTCCCTGAGTGCTCCTTCAGGCGAGTTCTCAAGGCTCATCACCTCTCTGCTACATCTCAAACACTTCTACTGGAAGCAACGCTACACGGTCAGATGGACAAAGTTGGACGATGAAAACAATAAATTTTTCCACGCTGTGGCCAGTGATAGACGACGCCACAATACCATCCCTTCCATTGAGCTGCTAGGGGGCCGTCTGGCCCACTCTTTCGAAGATAAGACCGAGGCCTTCCTTGATGCCTTCCTCAGCAAGATGGGCTATTCCTGCAACCTGGCCATGCTCTTTGATCTTTCGCAGCTGATCCCTCGAAACCTGACCCTAGGCCCCCTTGCAGAGGATTTCACTATGGAGAAAATTAACTCCATTGTCCGGAGTATGCCTGCTGACAAGGCTCCGGGTCCTGATGGTTTCAATGGGCCCTTCTTTAAAACCTGCTGACCCATCATTCATTCTGATTTTTGTGACCTGGGTCTTTTCTTCTCGGCCCACTCACCCTGCCTCAAAGCCATCAACGGCTCTTACATTGCACTGGTTTTGAAAGGGCAAAACCCAACTACCGTAAGTGATTATAGGCTAATCTCACTTCTCAATACCAGCATTAAAATTATTACAAAGATCCACAAAAATCAATACGGATTCATCAAAGGGCGCACAATTTAGGACTGCCTAGCCTAGACCCTGGAGTTCACTCACCGCTGTCAACACTCAAAGCAAGTTGCTGTCATTCTCAAGCTTGACTTCGAGAAGGCCTTCGACACCATAGAGCACTCTACTATCCTGCTGATGTTGCAGCAATTGGGATTCCCGGATAAATGGACCTCCTGAGTTCGAGCCATATTTTGCTCTGGCTTCTCCTCTGTTCTGGTTAGGGGTATTTCCGGCAAATTCTTCCACTGCAAAAGGGGTGTCCGCCAGGGTGACCCCCTATCCCCACTCCTATTTGTCATTGTTGCTGACCTCCTCCGGCACATTGCCAACAAGGCAGCTACCCTTGGTGTAATTTCTACACCCGCTTGTCATAACGCAAATGAAGATTTCCCCATCATCCAATATGCGGACGATACAATAATCTTCCTCAGAGCTGATCAGAAAAACTTGTTCTTCCTCAAAGGTCGTATTGGCACCTTCACACAGTCTATTGGTTTCAAGGTAAACTTCCACAAGTCCATCCTCATTCTGATCAATCTTGAAGAAGACAATGCCAAGCTTGCGGAAACTTTTGGGTGTAAACTGGGCTACCTGCCATTCCCTTATCTTGGCCTCCCTCTTGGCACCCTAAAGCCAAAGTTCTGGGACTCAATTCCCTCATAGAGAAAGTTGAACGACGCCTTTCAGCTACCTCATTCTAGCTCTCCAAACTAGGCAAACTACAATTTGTCAATTCAGTTCTATCCTCCTTGCCAACTTACGCCATGTACACCTTCAAGCTTCCGATCAAAGTCATCAACTACATTGACCATGCTTGAAGACATTGCTTGTGTCGGGACTCCTCCATCAACTCTAGCTCGGCTCCCCTTGTTGCCTGGAAGAATGTCTGCAAGCCGAAGCTCAAAGGAGATCTGGGGGTGATTAACTTGCGCACTCAGAACGTTGCCCAGCTGCTCAAGCATCTCAACAAATTCTATTCATCCCAGGATGTGCCATGGGTTCACCTAGTCATCTCACTCTACTCATGCAATTCATCTGCACCTCATCTTGCTATGGCTAAGGTATCTTGGTGCTGGAAATATATCCTCCAGTTGGCAACCTCCTTTCGTGCAGTGGCTCACCCTACTCTTGGCAACGGTTCCACGACTGCCTTCTGGTTGGACTGCTGGATTGGTAGCCCTCTTGAATTAGTTCTCCCTAGACTATTTTCATTTGCCAAGCATCGCAACTCTTCTGTTCGGGTGTTCCTTAGCCGCCCCAACATGGATCAGAACTTCCACCTTCTCCTCTACATGGAGGCCTTTCAGGAGTATGCTCAGCTCAGAGCCATCACTGACCAGCTAATCTTCTCAGATGATTTCTCTGATACTTGGTCATTCATCTAGGGCTCAACTACCTACTCTTCACAAAGGTATTACAACTACCAATTCAAGCACCTCTAGCCTCACGCAGCATTCGGATGGGTTTGGAAGGCCAAATGCTCCAACAAGCTTCGAGTCTTCTTCTGGCTTCTTATCATGGATAGACTCAACACCAAGAACATTCTCAGAAGAAAGCATATTCTTGTCTCTTCTCAGGACCATTGTTGCCAACTATGCCATTCTGGCCTAGAAGAAACCTCCCATCATCTCTTCTTCAGCTGCCAATTTAGTTAGTGCTGTTGGAACTCCCTCGGGCTTCACTGGGACATTACCCTCAGCACGTCGGACATGCTTGCTCAAGCCAAGGTTTTCTTTGGTCGACCCATCTTCATGGAAGTTGTCATCCTAGGCTCTTGGTCTATCTGGCTTCACAGGAACAGATGTATTTTTGACAACGACCGCGCCTCCTTTTCCACCTGGAAGTCCATCTTTCTTTAAACTTCTCTAATCAGTCCTAGAGATTCCCTGTTGCTCTCAAGCACTCTCTCAGTAGCTGGCTAAACGCTCTGTAAAGCCTCCCCTGTAACCCCCCTCTCTCTTCAACCACTACCCCCTTTATATTTCCCCCATGTTACTTTGTTCCCGCTTTTGGTTTAATAAATTTAATCATAGTAGGAGCCTTTACACTAAAAAAAAAAAGGAAAATGGTATTGTAAACGAGTTTTCAGATTTCGTGCTTGGCATTGCCAGGCCAATCACTGTTCAGACATGATATTTCAATGCTGGGAGCTACTCGAAATTAATTACTTGTATTATTGTATAACACAATGTTAAAATGAAATATGTGCTCTAGCTGAACATTGTTTTTCTCAAACTCAGTGTATTTGTTGATTTGAAATCTCTAACTGAACATTACGAGAACAGAACCTAATTATCTAATTGGATTAATGTGACATGTAAAATATAATAAGAAGGGCATGATAATCAGTGATAGGTACAGGTCAAAGTGCCTAGCTTCTTAAGACTGACCAAATGAATGTAAAATATTGGTTAGAGTAGAGCATGTCAAACACCGTAGTCTCGTTATCGCATTCAGCTAACATTAACAACTAATATGTTATTCTTGCCTAGTTGAGTAATGAAATAAATGGTTATGTTGAGGAAATGTGCAGGAGAACAATTCCAAACAACAAAATTTCAATCGACCTGTCCCATCCAAGGATATAAATATGTATTTTGTAAGAGATGGATATTAGAAACTGGATGAAAGAAAAAAAAAGAAAAATTGAGGATACTTACAACAAGCACAACTTAAGACGACAAAAAAATATGGTCCGTGTTGAATTGGAATATCCGAATATAAATTTTGCACCAGAATTTTAAGTTCATTTATCACAATAACTGATTTTTGTAATTATCTGAAATGCCACTACCTAGAATTTCTATTTGAAAATTAATTGTTAGGAAATAAAAAGATGCTGCCGTTTTGTCCTCAGGTAAAAAGTACAAGAATCCAGGTTAGTTGAAATCACCGGAATGGAGCGTAAGGACATTTATTCCATTACAAATGTGCAAATATAACCGAGCCTGTTCAACTATACTTAGCCAAAAATGGTCTTCACCTCAGAAAGAAGCAAATCAAGAAGCAGAAATTGCATCAAGGAAACACTCAACCAAAAGAGCATTTTTACCATCCTTAAAGAGGTACTGTAAGATACAAGGTACTAGCAGGTACCAAATTAAATCTAACCGTTGATTTAGTAGGGACAAGATTAAAAAAACGGACATCATGCCACCGGCCAAACAGAGCATGCCAGCG
>KE371407.1:505902-573515 GCA_000418225.1 Zizania latifolia | reverse complement strand
CCCGCCGCTACACTCCCTCGCAACTCCCGCTGCCGTGCCCCCTCGCAGCTCCCGTCGCCCTGCCCGCGCCAGGCCGCCTGTGCCACTCTGCCTGCACCCCGTCGGTGACCCGCCGGCGCCTTGCCGCCCCCTCTAAATCACTATGCTTACTCATGTGAAAATACAAAAATACCCTTTCAGTTTAAGAGGTATCATTTTCTGCCCACACAGGTACCAGTAGGTACTGTATTTATCTCAACCGTTGGATGAATTTAATCAATGATTTAGATCTGGTACCTCTTTCCTCTCAAGGATGGTAAAATTTCTCTAACCAAAAACACAAATCAAGGAGGAAGAAAGCAACATACAGAGCAATCAAACAAACAATTAAATAGGAAACGGATTCTAATGCAATTACCTTTGGTCTCTGTGACCAATTCTGCACGAAGCCAGGATCGGAGGTGTAATTGAAGGCATCGTTCCAATCCTCCATCCTAAACACCGAAACAAAACAGGAATCATCAATTGATTCCGTTAGATCAAAGGACAGAGCAAAGCATCGTCGTAGGCAAAGCTCCGCCGCATCTTTTTCAATTTCACCGATGGCAACGCCAGCAAAGAACGCTGCCGGAGGAGAAGAATGGATCAGCGACGCAGAAGGTAAAGCTCTTGGAGATGGTGTGGGCGATGTTGGATAATTAGACAATTACAGTATTAATTTCTAAAATAGATAAATAATGGTATCTGTAAGAACTAATATGTACACATCTAACATACTAGAAAACATGAACAATCTAATCACGGTTTCACAAAACATGATTAAAAACCGAGATGGACCACAGCACACGTACTGAATGCTCGCAGATGATGAAGTTGTGGCTGGTGCAGATCGGTCCCTATTGGTGTCGGACCGCAGACAATGGCGACCGATGGTTGACGTAGACGGAAGGCGTGCCGTGATAACGGACGTGAGCAGTCGCGCAGAGCGCTTCCCAAAAACCTTATTCGCCCTCTCTCGGCGTAGGATCACAAGGGTGACAGGTTCCAGACACTTGCTCTCCCATTCACCGATGCACGCCGATGCACGAGATGGAGAGGCTACAGCGGCGGCGCAGCAGAGAGGAGAGACAAAACCCTAGGCGCGTTCTGAACTGTTTCAATCTGATCTGGTAGCAACCTGTTACACGGGTTTTTATATGGGAACGGCACGATCTCACGTCGTGATCGTGATCTAAACTGTGTAGGTTTCCATATCCCGAATGTGAGCGCCAAGTTACAAAAAATCAGAACGGCAAAAGGAGGCCGCATCCCCGCAAGGCGAGGAGCCGGATTTCGGCGGACCATTCACGCAGGTGCCTTGCGTCCACGAATACATGTCCACGGCCTGGCCCGGCCTGAGCCCAAACTTGGCCAGGCGAGGCGAGGCGAGTGCGCGCGTGTGGAGCTCCCTTTCTCTCCCCCATACACATAGCTTAGTGGGATAGAGACAACCTCACTATATAAGTTGGTTATTCTCCACCTACACTAGCAATATGGGACTAAAGGTTTCCACCATCCCTTTGCATGAGTGGGTCTTTGAGATTTATTTAGGAATTTTTGAAATATTCATGTGGGCCCTAGCCCATTAAGCATAAAAATTCCAGCAATCCCCTACTAGATCTCAAATGCCCATTTAGAAATTTGCCTGTTTTTCACTACTATTTGATATACTAGCGTTTCAGCGAGGACTGTTAAGTTGAACTCTCGCCTAGAGCTCCAAGCTACTCATTCACAACTTGAACAATGAACTATGCCTTGAATTGCAAGTTTTGTGTGAACGAGTTTCACTCAAAGTCAAACTAGTACCTGGCTGTCAGTAGCCTATCCCACGGGTGAAGCATATGTGTCATACTCCCTGGTCTCATAATGAGCTTATTAGAGATCACCTAGGTCTCGTAGACTGTGACGTTAAACATTCAGGCTCATATAGGTGTATTCTTTCAAGAATGCTCTGTAGGATAGCATTTTTGTTAATTAAAGCCAACAGAATACATTAAGGCATAAAGCTAACCCGCCTTACAGTATCTGAGAGTATTGCATCTTCACTTAGAGAGGGTTATGGGTTAGTAATTACTCTCCTCAGTTAACCAATAGCTTGTTTTTCCTAGGTCCTAATTCACGGGATCTCCGATCACATAAGTTGGGTTACCATTATGGCAACTTATACGGGTCTCACACCCATCTCACTCGATGTATTTTCTATCACATTCTGTGATAGCCCTTTTATAAAGGGATCTGCTAGGTTTTTGTCTGTTTAAATATAAGTCACACTTATCACTCCGGAGTTTCTCAACTTCCTGACAGACTTCAATCATGTTTTAACGTGTCTTGATGACTTCGCATTATCCATAGCACTGTTCACTTTGACTATCACAGTTTGATTGTCATAGTTCATAAGAATAGACGACACTGGTTTTTCAATCATAGGCAAGTCCATCAATAGTTCACGCAGCCACTCTGCCTCTATAGTTGCTGTGTCTAGCACAGTGAATTCTTCTTCTATGGTTGACCTTGTCAAAATGGTCTGTTTGCAAGACCTTCATGATATTACACCACCTCCAAGAGTAAAAACATACCTCGTCGTGGCATAAAGCTCATCAACATCAGATATCCAGTTTGAATCACTATATCCCTCAAGCACAGCGGGGTGCCTAAAATAGTGAATCCCATAACTCATAGTACCTATCAAGTAGCTCATAAACTTTTCAAGTGCATGCCAGTGATCACTATCCGGGTTGGACATGAACCTGCTCAATTTGCTCACAGCAAATGATATGTCAGGTCTTGTTGCACTAGCTAGGTACATGAGTGAACCGATTATCTGAGAGTATCTCAGTTGGTCTTTGACAAATTTCTTGTTCTTTCGAAGTATTACACTGGGATCATAAGGTGTTGGAGAAGGCTTGCTGTCTTTATAGCCAAAACGGCTCAAGACCTTCTTCACATAATGAGATTACGATAGTGTAATCCTATTCTCGTCCTTAATCAATTTGATGTTGAGAATAACATCAGCTTCTCCCAGGTCTTTCATATTAAAGCTCTTTGATAGAAAAGACTTGACTTCATTGATCATATCAATGTTTGTGCTAAAAATCAGTATGTCATCAACATACAAACATAATATAACTCCTTCGCCCCCACCATGTCTATAGAACACACATCTATCGGCCTCATTTATGACAAAGCCTACAGAAGTTAAAGTTCTGTCGAACTTATCATGCCATTTCTTAGGTACTTGTTTCAGGGCATACAAAGACTTTAATAATTTACATATCTTGCTCTCTTGACCCTTCACTATAAATCCATCAGACTGATCCATATAGATCTCCTCATCTAACTCTTCATTTAGAAAAGCTGTCTTTACGTTCATTTGATGAATGATAAGACCATATAAGGCAGCCAGGGAAAATAATACTCTGATAGTGGTCAGTCTAGCAACATGTGAATAAGTATCGAAAAAATCTTCATCTTCTTTCTGTGTGTAACCTTTGGCCACAAGCCGAGCCTTGTACTTCTCGATAGTACCATCAGGTCTAAGCTTCTTCTTGAACACCCACTTATAGCCCACAGGTTTACAACCACAGGGTCGTTCAGTTAGCTCCCATGTACTATTGAATAGAATTGAGTCCATCTCATTATAGACAGCTTCTTTCCAATTATCTGCATCCAGAGATGCATATGCCTCAGCAATGGTAGTAGGAATGTCATTCACAAGGTACACAATGAAATCATCACCAAAGGATTTTGTAACCCTTTGTCTCTTACTCCTTCTAGGAGCTTCACTGTCATCCTCCTCAACGGTTTCCTCAAACTGATTATGTTATTTAGAAGACTCAAAATTAACAGGTGTATCAGGTTCAGGAATTATCTCAGTAGAAAATCTAGCAGTGTTATGCATATCTTTTATAGGAAACATATTCTAAAAAAATGTTACATCACGAGATTTTAAAATAGTATCAACATGCATATCAGGTACCTCAGATTTTACTACCAAAAATCTATACGCATGCTCCTCTGAGCATAGCCTAGAAAGACACAATCCACTGTCTTAGGTCCTAACTTGCGTTTCTTTACGACTGGGACATTGACTTTCGCCAAACATCCCCAAGTGCGCAAGTAAGAAAGTGATGATTTTCTCCCAATCCATATCTCATATGAAGTTTGTTCTTTATTCTTATTCAGAACTCTATTTAGGACGTGACAAGCAGTCAATAGAGCCTCCCCCACCATGCCTTTGATAAACCGGCAGTAGCTAACATGGTGTTAACCAAGTTAGTTAGCATGTGGTTTTTCCTCTCGGCAACCCCATTTGATTCGGGTGAATAGGGAGGCGTCCTCTCATGAATAATACCGTGTTCCTAACAGAATTCATCAAATATTTTGGAAAAATATTCACCACCACGATCTGACTTTAGACGTTTGATCTTTCTCTCTAGTTGATTTTTAACTTTGGCTTTATAGATTTTAAAATAGTCTAATGCCTCATCCTTAGTTTGCAATAGATAAACATAACAAAATCTAGACGCATCATCAATCAATGTCATGAAGTATCTCTTTTCATCGTTTGTTAACACACCATTCATCTCGTAAAGATCAGAATGTTTGAGTTCTAGAAGTGCCAAGTCTCTCTCCTCAGTCGTCTTGTGAGGCTTTCGAGGTTGCTTCGATTGCACACAACTATGGCACTTAGAGCCTTTGGCAATGGTAAAATTCAGAATTAAACACATGCTGGAAGGTCAAGAAATCAAGCCAAAATTAACGTGACATAAGCGTGAATGCCAAATACTCCCATCATCATTAATATTGTCACAAATATGGTTCACTGACTTATTGCTAAAATTCGAAAGAAAAAAGCGGAACATGCCTCCGTAATCATAACCTTTATCAATAAATTGTCTATGTTTTGATAAGACTAATTTATTGAACTCTAAAACTATCTTAAACCTGTCCTTACATAGAACGGAACCGCTAACAAGATTCTTGTTGATAGTAGGGACATGCTGCACGTTCCTCAACTGTACGATCTTTCTCAAAGTAAACTTCAGATCTATCGTGCCAACACCATGAACAGAAGCATGTGACCCATTCCCTATTAGGACGGAAGAATCTTAAACAGCCTGATAAGAAGAAAACATAGATATATCAGCACACACATGAACATTGGCACCCGTATCAAACAACCAACTGGTAGTTTGAAAGACTGAAAGAACAGTAGATAGATTACCGTACCCATCCTCAGTATTGTCCATGGTCACCATGTTGACATTATTTGCCCTTTGCCATTTGCGGTCTGCACGATCTGGACAATCCTTAGAGAAATGTCTCAGTTCACCGCAAGTAAAGTAATTCAACTTGACTTTATTTTTCTTCTTCTTCTTGAAGGTAGTGGTTTTTATAACCTTGGTAGGCTTATTTTTCTCTTTGCTCTTGCTGTGTGAGGACTTCTGCACCATGTTGGCGTTAGTCTAGCCCTCACCTTCTTTCTCAGAAGCGTCCTTTGCCTGAGCTTTCTCTTCAACATCAAGAGACGCTATCAGGTTTTTTACTAATATCTCTTGTCTCTGATGTTTCGAGTAGTGGCGAAGTTCCTCCATGAAAAATGTAACTTTACAATAATACATCCAGCCACAAATTTATCGGGTAGAGGACACTTAACGAGATTAAGTTCCTTTACTGTGCACACAACCTCATGAGCTTGTTGCACCACAGAACGGTTATTCACTATCCTGTAGTCATGAAACTCTTTATAAGGTAAAGTTCACTGGCTGCATCTGATGCGACATATTATGCAATTGGAGCATCCCACAATTCTTTCGCATCTGTCACAGTGATGTAAACATCACACAGACGGTTAGAGAGCGCGCCTAGAATGCATCCCACGAAGAGATTATTGGTCTCCGCGAATTTCTTCTGCTCATCAGAAGAGAGTTTGCCTTTAGGTTGGAGAGGCTGCGGTGGCGGCGCAGCAGAGAGGAGAGACAAAACCCTAGACGCGTTCTGAACTGTTTTAATCTGATCTGGTAGCAGCCTGTTACACGGATATTTATATGGGAACGGCACGATCTCGTGTCGTGATCGTGATCTAAACCGTGTAGGTTTCCATATCTTGAATATGGGCCAAGTTATCAAAAAATCAGAATGGTAAAAGAAGGTCGCGTCCCCGCAAGGCGAGGAGCCGGATTTTCGTAGACCATTCACGCAGGTGCCATGCGCCCGTGAAGCCACGGCCCGAGCCTGAGCTCAGCCAAGCGAGGCGATGCGAGTGAATGCGCGCGTGTGGAGCTCCCTTTCTCTTCCCCATACACATAGTTTAGTGAGGTAGAGATAACCTCACTATATAAGTTGGTCATCCTTCACCTACACTAGCAATATAAGATTAAAGATTTTCACCATCCCTTAATATGAGTGGACCTTTAAGATTTATTTAAAAATTTCTGAAATATTCATATGGACCTAGCCTATTAAGCATAAAAATTCCAGCTGGCGAGTCTTTGATCAGGTCGTTGAGCCGGGCCTCCATGCTCATCAGCTCCGGCGGGGGCGTCTGCTGGCCGCGCGTGACGACGGCAAGCGAGAACAGCACAAGCAGCAGCAGCGACGGCACCGGCCGCCGCTACTCCAGGGGCTCGTCATTTTGCATTCCGACGCAGAATATAAGAGCTCGCCGACGGAGGTCGGAGGGAGAGAGGGACGGTGCCGAGCTGTGGCGAGACGAGAGGAGAGACTTCGGCGAAATATATCTAAAAAAAATCAGCTGTGCTGTATTTACTTGGAAATGGAGGAAAAGAAAAAATCTGGGCGTCTCCGCGTTTGAAGAATTCCAAGGCAGCGTGGGCGATGAGCACGTTGCTGTTTGGGCAGTGGCCGAAGCCGTTGATGCAGTTGCGTGGTTGATGATGGGCTGTACAATTTCTGACACATTTTATGTATTTTACCCTTTACAAGAGAGATTATGTTTATGTATTTTCTGACACGTGTTATGTACTAGGTTTTTATAGCAAGTTTAGTGACATGTTAATAGGAATTGAGCAGCAAATCTAGGATAATTTTTTCAAACTGACAGCCTAGTGCAGCAGTAAAGCTTATAGCCTAAGATGGATAAATGGCTTTCCAAGAGCTTATATTGATATCAAATGCCTAAACATTTAACAACATATGTCTTTTTTTAGAGAAACAAAATTACAAATCATACGTATTTTCTACCTTACAATTTTGTGTCAGTGTATTTACTGTCTTGTACCTCTGTTTTTTCTAATATAATGTTAGGTCTAATTAGCTATTTTAGTATATGTACATATTCTATTGAATACTCCTTGCGATCGAGATTGAAAGGAGTAGGATTACTATATTTAACTCAAAAAAGAACCCACAACAATCATTCCAATGCATCATAGATATGCTTAACAGGTAATAAGGCTCATTCCACTGTACCTCTATAAATATTAATTTGATTAATTGAATCAAGCTTCAAACAACATTCGCTTTCATGTGCAGACCTTGGACACAGTTATGTTCACAAGACAAAGGTGAATTAAGGAATGACTTGATGTCGACGTTGTGAAATGGTTATATATGTAAATTGGGCATTTCGTCAGTTCCATTCGTGGCACTGAAATTTCATAACTTCTTTTTCCCACTCAAGATTTGGAGATAGGAGAATAAAAACAATTTACGTGGCTAGTACATCTGTTAGTTTATAGATAATATTTTAGTTCACAAGGTAACAAGAAAAGAATTACTGAAAGTTGTCTAGAGGGGGGTAAATAGGCAATCTAAAAAATTCTTAAGAATTTAATCAGTTTAAACTTTCAGGGCCTAGACTATTCAGGCTTAGTCAGATACTCCAGGAACCGAATGAAAATTAAACTGTCCGAGGTCTGAATTATCCAGGTATATCCGAATGATCCGGGTACTTCAGATCAACAAAACTAAGATCAGCAGAATTAAACCTAGCCAATGATCTATAATTGCGAATATTCAATGTGACAGATCCTTACTAGTTAACAGATAGGACAATAAGTAACTGAAGGCTAGCAAGCATAAAATATGACCACAATGATTTTTACCGGAGTTCGGATCTCACGATCCTACGTCTCTATTGAGAAAACCCTAAAGGGTCGAATCTCTTTCAACCCTCTTCCTCACAAAGCGCCTACCGAGGTTGGCCTTGGTTTTCACTCGTTACCTCTTTGAAGACGAGGCGAAGCCTTGTACAAACTTATCCAATCACCCACAATCCTTTGGGTGCTCACGGATCGACGCCTAGCCGTCTAGGAGAGATTACCTCTAAGAGTAATCGATCCGTTGAACTTTACGCGATCCAACCACTTTGTGCTCAAGATCTCCCAAGAAAAACAATACGCATACCCACACTAAAACTTCGAAGAGAATGGATCAAGACGAAATCAAGAAGTTTTGTTTAGATCTCTCAACTCGAATTACAAGTATTCACTCTAGATCTTGTATAAGAACAAGAGAGAGAGAGTGCAAAAGAAATGGCTGCTAGGGTTCTTGAGAAACGTGCCTCAATTATGAGAGAGGGAGGTATTTATACCCCTTTCTCAAAACTGGCTGCTGGAATAAAAAATTGTGCACTGTTCATCTAGATGATCCTGACCGAACCAGATGTTCCAGACTCAAAAATAAAAGAAACAGAACGATTGTTTCGGATAGTCCAGCTTTGACCGGATATTTCGAGCCTCAAAATAAATTCGAACAGAAAGGAAATTTTAGACCATCCGGCATTGACCGGATGTTCTGGGTCATAAAATAAAATCCAACAGAAAGCAATTTTCGGATCATCCGGCCATTGTCCTAATGTTCCGACTAACAAAAATAAATTCAACAGAATGAAATTTTAGAATCATCCGAATAAATCTGAATGTTCCGGGCTTCAGAGAAAATCCAAATAGAACGCTGTTTTCAGATTATCCGACTTGATCTGGATACTCCGATATGCAAAATAAATCAAAATAGAACCAAATTTTCGAATACTCCAGACTGATTCAGATTATCCGGCTTTGCTGAAAAATCCAAATTCAACTTGGAATAAATTCAAAAACTTTCCAAGAAGATTTTTCTTTGAGCACTAAGTTTTAGAACACTATTCAACGCATCTCTCTTGATAGTATTGCATACCTAGACTCAATTTCTTATAAAAAGTAAACATTTCGCACCATTAAACCTAAATTGCACTAAAGAGAGTGTTTTCTCCATAATCGATTCAGTTTGCAACGATGCTTTGGTTTTGGTTTCTGCATTCATCTCAGCAACAAGATTAGTAGCATTTGATCACGAGTGTCATTAATACACCAAAACAAATTAGGGGCCTAGATGCATCAAGATGCACTTTTAATCTCTCCTTTTTGGTGATTGATGACAATATGATCAAATAAGTGATATAAATTGCATAAGAGATGAATATTAGCAATAAAACTCCCCCTAAATGCATTCATCATCATGATAACAATAATCATAACATATATCATATTTAGAGCATTAGAGTGAAAAGAACATAATTAGACATTTAACTTAAACAAATTGTTCATCCGTGTCATACATCAAAGCATAAACTTGATAACACATTATTACAAGCCCATTGTTCATGACATGGAGTATAATTTTTGGAGCCAAAAGCGAGAAACACTAAGGAGCTAAGCAACGACGATGACATCTTTGATTTTTCTCCCTCTTTGGCATCAAAAGACACCGAAAAGAGAGAAAGCAACAAAATGGCTCACTCGGAGTCGACCTTGCTCCAATCATCATCATCACCATCATCCTCGTCAGATGATGATGAAGACTACTATGAAGGAGGCTGCTGCTGCTGCTGTTGGGAGGACCCTGCTCCAGATCCAAAGAAGTGGACATATGGGTCGGTGCAGTCAGCGAAGATATTTGGATGAAACTCCTCATCAGAATTAGACAAAGGCTCCATGGGAGGATATCCTGATTGCTGACACAGCAGGTTGATCACATTGTTCCTCCTCTCATCCTCCTTGGCACACCTCTGATTGCTGTTCTGGCACATCATGAAGATGACCGAAAGGATCTGCTTGATCGGTGAGCTCGAGGGGCTAGACTGAGGCGTGGTTCTCCGAGTGGGAGGAGTACGCCGAGAGCCAGCAGGTGGAGGCGGTGCTACTGAGGAGGATTGGCCTAGAGGAGCTCTAGAAGATGGTGCCTGAGGAGTGTATCCACAGTGCTCTACCTCATGAATCATGTTTCACGGGTGACTCGATCAATCACAAGCTGAATGTATGGGGCGTACACGTAGCTCTTGGTCAGAGAAACTGAGGTGGTCCAAATCTCACTCCAGAGGAAGTGAGACACACCGAATAGTCCTCGGTCCTCCCTTATGATCGAAAGCAGGTTGTGGGCATTGCCTAACAACGACGATGAATCCCCAAGCTTCGGTAGAAGGGTCTTTCTGAAAAGGCTATTGAGCACTAATAAGAATGGTGAAAGACCCTCTGTCTTGCCCCCATAGAAATTACCCGACTCATACAGATAAGATACTGCATCAGCTGCTAGTTGTTGACGCAAAAATCACAAGTATCCCTACGTCTTCACACTCGAAGGTCTCGGAGAGTCTGCTTAGCTCCAGTGCAGGTCCTAAATAACCTAGAGGTGTCAGTAGGCATGCCAATCAATTTGACCCTGCAATTGAAAAGGAAACAAACGTGAGATGTCCTAACGGCATCGGCGATAGCCTATCGGCATCGGCAATGATAGCACGTGTGAAAACCATGATGCATCATTGAAAGTGTATATAACGTAACAAACCCTACCAACCGGCTCCATCATTACTATTCTAAGATATCAATCTCTACAGTTTAAACTAAACCAATACAACGTAAAGATGAGTTACCAAGAGCATAATGAGTAGAACAAGTCCAATTGACAGAACCACAGATAACTTATTGGCTAAAACTCCGATGAACGTCAGTCCAACAGATCGGGCCAGACCACCTCGTATGCATCCCTGTCAACACCACGGATCGAACCCAATCGAGACAGCGTGCCGTTGACGATCAACATATGATCTAATCTAGTACGATGACCTAAACCGCTGTGATTGGCAAATACAAAGATCCGATTAACGAAGTACAATGCGAGAAAATGAATCAATGTATTAGACTGATAACTAGCAAACCTACTCCATATGATCACAGTATCAGACTCAACCAGGAAAGCCATGAACACATGAATTAGTTTATCAAACAGGCTATCCCCATCGAAGTCAGAGATCGGACTCAACCTAATGCTACGTACCAAAAGTTGGCGATGCACCAAAGGGTTTGATTGACTGAGTTGTGTGAACTTATTATAATGACCCTAGGCTTACATATTTATAGCCGAGTAAACACGTTATCTACAGATAACGCAGAATCCTAACTGACTTATTTATTCTTTAGCTAAATAAAACCAATCATGAAGTATCAGCCTATGCCGCGTGCAGCCCGTCTCCGCCTGCTAAGCCTCCATCAGTGGCCCATCAGCTCCGTTGCCTAGCTCGCTTAGCCAATGGTGCGTTGGTCCAAATTCCGGTATCAACACATGCCTCCCGAGTTTGAAATGTGAAACGTCGTGTTTCAAAATTTCCCTCAAGAACTACATCACCGGATCACCGAGCGTATATATATCTTGCCTGATAAGCTCCCTTCTTGAAGCTCAGTCATCCTCATCATACGCCAGCTTACTCTTTCTCTTTTCTTTCATCTCTCGTCATGGTGTCCAATGTCCTGAGCTCTCCACCGAACAAGTGGATCAAGCTGAGTGATCAAGATGTGTCTGGCGATCATGATCCGGTATGTTTTCTTCTGGTCATTCGATCCTTGTTTGCTCAATCTCTCGCTTCATCTGTTCAAAACTTTTTGCATATTTCATCTTTGTCTTTGAGCTCTAGGCCTCGATTGTTCCAAATGCGAACTCGCTAGACCCTTCATGTTCCAACAATTTGAATGCTCTGACACAGTTGGCTAGTGCCTGATCAGCTCTGCTTGAACACCTTCATTGACTGATCGGTATCTTTTTTCAAGACATCAAGGCGACACAATCCTAGCTTCAGAACGTGATCGATCGGCTCCCACGAGACCTAGCCAATGTCCTTCTGTGGGTCTATTCCCGTGAGCACCAATTGGCCTACCTTACTGTGTACGCCAGTCTAGCTGATCATGGGATGCAAAGGGTCTATCAGTAGAAGTTCGAGTCAGCCGATGTGAAGGTACGAGAGGTCGATCGCCATCTTCAATTCCTGCTCAAGCTACTCGATCAAGATCAAGCATACCTGGATCTGTTAAGAGTGGAAGAAGATCACCTCCTCCGGGAAATACGCATCCGGATAGAACAACTGAATCGGCTTAGTATTTGCATGACCAATCGGTAGCAGTTCTTGAATGACCTGCCGATCAAAATCACCTTCAGGAGAGCTGATTTAATCAACTTATCCGAGGAGCGTGCCCAGAAGCAGCAAACCCTTCTGCCGATCGTCGGCAATGATGAGGACGCGACTAACACTATCATGTCCTTTGAGAAGACCTAGGCCGATGCCATCCTTAGCTTGCAACGCTTTTTAGGCATACTATAATCGCCTCACTTGCCATCGACTTTTGCAATGCTCTTCCTTTGTAAATAATAAAATATATTTTTGAAGAATTTGAATCTGGTAAAATTGCCTTGTTGGTAATATTTTTCTTTCCTCTGCCGATGGGTCCTTGCATAAGGATTTAGATTATTTGTCTGAACGAATCCCCTGATCGGCCCTCCGGGGCTACTGACTGAATGCCTCCCTGCTTAAGCTATTATGTTTTTTCGAAAAAAACCTCGAAAATTTCGCTCCCAAACCTCTAACTATTGAACTTTGAATTCATTGGCCTTATCGGCCTTTGTGCTCATCGGCTTCGAACAGGTGTGATGCCCCCCGAGTTCGGGACGTGGGATGATGGTGATGATGATGATGGGAGCAAGGTATGCCCCCCGAGTTCGGGACGTGGGCGGGTACGTTTCAAATTCTGCCTAGAATATCGCAACCGTCGTATTGCTATAATGTTATATTTGAGGATCTAACTATTGTGATTCTCTCCCCTATAAAGCATGACGCTTTCTCCTTCCCTTGCACGCTTCCTGCTTTCCTGCCTTCGAAATACCCTTGAGTTTTCCGCCATCGCCGGTCAAGTCTCACCGCCGTTCGTGCTTTTTCGCAACCGCTTGTTCCCATCGACCATGGCCTCTTCATCGCTCATTCCCGAGGTACTCCCCTTTTTCTGTTTTGAACTAGATTTTGCCCCTTTCTTCTAGGCACTCTTTTTACCTCTCTTTTACCCTTCTTTGTAGAACTTGAAGAACCAAATTTTAATCCCCTTCGCCAAATATCCTAATCACTTTTTCCTTGGCCCTTACGGAGAAGAAGATCCGTTGTATTTAATTAATGCCAAAACCAATAAGATCCCTTTCAAACAATCTGGTATGCAGCACAAAGATTGGTCTTTGGTGTTTTGCTCTTGGGCCAACCCTATTAACGGGTGGCGAGATTGGTATGTGAGGGTCGCGTCGGCAAAGTGCGAAGACTGGTAGCTTAGCAATATTTGCCACTGTATTAGACTTACCATGGCTGAAACTGAGCGAAATGATGCAATGATGACCGCCGCCTGTTACTTATGGCTGGATATGACCAACGCCTTTATGTTTACCAATGGGCCGATGTCCCCAACACTTCTTGATGTTTTGATGCTGACTGATCTCAATGTTACGGACCCTTTATGCAAGGTCGATTTTAGAAGGAAGCCGACACATGATCTTGAGGTTAAGAAACTGAGTGGCTGAACCAACTATATGGCCACTTATAATCAGAGGACAAGCCCGGTTGAGGAGAAGGAGCATGTTGCTTTTCTAAACATGTGGCAGGAGCGGTTTATTTTTTGTGGCACCACCCTCGGCCCTACCAAGAATTAGCAGAACTTGGCCGAGCGACTTGCCTAGAATGAGCAGTTACCGCTGGGTCGATTACTGCTGCGATCTTCTTACTAGTTTCTGCATCTAGTTTCACAGTATCTTCGGGTTGGCATGCCCGTTATGAATGTCGGTGGCCCCTGGTGGTTTGTTCAATTATGTCTTAACCTGTATACCACCCGGGTGATGGAGCGCCAGGATCTGCTTAGCTGCGAGATTGCTAATGTCTTCAAAGAAGAAGATGGCCATACTCGCTGATGTGTTTCACTTAGTGAAGCCATGGCCACCTTTGCTAGGGATGACTTGAAGCTGGATCTCTTCGCCAGGTGGTTCGGCATCTTCTACTGTGACCTCTCTGATGATGACATTGTCTGGTTCCCTTATGTGGAGGCTACAGATTTTCCCTGCCCTGGCCGATTTTGGTTTGCTTCCCTTGGCTCCGATGATGCTACCAATGCTGTATATTAGGCCATTGTCTCCCCTTACATCCTGCTAGTTGGTTTCTTCGATGGCCGGGTGAAGCCCTCTTATGAGTTCTATCATCAGAGCATCTATGCGCGCTAACTCGGCCTAAGCCAATTGTCGATGAACTTTTTTTACATCGGCAAAGTGGAGTTTCGAGGGACTCTAACTTTGCTTGGGTATGAGTCTCTGGTTAACCTACCTACCGCTATTTCTTTCAGTGACCTGCGAAGTTGGTCACCAAGTTCATCCCAGAGCCAATCGTTTACTCGCTTCTGGGATGAGCTAAAACTTCACCTATTTTCTCAGGGTGTCTCTTCTTAATGCGCCCTGATTGATCATGATTCCGACGATGCTACAGCCGAGGTATGTTCCCGTTTCACTCGTGTTCCTAATATTTCTGCCGGTTCCACCTGTAATTTGTTCCTTGATTAGGATCAAGATGTGACTGCACCTGTTGTCAGCAACAACAACAGGGCGATTGTGTATAAGGCATCGTCGTCGACTCCAAACTTTGGGGTCGGTGTGCCAGGATCATTGTTGGGCTGTGAGGCAGGCTACGCTAGCAAAAACAAAACTTTTTCTACCCTGTTCAACCCAGGAACCATGCGAGTAATGGGTCCATTGGACTAGACGCACTAGAGACAACACCCTGCTTAGAAACAATTTTTCTGATCCAAATAGCCTCCTTTGCAGCTTCACAAGCTGTAATGTACTCGGCTTCCATTGTTGAATCTGTAACTATTTCTTGGTTGGAACTCTTCCAACTCACTGCGCCTCCATTAAGACAGAATACAAATCCAGATTGCGATCTCGAATCGTCCTTGTCGGTTTGGAAACTAGCGTCGGTGTAACCATTTACAACGAGCTCCTCCGCACCTCCATAGACTAGGAACATATTCTTAGTTCTTCTCAAGTACTTGAGGATATTCTTTACCATCATCCAGTGACGTTCACTCGGGTTTGATTGGTATCTGCTCGTAACACTTATTGCATAGGAAACATCTGGGCGTGTACAAAGCATGGCATACATGATGGACCTGATTGCAGAAGCATACGGAATCACACTCATCTTCTCTAGCTCATCAGGTCTTGAAGGACATTGACTCTTGCTGAGAGTAATACCATGTGACATTGGTAAGAAACCTTTCTTGGAATCCTGCATATTGAACCGTTTCAATACATTGTCAATGTACGTGCTTTGGCTTAATCTAATTAGCCTTCTTGATCTATCTCTATAGATCTTTATACCCAATATGTATGCTGCCTCTCCAAGATCTTTCATTGAGAAACTTTTTCGCAACGAAGATTTAACAGTATCGAGCATTGAAATATCATTTTCGATCAATAATATGTCATCTACATATAAGACCAGAAATACAAGTACGCTCTCACTAGCCTTTTTGTAAACACAAGGCTCTTCTTCATTCTTGATGAAACCAAACCATTTGATCACTTCATCAAAACGAAGATTCTAACTCCGAGAAGCTTGCTTCAGCCCATAAATGGACTTTTGAAGCTTACAAATTTTCCCAGCATTTTTCGGATCGACAAAACCTTCAGGCTGTATCATGTACACATCCTCGCTTATGTTTGTATTAAGGAAAGCCATTTTAACATCTATTTGCCATATCTCATAGTCATAATATGTGGCAATTGCTAGGATGATCCGGATAGACTTTAGCATTGCGATAGGCGAAAATGTTTTATCATAATCAACACCTTGAATTTGCCTAAAACCTTTCGCCACCAATCGTGCCTTATAGATGTGAATATTTCCATCAACGTCTATTTTTTTCTTAAAAATCCATTTACACTCGATAGTTTTAACACCACCAGGTGAATCAACCAAGTTCCAAACTTGACTCTCTCGCATGGATTCTAACTCGGATCTTATGGCTCCAAGTCATTTCTCAGAGTCTGGTCCCATCGCCATTTCCGAGTAGGTCTTAGGTTCATCATTGTCGAACAATAATTTGTCGTGCTGCCCCGTGGTTAAAAACACAAACCGCTCGGGTGCACGACTAACCCTTTCTGATCGACGTGGGGCTGATGTCTCGACAACAGGTTCTGCAACATCTTACATATCAAGTTATGGTTCAATAGGAGCTGAAACACTTTCGAGTGGTTCCTGAACTTCTTCGAGTCGCACCATGCTCCCACTAACTCCTTTTGAGAGAAACTCTTTCTCAAGAAAGACATCATTCCGGGAGACAAACACTTTGCCATCTTTCCGGTTATAGAAGTAATATCCTTTGATTTCCCTAGAATACCCCACAAAGAAGCATTTATCAGATTTAGGAGTGAGCTTATCGGACGTCAAACATTTTATATAGGCCTCACAACCCCATATCTTTAGAAAAGACAACCCGGGACGCTTCCCAGTCCATATCTCATATGGTGTCCCCTCTACAGATTTAGATGAAACCCTGTTTAAGGTGAAAGCAGCAGTTTCTAGATTGACTCATCATTGACCGGACCATGTCTAACAAAGTTTAGTTTCTCCGCTCGGACACCCCATTCCATTGAGACGTGCCTGGTGGAGTCAGCTGTGGAACAATTCTATACTGCTTTAAATGATCAATAAACTCATGGTTTCAAATATTCACCTCCACGATCCGATCGTAGAAATTTAATTATCTTTCCTATATGATTTTGTACCTCATTCTGGAACTCCTTGAACTTTTCAAAGGATTCCGACTTATGCCTCATTAAGTAGATATAACCAAATCTACTAAAGTCATCGGTAAAAGTAATGAAGTACTGAAAACCACCTCTGGCGGTAGAACTCATTGGTCCACATACATCTGTATGTACAAGGGCCAACAATTTATTTGCCCTCTCACTTTGACTAGTGAAAGGCGTCTTAGTGATTTTGCCAAGTAAACAGGACTCGCATGTGTCAAATGATTCGAAATCAAATAACTCCAGAAGCCCATTTTTATGGAGCTTTTGCATCCGCTTCTTATTTATATGACCTAAACGATGATGCCAAACATAGGTAGGATCCAAATCATTAAGCTGAGGCTTCTTCGTATTAATGTTATAAACATGTGTATCCTCAAGATTCAGAATATATAATCCATTCATCAATGGACAAGTACCATAGAGCATACCATTCAAAAATATCAAACAACACTTGTTCTTTATTATGAATTCATAACCATCTTCCTCTAAATATGAAGAAGAGATAATGTTTCTGCCCAAGGCAGGAATGTAACAATAATTATTCAATTCCAAAACTAATCCTGAGGGTAGCGACAAAGAATAAACACCGACGGCCAACGCATCAACTCTTGCACCATTGCCGACGTGCACATCCAATTCACGTGTTGCACACATCCTTATCCTATTCAGTCCCTGTAACGATTTGCACGTGTGAATCATTGATCTAGTATCAAATACCCATGAATCACTTGGACGAGTAGCAAGATTAATTTGAATAACATTTATACCTGAAGTGAAAGTCTTACTTCCCTTCTTCTTCTTGAGTTTTTCCAAGTACAACATGTACTTCCTCCGCCAATGACCAATCTTATGGTAGTGGTGGCAAGTGTCAGAAGTAGCAGGGCCAACCTTGGACTTTCCAACAGGTTTAGGCTTAGAGCTCAAGATCTCATCTGAAGCTTTAGCCTTGCCCTTGCGTTTTCTCTTCTTGCTCTCCTTCTGAACCATCATCACATGATTCTTAATGCTTTCCTCAGTAGTCCTTAGCATCTCATGCAATTCAACCGTACTTTTCACCATGCTGTTCATATAAAAGTTCAAAATGAACGGCTCGAAGCTCGCAGGAAGCAACTGGAGAATCACATCCGTAGTCAACTCTTGGCCAAGGGGAAAATCAAGTTTTTCCACGCTCTCAATGTAACCAATCATCTTGATCACATGAGGACTGACTGGACTGTCTTCTGCCAACCTGCACGCAAACAAGGACTTTGAGGTGTTGTACCTCTCGGCCCGAGCTTGGTTCTCAAACATGCCTTTGAGTCCCACGATCATATCATAGACATCTCTGTTCTCATATTGCTTCTGTAGCTTAGAGGACATACAGGCAAGCATGAGACAGCTAACATCAATTGAATCGTTGGCGTGCTTCTCATAAGCCCTCTGATCTGCGGCAGATGCATTATCAGCTGGTTTATCAGGATGGGGCTCCTGTAGAACATATTCCTTTTTCTCTTGTTTGAGAACAATTCTCAAGTTTCTATGCCAATCAATAAAGTTTGTTCTAGAAAGCCTTTTCTTTTCAAGAATTGATCGCAAATTAAAACTAGAAGTGTTACTAGCAGTAGGTGCCATGATCTACAACAAAATGCAAGTTTCAGCACTATGCTATGTGAATCTTTTATCAAATAAAAGATACTCCACTACATGATATACAACCGTTTTCCCTCTTACGACATGTAGTGGGAAAACATCCATATCCAACTAACTTCTAGTGAGCTTTGGCATCGCTGCTAGAAAATTAGTGACATAGATAAGCAACACTTTGCAAATCACATCTCTATGTGACTCTTGTTTGTTGGGGTGGCATCTAATGCCTCGACGCTCAACTCCATGCTCCAAAGCCTAAAACCATTTTGATAGCTTTGTTAAGCAAACCACTACTATGCTTGTGGATGTCCGACATCCACCCTAACTGGTTAAGATAAAAGATGACACTCTGCTTTGGCAGACCTACCATGCAATGATCAAAACCTTTGTAGGTGCAGCTATTGGAAAGGACATCAATGACTCTTAATTTTCTAAGGAAACTATTCTAACATGGTAACGATGCCTACCACCCACAGAACATGAAAGAATAGTATGACAGGAATATAGGTAAACATCACAGGCAATCATATTAACTGCTACATAGTATGACCCTTCTCACATGGTGATCTCCATCTCCACGGTTCCTGTCCTTTGGGTCATCACGCTTCAAGCCTCCATAATCTTGTATCAGTCTATTACATCGAATAGCACTATACAAATTATATAAGAAGAAGCATCACATGTCGACACGCAGGTCATATAACAATAGAATAGCCTTGGGCTGCAATTAACCATGACACACAGGCCATGAAAATTACATGCCTGCATCATATACATCACAAGGCCATACCAGTCACAACATTCTCTGCAAAAATAAGTTAGTCATCGAATATATGCGTAACTGAAAAGTGGATCCAGAACTTCCGGAATCACCCTTCTGCATCATTTTTATTTTGGCCCGAAACTTCCGAAAATAACCTTTTGTATGGAATTTATTTCTGTTCAGAGCTTCTGGTCCAACCGGAACTTCCGAACCTAGAATTTTCGGTCCAACCGGAACTTCCAAAAATGGCATTCTGTACCGGGATTATTTCAGCACGAAAGTTCTGGCTGGAGCCCGGAACTTCCAAAAATCCGACGCAAGAATAATAGATCTAATCTATTTCCACCACATATCACCTATATATGCATGATCCAAATCAAACACTATGCACGTAGGCTCTGATACCACTGTTGGGTTGCGGGGCATGCTACGCTAGCAAAAATAAAACTTTTTCTAGCCTGTTCAACCTAGGAACCATATGAGTAATGGGATCATGGATCATTACCTCTAGTGGCGAGATGCGCTATGGTAGCAGAAGAAGAGTCAGGGAAGCGCGTCCTCGATCAACTCTGCTCGGCTCTGTCCGATCCTCGGTGAGAAGATGATACAGCCTTGCGATCCTCACGTCGAGATGATCAGCAACACAATTACAACGGCGCCTCTATGGTATCTACACGTACAGGGATGGGATCACCTCACACTGGTATGCTAGTATCACGCGCTAGGTTAAAGGAGATGTGGCCACAGCAGGTGAGGCCAGGGGAGAGGTGACGGCTAGGGTTAGGGTACGGGCAACAGCAACAACCGCCTTTCCCTAGCCTCTCCTCCCCTTATATAGAGCCCTCCGATAGGCCTTTAGTCAGTATTAAAGCCCAACAGATCTAATCTGTTTGTCTAGCCCAAAAGTTCTGGTACAAGCCTGGAACTTCCGAAACTAACCTTCTGTATGAATTTATTTCTACCCGAAACTTCTGGTCCAACCAGAACTTCCAGACCCAGAACTTTCGGTCTAACTGGAACTTTCAAAAATAACATTCTGTATCGAATTTATTTTGACCCGCATGTTCCGCTTCCACCCGGAACTTCCGGTTCATCTAGAAGACATCTCTCAGGCAGGCCTAGAACTTCTAGTCTAACCGAAACTTTCGGTTCCTCCTAAAACCGAAACTAGGGCTGGTCCAGAACTTCCATTCTAACCAGAACTTCTGGTTCCCCTAGAATTCTCTTGGGCATATTTCCATCAATCATCTGCTGTTGGTGGTATTGACCCTGCAGCATCCTGGACCTCTGGTTCCACTTGCCAGAAGCGCCTTGCAGTGCCAGCGACGGTCAAGATCCTAGCCAAAAAGAAGAAGAAAGCTCCCACTGCTCCTCCTCTGGTTCATCTGGCTTCTTCTGCTCCTGCTACCTTTGTAGGAATCCCTTTCATCTCAACGTGCCTTTCTTTCCATATCTTGTCTTTTTATTCCATTGCTCATTTTTTAGTCTGAAGTGGCAGATCTACCGGCTACTCCTTCTATGGCCATTGAAGTATCGGTGCCCCTGGCATAGCCAGCATCTCCTCCGTGGGTCCATCATGACCCTCCTGCTATTCCGCCAGCTGCTGATTTGGCGATGACCTCCTCTAATCTCATCGTGGCTGGGTGTCAAGGGCCAGCATCTGATTCAGCGGCCGATGTTGAGATTGGACCGGCCAGAGAGGCTGGTGCTCTTGATGTCGATGAAACTATTCCTCCAGCCGTTGCTGATCCAGCTACTGCAGCTGAGCTCCCTGAGGTACTATAGCACTTTTTCCCCTTTCGTTGCTTTTCTTTCCCTCAACTTCTCATTATCTAGCTACAGTCTATCGCTGACTTCTTCTCTTGTGACATTAGCGAGCTCATCGTGGATGATGAGACAGTTGAGTCCAAAATCCCTGCTGCTGAGCCGATTTCTGTAGATACTCGAGCCGTACTGCTTGATGTCCTACATCGGCACTAGGAACCGATTGACGTCCTTGTGGTGGATTCAGGGCCCATTAGGGCATGGCTTGCCGAGGTTTTGGGGTTGCTTCCTCATCGTCTTATGGAAGTTTTAGCCTCGGGGACTTACCTTGAGGTCTATCGGTTTCGCTTCGAGCACCTTGAGGAGCAGATTGTAGCTCGCACTCGGCATCGCTTACAACAGCAAAATATCTAGGCCGACCGGAATGTACTTCAAGAGAGAAAGGTTGCTCTTGATGCTCTGGCAGCTGAATCCACTAATGTTGAAGGAAAAATTGCTCAGCTTCTTGTTGAGGAGGCTGATCTTGCCTCTCGCTTGTTAAAGAAAAAATTGCTCAGCTTCTTGTTGAGGAGGCTGTTCTGTCAGAGATCCCTGAGAAGCTTGAAGCAGATTAGCAGGAGTTTGTAGCCTTTGCCAAGGAAGTCCTTCATCATCTCCATGGCTCAAAACCTATTGCTAGAAGTGATGACGAGGATCGTCAAGAACTAGCCACCATTATTGACCTTCGTGATTGTGTCGTAGCCGCCCTTATTGACTTCCTGGGTATAGATGACAATTAAATGTTTGCTCTCTTTATTATTCCCAAACTTTGCTCCATGATCTTTCATTGTAGAACTTTTCTTCTTCCTACAATGTTTTGTGTTGGTTTTGTGCCAAAAATGTTCTTCGGTATCGGCTATTGATTGTTGCTGAAGGCGATACCCTCGGTATTGGCTATTAATGTTCCACTTGCGCGTATCGGCCTGATGGCCGATTAGATCTCGATCCAGACGCTCGGGTGATATTTCTTCAAGTATTTCCCGTTGAGTGCCTTCATGAATTTTTCTCCCTCTAATGTTTTCAAGATATAGGTATTGCTTGGTATGATTTGGCTCACCCGATAGGGACCTTCCCAATTAGGGGACCACTTGCCAAAGCGATTGTCTTTAGTCCCGATCGGTAGCACGAGTCACCAAACTAAGTCATTCTCTTCAAATGTCTTGGCCGATACCTTCTTATTATAATGCCTTGCCACCCTTGCATTATTCTCTTCGCCAAGTCTTCTAACTCACCGGTCATCAGTCTGTAGTAGTCATCGGTCGTCAACTCATTCTGAAGAGCAAGACGTCTAGAGCCAATGTTTGTCTCCCATGGCAGGACGGCTTCATGTCCATAGACTAACTGATAAGGCAGTACTTGAGTCAACCCGTGGCAAGCCATCCGATATGCCTATAGTGCATTGGCCAGCGTTGCATGCCACTTTTTAGGCTGTTCTGCGATCTTGCGCTTGATCAATTTTATTAGACTTTTGTTCAAGGCTTTGACTTGGCCATTTGCTTGTGCATAATAGGGCGATGAGTTGAGCAACTTAATTCCCATGCCGATTGCAAACTGCTAAAATTCCTCTGACATGAATACTAATCCTTGATCGGTGGTGATTGTTTGTGGGATCCAGAACCTGTAAATAATATGCTCCCTGACAAATTCTATGGCCTCTTGAGTAGTTACCTTTCTTAGTGGAATCTCCTCTACCCACTTGGTGAAATAATCGGTGGCTCCGAGTACAAACTTGTGTCCCTTGCTAGATGACGGATAGATCTAGCTGATCATGTCTATTCCCCAACCTCTGAATAGCCATGGCTTGATATGGTTCATGGCCGATGCAGGAGCTCGTTCTATGTTTCCAAACTTCTAATAGTCTTGACATCCTATATAATACTTGAAATAGTCTTCGAGCATCATTGGCCAAAAATAACTGGTACGACGTAGCAGCCACTTCATCTTGTGGGCCGATTTATGAGTCCCACAGATTCCTTCGTGCACTTCGCACATTATGACTTTGGCTCTCTCCAAATTTAGGCATCTTAACAAAACTCCATCAATCGTTCGATAATATAATTCCTTATTCAGCAACACATATCTTAATGCTTTATAACGGAGCTTTCTTGAGGTCGGCTGTGATGGATCCTGTAGGTAATTCACTATTTCAGCCCTCCAATCTTTGGCATCAATATCGGCTATTTCTGCTTCAACCATCTTATCCGTCGGTCGATATCGTGATGTGGCTTGTGCCAGGTCATTGGCTTCTATATTTTGATTTCTTGACACATGTGTTAATGATACCATCCTGAATCCCTTTAATAGTTCCTGGCATTCTTCAAAATACCCCCTCAAATTTTCATCTTTGCAGTCATATTCTCTAAAGAGTTGCCTGATTACTAAGAATGAATCCCCCATAATCTCGATGGTATCTGCTTCTATTTTAGCTAAAAGCTTTAATCCTTTGAGGACCGACTCATACTCTACCTGATTGTTGGTTTGGTAGGGTTTGATGGTGTAAGCAAACTCGAAACTTGCCCCCCGAGGCGATATAATTGCTAGCCCAATTTCACATCCATGCCTACACACCGATCCATCAAAAAAGAGTGTCTATGGTATTGGCTTCACATAGTTTGCTGCTTTGTCCCTGTGCTGTACTATGAAGTCAGTGATGGCTTGTCCCTTGATTGCTTTAGCTGATTCATGTTGTAAATTGAACTCTGTTAATGCAAATACCCATTTGCTAATCCTTCCCTTTAAAATTGGAGCCGATAGCATGTACTTTATCACATCAGCTTTGCATATGACCAAGCATTGTGCTGATAGTATATAGTGCCTCAATTTAGTGCAAGAAAAATAAAGACACATGAATAGTTTTTCAACCGCAGGATACCTTGTTTTGGCATCTAGCAACCATCAGTTTAGGTAAAACATGATGCCTTCTTTCCCTTCTACTTCTTGGATCAATACCGACCCAATGCTTATGTCATCGGTCGACAATTAAACTTGTACGGTTTATCAGGCCGTGGTGGGATTAACACCAGAGGAGAGCTCAAATAATTTTTGATTTCGTCGAAGGCTTTCTGATGTCTATCAGTCCAAATAAATTCCTCTCCTTCCTTCATCCTCAGCAAAGGTGTGAACGGCTCTAATCGGCCTGACAAATTTGATATGAATCGGCGGACAAAATTAAACTTGCTGATTAACGACTATAACTCTGTCTTGTTCTCTGATGGTATTGTGCTCTTGATTGCTTGAATAATATTCTGACTTATTTTAATTCCTCTCTCGTGAACCATAAACCCTAGAAATTTTCCAACCGATACGTCGAAGGCACACTTCTTTGGATTCATATGAAGACCATATTTCTTTGCTCTTTCAGAAACCCTTCTCAGATCGGCTAGATGTCCTTTATTATCCTATGACTTCACGACGACATCGTTAATATAAATGTCCACTAGAGGGCCAATCAGGTAATGGAATATGTAATTCATTGCTTTTTGATACGTTGCCCCGGTGTTCCTTAAGCCGAATGTCATAAAAACCCACTCAAACAAGCCGATGGCTCTAGGGCACCTAAACGTAGTCTTTGGGATGTCTTACTCTGACATGAATATTTGATTATATCTGGCATTTCCATACATGAAGCTGATAATCTTATGCCCTAATGTCGCACCGACTAGCAAATCTACTATCGGCATCGGGTATTCGTCTTTAGGTGTGGCTTTATTTAGGTCTCTAAAGTCTACGCATACCCTCAGTTGACCACTCTTTTTTCATACCGGGACTATATTTGATACCCATTCCGTGTATCGGCATGGTCTTATAAAATTTGCTTCGTATAGTCTCATGATTTTGGCCTTTATGTGAGGATACATATCTTCTGACTTAAATCTTCTTTGACTCTGCTTTACTGGCCAAAATCCCGTTTTTATTGGGAGTCGATGTTCTATAATCGATTGGCTTAGTCTAGGCATTTTATGATATTCCCAAGCAAAATAATCTCGAAACTCCTTCAACAATGCGATCCGTTTCTCTTTTACAAAAGAAGGTAATTTAGCACTGATGTACATCAGCCTTGGCCTGTTTCCAGGTCCAATGTCTACTTCTTCCAATTCATCGACCGACGTCAATCCTTTCCCAAGTTTTTCTTCTTCGTCATCTATTTCTCTAGACATGGATCTTGGCCCAGAATCATTTCGCTGATCGGCTGAAGGCCAAGATCCGACACCCATGAAAAACACCCTTCCCAAACTCGTCCAGAAAGGCAATCCATGTTCTCGAAGTTAGGTGCATCGGCTGTTGAATAACTTCAACTTTGTCACCTTGCCATTACATTAGACTCTGGTGCATCATAGAAGGAACACAACAATTGGCGTGAATCCAGTCTCTTCCTAGTAGGAGGCTGTATGAACCTTTTCCATCAATCACAAAAAACATGGTCGGCAGCGTTTTACTTTTGACCATGAGCTCGACGTTCAAAGCACCCTTGGCATCTGATAAATTACCACTAAAATCTTTTAATAACATATTGGTCTTCACCAAGTCCTCATTTACCTTACCAAGTTTGCGGAACGTAGAATAAGGCATTATGTTCATGGCAGCTCCCCCATTGACCAATATTTTTGAAATCGACTTGCTGTCCATGTGTCCCTTAATATACAAGGGCCTCAAGTGCTGATGCTTTTCTTCCTCTGGCTTTTCAATGGTCGCCGGCTATGGTTGTAGCAATAATTGCACAGCCGGTCCCTCTTCATCTTCACTGTCCGATGGAGGTGCCTTGTACTTTGCAGGCATTATAAAAACCATGTTAACCTCCATCGGCTTGTCCTCTATATTGGCTTTCTTCTTCAGGTGCCACTCTTTTCTCACCCATCGTTTGCTCTGCCGATATTCCTCATATTCTCTTACTAATTGCTCCCGATGCCTCTGACATTGGAGTCTCCTCTTCTGACTCCGTGTTAAGCCTTCTAGACATCATCAGGGTTTTTGTGCGGGATTCTGACCCCCTTGTCATCTGTCTTCAGTTCGAATGCGTCGATCGCCCACATCTTGATAGTTACTCTCTTCCTTGGAGAATGACCCTCAGAACTAACATCATCCTGACAGACCTTTTCAGCACACTCTGGATAATCCTTGATTGATGGAAGCCTCATATTATTTTCCTAGCAGAAACAAAAGAAAGTACACTCCTAATGTAGATTAGCCTTCTCTTCATGTCCATATGGCATGGCACGTTGCTCCCTTTCATGATACCGATGAGCCTTAACATGATGCCTCATAGTTCGGCTCCTCTCAATGTTAAAGCTTGGCGAGCTGATATGCACCATGTTCACCGGCTTTGCTGTTTTGTCAAGCTTTATTCTCCCCTGCTTGACGGCTGATTGAATTTATTGATGAAAAACTTTGCATTCATTTGTGTTATGAGAGCTAGTATTGTGCCACTTACATTATTTCTTTTTCTTCAATTCTTCCACCGATGGAATCACGTGATTTGGCTGGAGCTGGATTTGCTTTTGTTTCAGTAATAAATCAATGATTTTATCTGCCTTGTTGATATCAAAATCATACTTCTATTCCTTCTCAATGGCTTTAACCCTTGGATAGGTTACCGTCGTCTTCAACCTGGCCCATTAGGCCAAGGTGACATCACCATCAGAATCTTCCTGCTCTGAATCCGATGAGTAAAACTATACCTAAGCTATTCGCTTTTGCGCCTTCTCTTTAGGTATTTCTTGGAATCGGCTTTCGTGTGCTGACACCCTTTTCACCAAGTGAGAAAGGCTATCAAATTCTTGGGATGAAAACTCCTCCCTGATCGGCGGCAAAAGGCCTTGGAATGCCAATTCGGCGAATTGAGCGTCGGTCAGGCTGAGGCTATAGCATCGGCTTCTCACAGCACGAAAACGCTGAATTTATTCTGGTACCGATTCATCCATGCGCTGTTTTACGACTGTCAGTTCAGTCAGTTTCATCTCTTGGATCCCGGCGAAGTAGTTATGAAATTGTTTTTCTAAATCGGCCCATCCCTTGATTGAATTTGGTGGTAGGGAAGAGAACCAAGAGAAAGCTGATCCAGACAGGGATAATGGAAAGAGGCTAACCCTAAGAGCCTCTTCGGCCAATGCCTCTCCACATTACGTGAGGAAACAGCTGATATGTTTGACTGTTGATGTGCCGTCTTAACCAGAGAACTTCAAGAAATCTGAGACCCTGTACCTGTTCAGTAACGACATCCTATCAAACCAATCTGGGTACGAGTGCCAATACATGTAACTTTGTTCTTTCGGCTTGGGCCCAAATTGATCTCATAATTTCTGCGATCTTGATAGAAAAATCGTCTTCTTTTGGCGCCAGATAGTGCGGCACCG
This sequence comes from Zizania latifolia, assembly GCA_000418225.1. Classification (NCBI taxonomy): domain Eukaryota; kingdom Viridiplantae; phylum Streptophyta; class Magnoliopsida; order Poales; family Poaceae; genus Zizania; species Zizania latifolia. Next base: position 545,855 of record KE371407.1, on the reverse strand, counting down.
GCGTTGCTGCCCTCTCTTGTTCCTGGTAATTATTTCGGGGCACTGTTACTTCAAAATTCACCTGTCGTCACGGAGGCCCATAATAAGCTGTATAATGATACCCCGGCGTAGGTACACTCGCCAAAGGTTGATACGCCTACGGTGATATACCAGTCGGTTTCGGGGCTGGCGATATCATGCTTGGTACCATGTCGTGCTCTAACCCATATGTCACTAGTGGTGGGATAGCTATTATCGGCAGAGGTGTACTCAACATGACAGGTGCCGATGACCTCTGCTAAAAATAGACCGGCTCTTGAGGTAACTCCTAGGCAATGGACCCATCTATCATCTTTTTGATCAATCCATGCAAAGTGTTTACCGACACACTAGATTAGTTAATCAGCGCATGGCTAACTACTTCATTGACCGCGTCTTGAAATGATCTTTGCAGACTTTGACTCTTCTAGAGGGATGGGATTAGCAGTTGATTCTTTTGGATCGCCCCTTGCCGAGTCATGCTAAAGGACTCCAAGCATAGCTTCTGAAAATCTGTAATAGTCTGTTGCACTTTTGCTCCCTGTTCATCGGTCAAAAGCTCCAAGGTGACCGGGATAACAACGTTGTTGGTCTGCTCAACCCTACTAATCAGCTCCATCATTACTATTCTAAGATACCAATCTCTATAATTCAAATTAAACCGATGCAGCGTAAAGACGAGTTACCAAGAGCATAATGAGTAGAACAAGTCTGATTGATAGAACCACATAGAACGTATTGGTTAAAACTCTGATGAACGTTAGTCCAATAGATCGGGTTAGACCACCCCGTATGCATCCCCGTCAATGCCACGGATCGGACCCAACTGAGACAGTGTGCCATTGATGATCGACATACGATCTAATCTAGTACGACGAGCTAAACTGCCGTGATTGGCAAATACAAAGATCCAATCAACGAAGTACAATGCGTGAAAATGAATCAATGTATTAGACCGATAACTAGCAAACCTACTTCATATGATCACAGTATCAGACTCAACTGAGAAAGCCATGAACACATGAATCAGTTTACCAAATAGGTTATCCCCATTGAAGTCAAAGATCGGACTCAACTGATGCAGCCATAACTCCGGCGGAGAATTACCCTAATGCTTCGTACCTAAAGTTGGTGATGCACCGAAGGGTTTGATTGACTAAGTTATGTGAACTTGTTACAATGACCCCAGGGTTATATATTTATAGCCGGGTAAACACGTTATCTATGGATAACGCAGAATCCTGACTGACTTAGTTATTCTCTAACTAAATAAAACCAATCACGAAGTATCAGCCTATGCCATGCGCAGCCCATCTCCGCCTGCTAAGCCTCCATCAGTGGCCCATCGGCTCCATTGTCTGGCTCGCCTAGCCGATGGTGCGCTGGTCTAAATTTCGGTGTCAACACCATTACGGGTTCCTGATCCAGATGAAATGTAGAGAGATCATTGTCGTCTATGCTAAGTATAGCAGTGAAATCATAGAGAGTGACCTCGTACTCGCCCCCCTCTAGCCTCCAATGGAAGGTAGGCTCTTCGTTGTCCATGGTCTAGAAGATGGTGGAGTAAAACTGGTAGATAGCTTCTTCACACTAGTTCGGCTACATCTCCATGAGGCCATAGAGATTCTTGGCTTGGTAGATGCGGATCACTTGGTTGAACCGATAGTTGATCCACTGCATCTCCAAGACAGGGTACCACTTGGGAAGCATGACACTCTTGTAGTAGTCTTGCTAAAACCTAGAGTGGAACCGATAGTTAGAGGCATCTCTCAGATAGTCTCGAGGATCCTGATTATGCTCCCATCCTGCCTCAAGAGTTTGCCACAGGTAGTTGACCTTGGATCTAGGAATGACCTCGCCAACTTGAGGAGGCTCTTAAACTTTCCTCCAGACCAGATGAAGAAGGTCATCACTGTGACTAGATGACCCAGAGGTAGGCTGCTTGCCCTTGCCTTGAGGTGGAGGCCTCACAAAAGGGGCAGCGGGAACTTGGATGTCGATGTCTAGGAAACGACGACTTCGAGAAGCTAGCCGCTTGAAACGGCCTGTTGAAGCTGGCGGTCCGGCACTAGAATCTCGAGGAGAGCCCTCGGTATCACTATCATCACCGGATGGAATCCTCGGATCGTGCTTGGCCTTCTTGCGCCTTAAATCAGACATGGCGACAAAAACAACAAGGACGCAAAGTATCAAAAGCTGAATCAAAGATAGAATCAAGGAATGGAACTTTAAAATGTAACCTAACCCAGAACCTCCAAACTTAACAGGAGCATCCGGGACCCATTCTATCCAGATGGATCTAGAACATCTGGGTTCCATAAATTCAAAATCATCCGATCTCGATAATGTGGCTAAGGAACATCTAAACAACACTACTAGGACTAACTCTAGCAACAAAGATTCAAGATTTAATAAAAGACTTGAGGGAAACGATCGATCTAGGGCAAAAGTGAAGAATACCTCAAAAGACGAACACGAAGAGATCGAGGAGAAGATCGGTGCTTCTAATGGGGTCCTAGGCTCCCCCTCAATGGATCTCACGATTCCCATGGACGGATTTTGAAGAAAAACGTTGGCGAAATCCAAAGTTGGTGTGAGGGGCAAAGAGGAGAAATCAGGAGGAGAGAGAACGCCTGATGGTCTGGAACCCCTTTTATAAAGCTCGCCCCGTACACTCCGAGATGATCCAGAGTATACGGGATTCTGGGTGATCCAGACTATCCATATAGAGTCGGATAATCCAGGTGCACCAGAATGAACTATTCAGAATGACTAGTGCCATGTACTTTTCACTTAACAATAATATTTCATCACAAGCATTTTATATATGAAATTATAAGTAGAACATGGCAAGTATAAGCAAATACATCAACAAGGCATGGCTTGAAATCATAAACATAAATATGAATAATTTGTATTTTTATTAAAATTGCAGCCCAATTCATATGAGGAAGGTAATTAATTTACCATCTCATTTCTAACATAGAAAATTTATATGCAAGTGTATCAAGCTATATTGCGAGAATAAAGGATATTTAACTCATTTCTTAACTCACAAAATCGATGCTCATCTAAAGGCTTGGTAAAAATATCGACAAGCTGTTTATCTGTTCTCAAATGGATTAGGCTAATATCTCCCTTGATCTCAAGATCTCTCAAAAGTGATGGCAAATATCAATGTGTTTGTTTCTTGAGTGTTGACTAGGATGTTGGCTATTTTGATGGTGCTCTCATTGTCACAAAATAAAGGGATTTTGATGACATTGTGCCCAAAGTCTTTCAAGGTTTATTTCAGACAAAGGAGTAGAGTACAACAACTACTGGCTGCTACATATTCAACTTCAGTTGTGGATAAAGCTATAGAATTTTGTTTCTTAGAAAACTATGAAACAAGTGATCTTCTAATGAATTGGCAGGTTCTGGTGGTGCTTTTTCTATCCACTTTGCAACCGGCATAATCAGAATCCGAATAGCCGATACGGTCAAAGGTCGAGCCTTTCGGGTATCAAAGCCCTAGGTTTAGAGTATGAACCAATTATCTCAAGATTCTGTTAACAACAACCAAATGATATTCTTTTGGTATAGCTTGAAATCTTACGCACATTCAAACACTAAGTATTATGTTGGGCCTAGATGCCCATAAATACAATAAGGAACTAATCATGGAGCGGTATACCTTTTGGTCAACGTTAGTTCCTTGTTGATTTAAATCAAGTTGTCCGTTGGTTTGTATAGGGATCTTGATGGGTTTGGCATTCTCCATGTCAAATAACTTAAGCATGTTTTTAATGTACTTCGTTTGCCTAATGAGGATTTCTTCTTTGAGTTGCTTGATTTGAAATCATAGAAAGAACTTCAACACCCCCATCATTGACATTTCAAACCTTTTGGTCATAATCCTACTAAATTCCTCACAAAAATAATTATTAGTAGAACCAACTATAATGTCATCGACATATATTTGCCAAACAAAGAAATCGTTATTAAAATGCTTTGTAAAGAGGGTAGGATCGGTTTTGCCTATTTTAAAGCCCTTTTTAAGAAGAAAATCCCTAAGGCATTCATATCATGCTCTAGGTGCTTGCTTAAGCCCATAGAGTGTCTTTTAAAGTTTGAACACATGATTTACATATTTGGAATCTTTAAAGCCTAGTGTTTGCTCCACATATACCAACTCGAAAATTGGTCCATTTATGAAGGCACATTTTGTTAGGGAACGCGGAGGCTACGCTAGCCAAAAACAAAAATTTTCTACCACGCACACTAGGATATCTTGCTAGGAGAGGGAACATAAATCGTTATCTCAGGCATACAGTGCAGCGGAAGGAGAGTTAGAGAAGTGAGCCGATCCAACACACACGGGGCGATGTGATCGGGAAGCCGATCAACGTCCTCAAGAACTCCTGAGGACTTGTCTCAAAAACTCCTTCTTCAAGCCAATGACGTTCTCAAGAAGTAGCCAATGACGTCGCCGATCCAATCAGCGACGCCGATGCCGATGTGAAACAGAATAGCAACGTCTCTACTGGTATCCACCAATCCAGCATAGGAACGCCAGCCGATGGTGTATGAGCACCCAAGCGGTCGGCGAGATGGTTAGGCTCTCGAGAGGGGGTGGCTAGGGTTTTCTCTCGGTGGCTAACAACTTATCACGAGAATTGCATCACCATGCGAGAAAAAAAGCATAGCTTCCCTACGCCATGCACCTTCATATATATAGACGTCCTAGCTTGGGCCCTCCCGGGCCTAACCAGGACTCTACTTATATCTCCATCCGATTTGTTCAGATCTCCACCCAAACCGTTTGTATCTCTATCCATATTGAGCCCAATTCAAATCCTATTTCATTTCAATGTCATGTACACATCCTCACTCAGATTTCCGTTAAGGAAATCTATTTTAACATCCATCTGCCATATTTCATAATCAAAATATGCAGTAATCGCTAGAATGATCTGAATAGACTTTAACATTGCGACGGGCGAGAATGTTTCATCATAATCAACACCTTGAATCTATTTGAAACCTTTAGCCACCAATCGTGCTTTATAGATGTGAACATTTCCATCTATGTCTAACCTCTTCTTGAAAACCCATTTATACTCGATGGTTTTTACACCATCAGGTGGATCAACCAAGTTCCAAACTTGATTGGTGTACATGGATTCATTCTCGGATCTCATGGATCCAAGCCATTTCTCAGAGTCTGGTCCCACCATCGCTTCTTCATAGGTCTTCAATACCTTGATTGGTTATCCAACAACAATATATCCCGTTCCTGAGTGGTTAAGAACATGAATCTCTCAGGTGCATGCCGTACTCTCTCTGACCTACGTGGTACAATAGGTTCTTCAATACCTTGATTATTCTTTTGTGGTTCTTCAGGAGTTGAAACATTTTCAAGTGTTTCTCGAACTTCTTCGAGAGTCACCGAGTTCCCACAAACCCTTCTCAAGAGAAACCCTTCTCAAGAGAAACTATTTCTCTAAGAATATACCATGTCAGGCGACAAACACTTTACCAAGTTCCTTGTTATAGAAACAATATCCTTTGGTTTCCCGAGGATACCCGATAAAGAAGCACTTGTCGGATTTTAGAGTAAGCTTATCGGACTGTAAGCGCTTTACACAAGCATTACAAGCCTAAATTTTAAGAAAAGGCAGATTAGGACGACATTCTGTCCATATCTCATATGGAGTCTTTTCAACCGACTTCAATGGAACCCTATTTAATGTGAAAACGGGTGTTTCAAGAGCATATCCCTAGAAGGATAATTGAAGATCACTTTGGCTCATCATTGATTGGACCATATATAATAAGGTATGATTTCTCCTCTCGAAAACCCCATTCCATTGTGGTGTTCCAAGTGGAGTCAATTGTGGAACAATTCCGCAATACTTTAGATGTTACCAAACTCAAGGCATAAGTATTCTCCTCCATGATCCAATCGTAGAAACTTGATTGTCTTTCCTAAATCATCCTGTACTTCATTCTAGAATTCTTTGAGCTTTTCAAAGGACTCCGACTTATTTCTCATTAGATAGATATATCTATATCTACTAAAGTCATTGGTAAAAGCTATGAAGTACTGAAAACCACCTTTGGCTATTGAGCTCATTGGTCCGCACACATTAGTATGTATGAGTGCCAATAAGTCATTTGCCCTCTCACTTTGACCTGGAAACGTGCCTTTGTCATCTTGCCAAGTAAACAAGATTTGCATGTCTTAAATGATTCAAAATTAAAAGAGCCGAGAAGACCATATTTATGGAGCTTCTCCATGCGTCTCTCATTTATATGATCTAAGTGATAATGCCAAATAAATGTGGGTTTCAAATCATTAAGACGTTACCTTTTCATATTAATGTTATAGATATGAGTTTCTTCAGGATTCGAAATATAAAATCCATTCTCTAATGGTATATGACAATAGAACATATCTCTAAGATAAACTGAACAACCATTGTTCACTGTTCTAAAGTCATAACCTTTTGCTTGCAAGCATGAAGCAAAAATTATGTTTTTACATAGAGTTGAAACACAATAACAATTATTTAATTCTAAAACTAATCCTAAAGTTAGAGATAATGGCATGGTGTCGACAGCAACCGTAGCAACTCTTGCTCTATTGCCCACACGAAGATCCACTTCGCCTCTAATCAAACTTCTACTTGTTCTCAGACCCTGCAATGACTTATAGATGTGACCAACTAATCCGGTATCAAATACCCAAAAATCAGAAGATGAAGTAGTAAGATTGATTTCTATAATATTTATACCTGAAGCGAAAGTCGTACTGCCCTTCTTCTTGAGATCCTCCAAATACTTCTTACAGTTCCTCTTCAAATGACATGGCTCTTTATAGTAAAAGCATAATGTATCTTGAGCCACCCCTTTCTTGTTCTTTTTGGTCTTGGAATTACTCGCGATCTCATCGGGAATCAACTTCCTCTTGACACGGGGTTGTTTCCTGCCTTTCTGTAGCATCATCACATGACTGTTGTTTTTTTAATGCTTTGCTCGATGGTGAGGAGTCATGGTAGACACCATGAGGATGATGAGTGCTTGTCAACCGAAAAGATGAGGTGTCGAGATGATGAAGTGAAGAGGAGAGTGAAGCTCGACCGTGACGGAGCTTGCACGCGACTCAGGTACACGGACGGACGTCGGCCGGACAGAGGGGTCGCGGAGGCGTGCCGGTCCAATCCGGGTGCGTGAAGCTGAAGCGGCAAGAAGGAGGTGTGATCCGGTGCAGTGCCGACCGATGCGACCCAGGTACACGGGCGATTGACGCCGGGCTAAAGAGCCACGAGGTCGGATCGGGCCCAATCCGGGTGCACGGTGCGGGGGTATCGGACGCTTTGATGGCTTCGGCTAAAAACCATCAGAATTAACGGAAAGTGTACATCCCCGTTAAAAATTTAGTGGTGTCGTGACGGCTACGTTTAACCGCGATACCGAATAATTCCGTGTCTGTAATTTTACCTTTTTGCCCCTCGGGCTAGTACTGTTGGAACACTCTAGAATAGGGGTAATGTGGTCTTTTGTTTCAGCCCATGGGGCTATAAATATCTGCAGCCACTATTGTTTCAAGTGAGGTTTTTGAGTTAATTCAAAATATTTCTCTCTTGGTGCAGCCTCCCACCTACCCCTTTCCCTTCCTTCTCTTAGAAGCTTCTCAAATCAACCGGGTCAAATCCCTTGTAGCCACCGATCTGCAATCTGCACTGCTAGGCGATGTATCAAGGGGATCCTGTGTTTTGTAGTTTAATCGACTGCAGCAAGCTGCACTTCTGTTGTTTTGGCCTTAGAAAATTTTGTTGTTCACTCTGGTTGTGTGCTGTTCTCAGAAACTGCTTGAGTTCTTGAAGTTTTGCTCTTCTTTCTAAGATTAGTACTTTTCTGGCCACATGGTTTCATTGAACTATCATCTGATTTCTTGATTTGCGTGCACAGAAGAAAATCTGTGTGTACCTGGTCTCCGATTGGTTGTTTCCACAGAAAATACAAATCGTTTTGATTCAACTTTATTTGGTGTTTCTCTTCTTCCAAGTGCACTGCAATTATTTTGTGAAGTTGCATTTTTATGTGGCGTATCGGTGCTCTACCTTGTCTCACAAAACTGAGAAACATAGATTGAGTTTTGCCTTTGTAAGCTCCGGTTCTGTGTTCACAACAGAAAAAACTTTGTTTTCTGCATCTTGTTTTTCCTGCTTGCATTATGTTTTAACCTGATTTTATGCGTATCCAGAAGTGCCAAATCAAAGCAGTAACCTTTTACTAGCGTTGTGTCTCTGTGCTCTGCTATTTCATCACAAAATGAGAAACACATGAGTTATTTATTTGCTGCTTGATTAAACTTGTTTCTTCTAGTTTTTCTGCGCCGGACATTTAACTGCAGCCGAAGTATTTTGTGCGTTTGTCTTCAGCGGCAAAGCATCAAGGCATGTACGGACACGCCGTGCACAGTGTTTTTGCCGAACGCACTGTTTCCTGGTTTGCTTGATTTAAAATCAGCTAGGCTTTGTTCTGGGCAAAAGTTCTAAATCAGATTTGAACTCTGATTTTTATAGCAGAATTTCAGTTCCTTGCGCCAGGATTTTATTCTATCGCATGTGTTTGCAAATCCCATAGGCAAAGTTTTTTTTTTGCGGCTAAGGCGGCAAGAAATTTTTTTTGGACTGAAGTTTGATTCAATCTGCACTGCAACAACGTACACACTTCATCAACCATACTACATCAAGTTTAAGGTAACTAATTTCCTGCATTTAATTTGAGCAATTGTTGTTTGTATGTCACGTTCTTGTACTTGAATTTGACGAATTCTTGTACTTGAATTTGACGAATCATTCACAAAATTAATATGTATGAAATGGACATATGATGTATCGGATGAATTAATGTATGAGATGATCCTGTGATGTACTACGAGATTTGACGATCGAATTTTCTACACGTTACGCGTTTGATCTTTAATCTTTCGGTCGTTTAATTTTTAGCGTCTCTCATTATCACTTGATGTTTGTTCTGTGATTGTTTTCTGTTTTTCAACACTCTTTGTTCTAGTGGTCATATCACGTTGCATTGGAGTGGACCATTTTAGCTTTGAGCTTTATCGACGTCACTCGCAAACGTGGTATTGAGAATTTGAGAAGTTGCGAAATTTTTATTTTCGACCATTCACCCCCCCTCTGGTCGCCTACTCTGATCTCACAAGTGGTATCAGAGCCAAGTTAGGGTTCCTTATACCTTAACCGGTTCTAACCCCTAGTAGCGCGACCATGGCTTCCTCGGGGAAGGTCCCATCTTTGGAATCCTTTGGCTATGTTTACTGGAAGACTCGAATGCGAGCATACCTTTTGAGCCAGGGTTCAGAAATACGGGACATGTGTATTCACCCTACTTTCACTGTTCTTCCACATGGCGAGCGCAATACGCCTGTTATTGTCGCTCAGCATAAATTTAACAACAAAGCGGTGAATCTACTGTTTTCTGGTTTGGGTCCCGTAGAATTCGAGAGAGTAAGCCATCTCGACACAGCTCGAGAGATCTGGGCGACCCTCCAAGCTCATCATGAGGGCACCACCCAGGTCAAGGCTCGTCTCTATCAGACATACCGGCGAGAATATGAGAATTTTGCGCAAAAGCTGGGTGAGTCAGTCGAGGAGTTGTTTGCTCATTTTCAATCAATCATAAACAAACTCCGAGCCAACAAGGCTGATGTAGACCAGCTGGTCTCAGATCATGAACAGGCTTTGAAAATTTTGCACACTTTAGATCCAAAGATCTGGGAGATCAAGGTGTCTTCGATTGTTGAGAGTTCTGGCTATGACACCTTGACAGTCGCCGAGTTGTTCAGTAAGCTCAAGGCCACAGAGGTCGATTCCCAGTTGAGGTCAAAACTCACTGGCGCCAGTTCTAAGACCCTGGTCCTTGCGACTCCAGCTGACACATCCATTAGTCCAGCTCTTGCTCTTTCTACTGTGATGTCGATTACCGATGAGTATCTGGATTTGCTAGGTGACGATGACCTTTGTCTCTTTAACAACCGTGTCCGTCGTGCATACGACCGCCGGATGTCAAAGAGACATGGCACGCAAACAAGGATTTTGAGGTGTTGAACCTGTCGACACTTACTTGGTTCTCAAACATGCCACGCCGACCCACAATAATATTGTATGCATCTGTGTTCTCATATTGTTTCTGATGCTCAAAGGACATTGTGGCAAGCATGAGATAGCTCATATCAAGACAATCATTAGTGTGCTTCTCGTCAGCACGCCGTGCAGCCACAATAGCATTATCTGGTAAGTTATCAGGGTAGAGACTTTCAAGAACATACTCTTTTCTTTCTTGTTTGAGAACATGTCTCAAATTTCCATACCAATCCATTAAGTTTTTCTTTCTCAAGGATAGATCGCAAATTAAAAGAACTCGACGTGGTAGAGGCTGACTAATCTACAACATAAGATATGTAAAGTTCAATACCTCTAGTTATGTTAATCTTTCATTAAACTTTTTAACAAAAGATTATCCCACTATGCTTTTGGAAACCAAAACCTCTATCTCAGTTATATAGTGGGTCAGGATCCTCATTTCACTAATTCCTAGTGAGCTTTTGCATCACTGCTAGAAATTAATTACATGGGGTAAGCAACACCTTGCTAATCACATCTCCATGTGACTTCTGTTTGTTGGAATATCATCACCATGCTCCGGCCCTAACCTAATGCCCTAAGGTCCAAAATTGTTTTGATAACCTTATTAAGCAAACCAAAGCTTCCACGTATAAATTTCCGACATCTATCCTAACTTGTAATGGTAATCGCCAGCACTCTGCTTTAGCAGACCCACCAAATGATGAACACTATCGTGTTAGGTGCAGCAATTGGAAAGGAATCTAAAACTTAATTTTTCCGAGAGATTCTATCCTATCATGATAACATATCAAACATGATACATCATGAAAATATCATAGAAGATATCATACATAAACACATTTAACTGTAAATTAGTATGGCCCAAGCAAATAGTGATCTCCATCTCCATTAGTGGTGTAGATGATCTCCATCATCCACATCACTTCCTTCGGGCCACCATGCTTGAAATCCTGCAATCTTATATCTAGACTACTACTATAATAGCTAGAAAATAAAGATTACAATTAATGATTTAAGCACCCAACACGTAGGTCGGCAAATACAGCAGAGATAGCTATCACATAGCCGAAGATCATTGCATGCAAGCCATGCATAAGAGTTACATGCGTCACATACATCTCTTATAATTTATATAGGGCCATACCGTTCACATCATTCTCTTTAAAAACAAGTTAGACATAGAATCATATTCTAGCTAACGATGTGAACTAGGACGCTATATAAGGCGCAACTATATACAAGGCACGCACACACAGTGGTCCCGACTATATACACTAAGTTGTTATTCTTCTTCATGGAAGCCCAGTTGATCCATTGTATCTCTACGACTCGGTGCCGCTTGGGAAGCATGACACTCTTCTAGTAGTCTTGCTAAAACCTGGAGTGGAACCGATAGTCGGAGGCATCTCTCAGATAGTCTCGAGGATCCTAATTAAGCTTCCGTCCTGCCTCAAGAGTCCACCTCAGGTAGTTGACCTTGGATCTAGGAGTGACCCTGCCAACTTGAGGAGGCTCTTGAACTTTCCTCTAGACCAGCTGAAGAAGGTCATCATTGTGACTAGATGACCTAGAGACATGCTGCTTGCCATTGCCTTGAAGTGGAGGCCTCATAGAAGGGGCAGCAGGAACTTGGATGCCGATGTCTGGGAAACGATGACTTTGAGAAGCTAGCCGCTTAAAACGGCCTCTTGAAACTGGCGGCTCGACACTAGAATCTCAAGGAGGAGAACCCTCGGTGTCACTGTCACCACCAGATGGAATCCTCGGATTGTGCTTGGCCTTCTTCCGCCTTCTATCAGACATGGCAACAAAAACTACAAGGAAGCAAAGGATCAAAGGTTGAATCAAGGAATGGAACTTTTAAATGTAACCTAACCCAGAACCTCTAGACTTAACCAGAGCATCCGGGACCCAGACTATTCGAATGGATCCAAAACATTCGGGTTCCACAAAATTGAAATCATCCGATCTCGATAATATGGCTAGGTAACATCTAAACAACACTGCTAGGACTAACTCTAGACAAAAAGATTCAAGATTTAATCAAAGACTAGAGGAAAACGACCGATCTAGGGCAAAAGTGAAGAATACCTCAAAAGACGAACACGGAGAGATCGAGGAGAAGATCGGTGCTTCCAATGGGGTCCTAGGCTCCCTCTCAATGGATCCCTCGATTCCCATGGACAGATTTTGAAGAAAAATGTCGACGGAATCGAGAGTTAGAGTGAGGGGCAAAGAGGAGAAGTGGGGAGGAGAGAGAAGGCCGGATGTTCTAGAACCCCTTTTATAAAGCTCACCCCGGACACTTCAAGATGATCTAGAGTATCCGGGATTCTAGGTGATCAGAACTATCCAGATGGAGTCGGATAATCTGGGTGCACCAAAATGAACTTCAAATTTAGTTCCACGCCGGGAGCATCCGGGTTAAGCTGGATGATCCGAGTCCTCTAGAATTCTCAGCTCACAAGGATTTCAAGGATGACAAGTGCCATAAATTTTGACTTAATAATAATATTTCATCACAAGCATTTTAGATACGAAGTTATAAGTAGAACATGGCATGTATAAGCAAAAACATCAACAAGGCATGGCTTGAAATCATAAACATAAATATGAATAATTTGCATTTTTATTAAAATTGCAGCCCAATTCTTATGAGGAAGGCAATTAATTTACCTTCTCATTTTCATAAGGGAAAATTTATATGCAAGTGTATCAAGCCATGTTGCAAGAATCAAGGATATTTAGCTCATTTCTTAACTCACAAAACCGATGCTCATCTAAAGACTTGGTAAAAATATTGGCAAGCTGTTTATCTGTTCTCATATGGGTTAGGCTAATATCTCCCTTTATCTCATGGTCTCCCAAAAGTGATGGCGAATATCAATGTGTTTGGTTCTTGAGTGTTGACAGTGGTGTTGGCTATTTTAATGGCACTCTCTTTGTCACACAATAAAGGGATTTTGGTGACGTTGTGCCCAAAGTCTTTCAAGGTTTGTTTCATCTAAAGAAGTTGAGCATAACAACTACTGGCTGCTACATATTTGACTTCGGCTGTGGATAAAGCTACAGAATTTTATTTCTTAGAAAACAATGAAACAAGTGATCTTCCAAGGAATTAGCAGGTTTCGATGATGCTTTTTCTATCCACTTTGTAACCGACGTAATCGGAGTCTGAATAGCCGATAAGATCAAAGGTTGAGCCTTTCGGGTACCAAAGCCCTAGGTTTAGAGTATGAACCAATTATCTCAAGATTCTTTTAACAGCAACCAAATGACATTCTTTTGGTACAGTTTGAAATCTTGCGCACATGCAAACACTAAGTATTATGTCAGGCCTAGATGCACATAAATACAATAAGGAACTAATCATGGAGCGGTATAACTTTTGGTCAACATCAGTTTCATGTTGATTTAAATCAAGATGCCCGTTGGTTTGTATGGGGGTCTTGATGGATTTGGCATTCTCCATGTCAAACTTCTTAAGCATGTTTTTAATGTACTTCATTTAACTGATGAAGGTTTCTTCTTTGAGTTGCTTGATTTGAAATCATAAAAAGAACTTCAACTCCCCCATCATTGATATTTCAAACCTTTTGGTCATAATCCTACTAACTTCCTCACAAAAATCATTATTAGTAGAACTAAATATAATATCATCGATATATATTTGATAAACAAAGAAATCATTATTGAAATGCTTAGTAAAGTGGTTAGAATTGGCTTTGCCTATTTCAAAGCCATTTTTAAGAAGAAAATTTCTAAGGCATTCATATCATGCTCTAGGTGCTTGCTTAAGCCTATAGAGCGCATTTTGGAGTTTGAACATATGATTTGGATATTTTGGATCTTCAAAGCCTGGTGTTTGCTCCATATAACCAACTCAGAAATTGGTTCATTTAAGAAGGCACTTTTTGTTGGGAAACACGGAGGCTACGCTGGCCAAAAACAAAAATTTTCTACCGCACACACCAAAATATCTTGCTAAGAGAGGGAACATAGATCATTACCGCAGGCACGCGGTGTAGTGTAAGCAGAGTTGGAGAAGTGAGCTGATCCAACATGCACATGCCGATGTGATCAGGAAGCCGATTGGCATCTACTAGAAGCCAATCAATGTCCTCGAGAACTCCCAAGGACTTGTCTTGAGTACTCCTCCTTCAAGCCAATGACGGTTCTCGAGAAGTAGCCAATGACGTCGCCGATCTAATTAGCGATGCCGATGCCGATACGAAGCAGAATAGCAACGCCTCTACTAGTATCCACACATCTAGGGTGGGAACGCCGACCGATGGTGTACTAGCACCTGGGCGGTCGGCGAGATGGTCAATCTCTCAAGAGGTGGTGGCAAGGGTTTGCTCTCGATGACTAACAACTTATCACGAGAATCGCATCACCATACGAGGCAAAAAGCATAGCTTCCCGACACCTTGCACCCTCATATATACGGACGTCCTAGCTTGGGCCCTCCTAGGCCTAACCAGGACTCTACTCGGATCTCCATCCGATCTGTTTGGATCATCATCCAAACCATCTAGATCTCTATCTATATTGAGCCTAATTTGAATCCTATTTAATCAAATATGTCAACCCGTTAAGTGTGTGACCCTGTAGGTCCACGTATAACTTGGTTAACATATGGAAACCCATTTCCATACTCCATTAATAGTGGCCTCTATCAAAGCATATTAACCTAAGTATACGTAAAGATCATATCGGCTAAACCTTGTAATATTCTATATGTACATGTCTCTTTGCCTCACGATATCGATCGAGCACATGGTGAGATTTGTGCCATCCTATCAATAGCACGATCCTTTCTCGATCTCTATATTAGATTATAACTTGTGATTAATTCATTAATCACGTCGGCATGACCACACACTTCCATAATCCATTACATCAAGGGGGCTAGAGATATCTTTTCCACAAGGAGGGGCAAATTCCATCTTTACCACTCACATCCCACTACATATTTCTTAGCATACCCAAAGACTACTTTTATAACTACCTAGTTACGGAATAGTGTTTAATAGTCTCAAAGTAAGCTACTACGTATATTAGGAACCATGATGATCTCAGGTCTAAGGACATTACATAAACACTAATGAGTCCAACTGATGACACGAAGAATCTCAACAGTGCCTCATAGTGGGTCTATCCAACATATGTCCATGTTATTGAGTCGGTGTCTCCATACCCATGATCCATGATCCATGATCATCGATCAACACACATGCCGATCTCAGTCATATATGTTCCAAATATGACCTATATCTGATCAGGGATCATTTAGAAATAGTCGCATTATTAGTCTCGTGAACAAATCATATATTTGTTGATCCATAATGACAATCTATTTTAAGGAATAATAACCTTATTTCATAAACATAGTATGCCACATACAACATCTTCATGTTGACTCTAGGTCATAATGCTAGCACTTTTCACGTCCATTTGATAAAGCTTAAAATTATGGTGAGTGGCAAAGGCTAATAATATTCGAATTGACTCTAGCCTAACAACAAGAGCATAAGTCTTACCAAAATCCAAACCTTTTATTTGAGTGAAGACTTGAGCCACCAATATTTCTTTATTTCTTATGTCCACGTCATGCTCATCTTACTTGTTACAGAAGACTTATTTGGTGCCAATTATATTTTGCTTCGGTCTTTCCAACAATGTCCATACTTCATTTCTTTTGAAGTTATTAAGCTCTTCTTATATGGCCATCACCCAATCCGCATCTTAAAGAGCTTCTTCTACCTTAACAGGATCTAAAGAGGACATAAAAGAGTAATATTCACAAAAATTTGCTAAATAGGAACGAGTAGTTACTTCTTTTCGAAGATCTCCAAGAATATTGTCTACGGGATGGTCTCTTTGGATGCCTTGATGAATTCTTTCGTGTTGTGCAGGTTGTTGAATAACTTCTTCTTGAACTTCTTGTTCCTTGTCCAACGCATCTTTTTCTTGAGTCTCTTGTGTATGACTTTCTTCAACTTGATGTTGTTGTTTATCCGCAGATTCTTGTTCTCTTGGCCTTATATCCCTAATTGGCATATTCTTGATTTTTTCATATGTAGGTTCTTCTTCACCTACATCACTTAGATCAACTTGCTCTACTTGAGATCTGTTAGTTTCATCAAATATCACATCCCTAGTGACCTCAACAATACCAGAGGTTTTATTGAAAACACGATAGGCATGCGCATTTGACTCATAACCAACCAAGAAACCCTCATCTACCTTAGAGGCAAATTTAGAGCTTCTTGGTCGCTTACTCAAGATAAAGCATTTACTTCTAAAAACTCTAAAATATGAAATATTTGATTTGTTACCCATTAGAAGTTCATACGCTGCCTTTTTGAGTATTTTGTGAAGATAAAGACGGTTGATTGCATGGCACGCGGTGTTAATTGCTTCTATCTAAATTATATCTGAAGTCCTGTACTTATTAAGCATGGTTCTTGCTGCCTCCACCAATGTTCGATTCTTCCGTTCCACCAATTTATTTTATGGTGGATCATATGGAGTAGAAAACTCGTGCTTGATGCCTTCTTCATCAAGAAAGTCTTCAACTTGAGTGTTTTTGAACTCACTCCCATTATCACTTTTCAATTTCTTCTTGACTCCATACTCATTTTAGGCTCTTCTTGCAAAACTTTTAAACACACTTTGTGTCTCGCTCTTATCATGCAAAAAGAACACCCAAGTGAAACAAAAATAATCATCAACAATAACTAAACCATATTTGTTACCGGCAATGTTTAAGTAGGTCGCTGGTCCAAAGAGATCCATGTGTAGAAGCTCAAGTGGTCTCCTTATTGTCATGATGTTCTTGGTAATGTGTGGAGCTCCAACTTACTTACCAGCTTGACAAGCACTGCACAACCTATCTTTCTCTAATACAATATTTGTTAATACTAGAATGTGCTCCCCTTTAAGAAGCTTTGACAAGTTGCACATACCAATATGAGCTAGTCAGCGATGCTATAACCAACCCATGCTAGTTTTATATCACAGCCTAAAATTTTCAAAATATAAAATTATTAAAAGCTGTGAATAAAATAAAAGAAAAAAGAATTTTCAGCAAAATAAAAATAAAAATAGAATTTTCATTAAGGGAAAGAAAGGAATTTTGAGTATTAAAATTTGAGAAAGAAAATTGTGCAAATAAAATATTGCTCAAAATTTTTGCAAAAGTCTCTAAAAATGTAAAGATTTTTTCTAATTCAAAAATATATTTTTCTAAATTTTTGGAGCTCGTTCTTAAAGAAAAAAATGAGAAATAAATTTTTTAAATAAAAATTCAAATTCTTTCCACTTGGGTCGACTCCTGCCGGCCCATTCTCTCACGCACCCCGCCTCTGGCCTGCTCCCACGCGTGCCCCAGCCCAGCTCGCTCGATGGCCCAGCCACTTCGCACCCCCTCTCTCGGCAGCTGACATGCGGGCCCCGCATGTCAGGCCCGTCTTCCTCCTCCCACCTCGCCCACGCCACGTCGCCGCCACATCCCCACACAAAATCCACCACCACTGTTGCTTTCGACCGAATCCGAGCCTAGATCCATGGTCCCTACACCGCCGTGAGCATTTCCCCTAACTAATCGAGCCCGGCCCACCGTAGCAACCACCACCGCACTGTGCGCCCAAACCCTAACCATCACCTTGCCATTGCCAGCGCCATACCTCGCTCCAACTGCCTGGCTGACCCTATAAATAGCTTCCCCATGCTCCCTGCTCTCGGGTAGACCCCGTAGCCACCGCCCTAGCGCCGCTGTTCGCCCTCGCGCCGTGCGCCGCTCTCCGCCGCTCATCGCTGCTCACAGCCGCTGCTCCAGCCGCTGATCGCTAGTGTTCCGCTGCCCGCTGGTCATCGTCGACCCCACCGTCATGACCGCCGTCGCCCGCCTGTCCTTGGCATCCCCTCCGCTATCACCGCCGATCAGTGGAACCCCGTCCCCACCGACAACCCGATCCACCCGCTGCCTCCCTCTCACCACCGGTCGTCTCCCATCACAGCCATCCACCACCGTCAACTTCGGTGAGTTCCCCATTGCTCGATGATCACATTTCTGCCCTCACCGCAATCCGCCACGCCACCGTTTGCCAGCGACCATAGGGTCCCAAGCCACCGTTGCCCCTGCATGGCGTCGACACGGTGCCCATGTGGCTGCCGCGTCAGCGCCACCTCAGTCGTTGCCACCCACGTGGCCACCATGTGGCCCCCGCCCGAGCGCGTGCGCAATCCCCTCTGCTGACGCCATAATTCTGGATTTCCTTTAGAAAAATAATTCAAGTCCCTCCATTTGATCATATTGAATCCATGTTTCAAAGCTATAATTCTTTTAAAAGTGCATTTTATTTTTGAATGTCACTAGGATTGGGATATAACCCTGCTTGTATTGGCCCTGTTGTTATTTACCTGTTCCTTATCTACCTATAGATTATTTAACCAGACCAGCATGAATCTCTATTATGATTTATCTAGATGCTTAGAATTGCTTAGTCCTGTTAGAAACTAGTATCATATTTCATCATGTTATTCAATACCACTTACATGTTAATGTTGGCTCATATGATTACTAGTGGAGCATTGAACTAGTTCACGACTTAATTGCCACTAAAATTTGATTAAGGTGGGTTGTGAGTACAGGGTCGTGGTTATGCTGGTCGTACAAATGACACTTTAAGGACAGGTTCATGGACCACTTTTGCACTGTAAACTCACTCACCACAAGTCAGCGTGGATAATGGTATGACCGGAAACCTAGAGATCCTGGGTGAAACATCGAGATGGCCGATAGTTCTGTACTAGGTAAGTCTTTGCTATTCGGATGGGGACGCTAGGGGGATGTTGGGTGTGACAAGATCCTAGGGTGTGAAGCTTGGAGGATCTTGGTGGATGGTCATATCACAGCTCTTTTCTACGGTACCGTGGTGGTATTGAGGTGCATGGTGACATATTGCATGGCTGTATCTTATGGGTAAAGTTGTGCACCTCTGATCAGAGTAAAACTATTCGAATAGCCATGCCCACGGTTACGGGCGGCAATGCAGGGTCACTCGTGATTAGTCCCATGATTAATTAATTAACCTGTTTTACTTTCTGTTCAACCTGATTAGCTTTGGTTAGAGTGGTTTGGTTGGTTCATTTGGGCCTGATGACTCTAGGTAAGAGTTATTCAGTGATTGGATTAATACTGATTTAAGGTTCCAACTTAATTAGAATTACTTTTTAAATTCTATCTCCCTTTAATACTCTGTTTATGCAAATGAACTCTATTATGTCGTCCTTTGTATCCTCTGTGCATTATAACTGTTCCGCTTGGATGGCTTGCTGAGTATTCAAAATACTCACCCTTGCATTCCCCCACCACTAGAAGAGGATTTCGTCAGCTAAGATGAAGGTGGCGCCTTTTGAGCTAGGCCCAGTTAAGTCTGCCTGTGGAGTGGAGTTACCGCTGTGTCAATAAAGTTATTTAGGTGTTATTAATGTCTATCATTATTGTTTTGAGTTTCCAATGCCACCTCTGTAATAAGTACTTTATTTACTTCGTTATGAACAATAATGCTTTCGATGTCTAATAAATTATCTATTGTATGCCTTGGCTAATTCCTGGATGAGTGACTTTTCGCACAATAAATCATAAGGAAATTGTTGGAATTTTTGGGCATGATATTTTAGCCACCAAGCAAGTTTTAGGTTCAACTTTATCTAGTGCAAAGTCGACTAGATAGAGTTTTTTCTTCAACCTACCCGTAAAGGCTATGGAATTATCACTTCTTCTCAAAACGGTCACACCCTCATTAGTAAAAAGACAGTTCTAACCAATTTCATATAATTGAGAAACTGAAAGTAAATTGTAACTCAAAGATTTAACTAAAAGGAAATTTGAAATTGAATAATCATTTGATATAACAATTTTATCTACACCCATTACCTCTCCTTTTCTATTGTCACCAAATACAATGGACTCATGATTACCTTGATTAGGCTCAAAACAAGTGAACATCCTTTTCTCTCCGGTCATATGGTTGGTGCATCCAGTGTCCATCACCTAACTTTATCCACCAGAGGAATATTCCTACAAAGGAGATTAATTCTTTGTTTTAGGTACCCAAATCTTTTTGAGTCCTTCAATGTTAGTCACAAGAACTTTAAAAATCTAAATGCATCTCAAGGGTTTTTTATTTTTATCTCCAACAAACTGAGCAATCACTTTACCACAGTGATTTGTGATTTCTCTTAATAAGGTATGAAGAATAAAAAGTTGCTTGAGGGGCATGAAACTTGTTATTAGTCTTCTTTGGACTTTGGCCTTCCTTCACAAACTTTATGACCTTCTTACCGTTATACCTCCTTCTAGCATTGACCCTGTATTCTTTTAGGTGAAAGCCAAGTCCATGCTTCTCAACATTGCTTTGAGTGTTGAGAGTCTTAAATAAGGTGTCCTTTGATTTGTAGGCCTTCATGCACCCATAACTTACCAAGGTGCCAAGCCTCTCATTTTCTTTCCTTAAAACCTCTATTTCCTTTATGTTAGTCTCATAAACAATAATATCAAGATTATAATATTTAGAACAACAATTACTTGTGGAAGTAATAGAATGACAACTTTAGACATAATTGTTACCTTTTTGCTTTTCACTATGAAGCACTTGGGGGAGACAATCTCTTCGTCACTTGACTCTCCAAAGAGTGAAGGCTTTGGAGACATGATGTTGGCGCTGGCGATGGTGGCTACTCTCTTCTCGCTAGAATCGGAGTCCAATTCTGACACAGAGTTGGAATCAGAGTTCCATTCTTAACAAATGTGAGCATGACCACTTTTATTCCCCTTCTTGTACTTGTCCTTCTCTTTGCTTTCATGTTCTTTTTTTAGGACAATAGGCTATGAAATTGTCACAGCCTAAAATTTTCAAAATATAAAAGCTGTGAATAAAATAAAAGGAAAAAGAATTTTCAGTAAAAGAAAATAAAAATTGAATTTTTCCTAAAAGAAAAGAAAGGATTTTTGAGTATTAAAATTTGAGGAAGAAATTTTTACAAATAAAATGTTGCTGAAATTTTTTGCAAAAGTCTCTAAAAATGTAAAGAATTTTTCAAGAATTTATCTAAGTCAAAAAAATATTTTTCTAGATTTTTGGAGCGCTTTCTAAAAGAAAAGGATTTAAAAATCAATTTTTATTTTAAAAACCGAATCCTTTCTATTGGGCCGGCCTTCGGCAACCCCATTCCCGCGCGCCTTGGCCCAGCTCCCTCCACTGGCCTAGCGACCTCACGGGCGCCCCGCTGCCGCTGACATACGGGCCCTGCATGTCAGCGCCATCCCTAACCACCCGCCATGCCCGCGCCGCATCGCCACCGTGTCCTCGCTGCGCCATCCACCGCCGCCATTGCCGTGGGCTGAATCCAAGCCCGGATTCGTGATCCTTTCGCCGTCCCGACCATTTTCCCTAAGGAATCGGGCCCGGCCTGCCATTGCAACTGCCTCTACGCCGCTCGCCCGAACCCTACCACCACCCTGCTCTCGCTGGTGCCGTACCGACCTCTACCTCACTGCCTAACCCTATTTAAAGCAACCATGAGCTCCTAACCATTGTTTCGGCTCCTTAGCCGAAGCCTTAGCGCCGTCGATCACCGTCTCCGCATGCGTCGTTGCTCCATCACCTCTGCCCGCCTCTAGCCACGCCATCGCTCCGGTGGCCACCAGCCTTCGACATCACCTGCCGGTCCTCGGCCACCCCTACACCATCGCTGCCGACCACTGGAAGCCCGTCGCCACCATCGATCCGAAGCCGTCGCCGTCCTTTTTCCGCCATCGGCTGAATTCCATTGCCGTCGCTCATCGTCGACCGCTCTGGTGAGTTCCTCGTCCCTCGCTAGTCCTATTTTTGCCCACACCACCAGCCACCACACCACCGATCGCCGTCGACCATCGGGTCCTGAGCCGTCGCCGCCGGCCGCCGTCGCCCCAGCGTGGCACCGACGTGACACCCACGTGGCTGCCACGTCAGCACCACCTCGGCCGCTGCCACCTGCGTGTGTGCCACGTGGCTGCCACATGTCCCCCACATGCGCACGCGTACAATTCCCCTTGCTGATGTAATATTTTGCATTTTCTTTAGAAAGATAATTCGGTATTGCATCATAAATCCTTTTTATTTTCTGAAATTAACGTAACGGTGTTTAAACATTAAAAATTCATATCTAATTCATCTGAACTCCAAATTTAACCATTCAAATTGTAGAATTTTTTTAAAATTGAGCTCTACCCATTAAAAATAAGTTCACACACATAATGTATGCGTTACTATACTATTTTAATTTATTATGGTTTGCTTGTACTGCTGTTTAGTCTTCGAAGAGCCAGAAGAGCCTGTTTACGTCGAGGAATCACCCATTTTCTTCCCTGTTCAGCAAGGCAAGTTGTTCACGTCTTCTATTTGATCATGTTGAACCCATGTATTCAAAGCTATTATTCTTTCAGAATTATATTTTATTTTAGAATGTAACTGGGATTGGGATATGAACCCCGCTTGTATTGCCCCCTGTTGTTATTTACCTATTCTTTGTTTACCTAAAGATTATTTAACTTGACCAGTATGAATCTCTACTATGATTTATCTAGATGCTTAAGATTACTTAGCCCTACTTAGAAACTAGTATCACATTCATCATGCTGTTTAATACCACTTACATGTTAATGTTGGCTTATGATTACTAGTTGAATATTGAACGAGTTCATGAATCAAATGTTACTAAAACTTGACTAAGGTGGGTTGTGAGTACATGGTCCGTAGTTCTGCTAGTTGTACTTATGACACTTTAAGGACCGTTTCATGAACTACTTTTGCACTGTAAACTCGCACTCACCACAAGCCAGCATGGGTAATGGTTTGATCAGAAGCCTAGAGATCCTGGATAAAGCATCGAGACGACCGATAGCCCTACGCTAGTGTAAGTCTTTGCTATATGGATGGGGAGCGCCAGGGGGATATTGGGTGTGATGGGAACCTATGATATGAAGCTTGGAGGATCTAGGTGGATGGTCATGTCACAGCTATTTTCCAAGGTACCATGGTGGTATTGAGGCACATGGTGACATGTTGTAGGGCGGTCTCTTATAGATAAAGTTGTGCACCTTTGATCAGAGTAAATCTATTCGAATAGCCGTACCCACGGTTAAGGGCGGCAATACAAGGTCACTCTTGATTAGTCCCATTGTTACCTAATTAACCTGATTTACTTTCTGTTCAACCTGATTAGCTCTGGTTAGAGTGGTTTGGTTGGTTTTTGGGCCTGACGACTCTGGGTAAGAGTTATTCAGTGAATGGATTAATACTGCTTTTAAGATTCCAACTTAATTAGAACTACTCTTTAATGCTCTTTTTACGCAAATGAACCCTATTATGCCATCCTTTGTATTCCCTGGGCATTATAGCTGTTCCGCTTGGATGAGTTGCTGAGTATTCAAAATACTCACCCTTCCATTCCCCCACAACCGGAAGAGAAGTTCATTAGCGAAGATGAAGGTGGTGCCTTTTAAGCTAGGCCTAATCAAGTTTGCCCGTGGAGTGGAGTCACCTCGGCGTCAATAAAGTTATTTAGGAGTTATTTATATTTGACATTATTGTTTTAAAGTTCCAATGCCACCTCTATAATAAATACTTTGTTTATTTCATCGTGACAATAATGCTTTCGATGTCCAATAAATTATCTATTGTGTCCCTCGGCTGATTTCTGTACGAGGATACTTTCCGCATAATAAAATGCAAGGAAATGGTTGGAATTTCTGGGCGTGACTGTAGGAATGGCCAAATGGTTTAACCTTAGGAGCTGAAAATTATTTTCTAGTTATAGTCCTCTCTTCTTCTCTTCTCTCTTCAAAAAGGTGCTTCTTTTTCTAGAAAAGTGGTGCTGATTTTATTTTAATTTGTTCTTCTTAGATGTTTACCGAAGGATCCTAGCCCTGAAGATATTTTAGGATGAAAGGTTTTATCAAGGAGTTGATGCATATGGCCTTTTTCTGTGGATATCAGGAGGTTCCCACCTATGTCTAAGTCAGGTCAGTTTCCCCCGGAATGGTTGAAGTGGCTGTTTCTATCATGAGTGAAATAGAGACTATCCCCTCAATGATAGTAGAAGCAGAAGGAAGAAATTTTGATCATGCTTGCTAGGAAGCTGCTTATGCTGCTATTGGAGAGCTTCGGAATCGCTATGCAGCCAAGTTGTCAGCGTTGGAGTACAGGTATCATCCGAGGAAGACTCATCGTGATGATTATAAAGAGTACCCACCCACTATTGAAGAAGATAGTGCTATTATGGTCAGAGTGACGAATATGCTGAAAGCGATGGACGATTATCACAAGGATGTACTCATTAGAGCACATGAGCAAGAGAATTAGAACCGACAGGCCATCTGTCAGTTGCAGAATCAAGTGGATGCGCTGCGCAAGGAAGTTGTTGCCCTAAAAGGAGAGTCACCACCAGGAGGTCTCAGGATCTGTCGTATCGCAAGGAAGCGAGTTCAGATGCCTTCTAGTGTACAGGTGATCAAGAGGGTGCATGAAGAGGAGATCATTGTCATCGAGAGTGATGAGAGTGAAGATGATGAGGAAGACAGAGTCATGGAAGAGAGTGATCCAGAAGAGCCTGAGTTTTCTTTTGATCCAGCTTCAGAGTAGCCTAGCCCTTAATGTCCCTATGTACCTTTAGTACATTGTATTAGGCGTTTGTTTTGCTTAGGCTAAATACTTGTTAGCTTTGCTTATCTGTAGTGTGTGGTTGGTATCGGCCTTCTATGATATATCTGCACCTAGGAGTCTTTCTTCTAGAGTCTAATATAAATCGTAATGAATTTCATATCAGTACAAGATGTTTTTCTCTTTTCTCTTCTCTCTTTCTAAATTCTGCTCATCCCCTCTTCCGTTTGTTCTGTTTAGCAAGATGGTTCAGACTCGCCGTGTCAATTCTCAAGATGGAATGGATGAAGCTACTAGAGCAAACAACCGACAGTCTTAGCAGTAGCATCAGCCCCATCTCCTGCCTCCGATGCTAGATAACCCTACCTTAGCACAAGTGCTTGCCAACCAGAACCAGCTTATGGCTATATTGATGACCCAGATGAATGCTCAGCAGCGTGTTCCCCCTGCTCAACCCGTACCTGCACCTATTCCAGTTTAGACAAATTGTCAGAGTTTCTCTATGTGAGGCTGCCTGTTTTCTCTAGCACTACCAACCCGATGGAGGCTATTGACTAGCTATTCACTATTGAGAAGAAGCTAGAAGTTCTATAATGCACTGATCAGGAGAAGGTTTCCTTTGCTTCTCACCAACTTTAAGGTCTAGTAGGAGAATGGTGAAGTCATTTTAAGGAAAATAGAGTTGATGGAACTGAGATTACTTGGGCAGATTTTTTAGTTGGTTTCAGGAAGGCTCATCTTCCTAATGGACTAGTGGCTCTGAAGAATCAGGAATTTCGTGTCATCAAGCAAGGAAATCATTCTGTCACTGAGTATTTACATGAGTTTAATCACTTGGCCCATTACACCCCTGAAGATGTCAAGTTAGATGCTGAACATCAGGAGAAGTTCCTTGGTGGTATGTATGATGAACTGGCCATTCATCTAATTTCTAGAGATTATGTTGATTTTCAGAAGTCGGTTGATAAGTCAATTCGTCAAAAGGATCAGCATAACAGGATGGAGTCCAAGAAACGCAGGATGGTGCAGAATTAGCAGTCCAATCAGAAGCCTCGTTTTATGATGGTGCCACAACAACAGCAGTCAGGAGGACCCAATGCTCAGGCCAATCGCCCTTGTCAGTTCTATGCTGCTAATACGGGTAGAAACACTAGTGGTGCACCTCAAGCGTATCGCCCCAATGTGCCTCACCCTGCTCCAGTCACCAGTGCTAATCAAGTTTCTTTGAGAGATAAAAATGGGAAGCCACTGGTGTGCTACAATTGCTACAAGCCTGGTCATTATGCTGATAAGTGCCCAGAGCCGAAGCGTCCGAACAGAGCTACAGCCGCCCCATCCCAAGCCCCTACCGGTCAAGTCAAGGCAAGAGTGAATCACGTGATAGCCAAGGAAGCTCAAGCTACCGCTGATATAGTATTAGGTATATTCCCTGTTAACTCAATACTTGAAACAGTACATTTTTATTCCAGTGCAACTCATTCTTTCATATCAAAAAGTTTTGTGGAAAAATACGAAATGGCTGTTGAATCCCTACCCCATTCGTTAGTGATATGTACCCCTGGTCACTAGATACCTACCTCACACTTTAGTCCTCTGGTAACTATTGAGATTCTTGTTGTCCCTTTTCTGTCCAACCTAATCTTGATAAAATCCAAAGACCTAGATATCATTTTGGGAATGGATTGGTTAGTGAAACATGAGGGTGAGATTAAGTGTGCGACTAGAGAAGTCGCCGTATCCAATCACCTTGGCTGAACCATCACTTTCCATAACCTGAACCCGTCTGGTTTGAAGATCATGTTGAATAAGGTCAAGATTAAAGAGATACCTATGGTGGAAGAGTATCCTGATGTTTTTCTGAAAGAGTTGCCGAGTATGCCACCCAAGAGAGACATTGAGTTCAGAATTGATTTAGTTCCCGGTACAGCCCCAATCCATAAAAGACCGTATCGGATGACCCCAAATGAGTTAGCTGAAGTAAAGAAGCAAGTGGAAGAATTATTTGATATAGGATACATCCGTCCAAGTACTTCACCTTGGGGAGCTCCAGTTTTCTTCGTGGAGAAGAATGACAAGTCCAAAAGGATGTGTTTGGATTATAGAGCCTTGAATGAGGTCACAATCAAGAATAAGTACCATCTTCCTCGCATTGATGATTTGTTTGATTAGTTATAAGGAGCCTTAGTTTTCTCTAAGATAGATCTTCGGTCAGGGTACCATCAGTTAAAAATTCAAGAAGAAGATATCCCCAAGACAGCTTTTACAACCCATTATGGATTGTTTGAGTACTTGGTGATGTCATTCGGGTTGACCAATGCCCCTACTTTCTTTATGAACCTGATGAATAGTATATTTATGAAGTATCTGGATAAGTTTGTCATGGTGTTCATTAATGTCATTCTTATTTATTCCAAGATGAAGGAAGATCATGTGGCATATTTACACCTAGCATTATAGAAGTTGAGGGAGCATCAGTTGTATGCTATGTTATGTAAGTGCGAGTTTTGGTTGAAAGAAGTAAAATTTCTAGGTCATATTATTTCTTCTACAAGAGTTGCTGTTGATCCAAGTACAGTTGAAGCTGTTACTGATTGGGTGCAGCCTCAGAACACTACTGAGATCAGGAGTTTTCTAGGACTTATGGGTTATTACCGTTGGTTCATTGAGAATTTCTCTAAGATAGTCAAGCCTATGACCAGGGTGTTACAGAAGGATGAGAAATTTGTTTGGATACCTGAGTGTGAGGAAAGTATTATGGAGTTGAAAAAGAGGTTAGTATCAGCCCCAGTGCTAATTCTCCAGATCCTAAAGGAGATTTTCAAGTATATTGTGATGCATATTATCAAGGTTTAGGATGTGTGTTGATGCAAGAAGGTAAGATAGTTGCATATGCTTCTCGGCAATTAAGACCTCATGAGTTGAATTATCTGACCCATGATTTAGAGATGGCCTCAGTGGTCCATGAGGGAACCATACAGAAGTCTTTACAGACCACAAGAGTTTGAAGTATATCTTTACTCAACCAGATTTGAACCTTCGTCAAAGAAGATGGCTCGAGTTAGTCAAGGATTATGATGTCAGTATTCAGTATCACCCTAGTAAAGCTAATGTGGTAGCAGATGCTCTTAGTCGTAAGACCTATGTAAATGCTATTTCAGGGGAGGAAGTATCTTTGGAGTTGCTACAAGAGATTAAAAAGTTGAGTTTGAGCATTGTTCCAAGTGGATTTTTAGCAGCATTAGAAGCTCATCCTTCACTGTTAAATCAGATTCGGGAAGCTCAAGTGAATGATCCATATATCCTTGAGGTTAAGGAAAGCATGAAAGAAGGAAAAGCTTGTGAGTTTGTTGAGGATGAGGACGGTACCCTATGGCATGGAAGTCATATCTGTGTACCTAATAAGAAGAAGTTGAAGGATCTCATACTTCATGAAGCCCATGAGACCTAGTAATCTATTCACCCTGGGAGTACTACGATGTATCAAAACCTTCGAGAGAAGTTTTGGTGGCCTAGTTTGCGTCGTGAGATAGCAGAGTATGTGGCTTTATGTGATGTATGTTAGAGAGTAAAAGCAGAACATCAGAGACCTATAAGGTTACTCCAGCCTTTGCGAGTGCCTAAATGGAAATGGAAAGAAGTCGGAATGGATTTTATAACCGGATTGCCAAGAACAACCTCAGGGTATGATTCTATTTGGGTTATCGTTGATCGATTAATAAAAGTGGCTCACTTCATTTCGGCCAAGACTAGCTAC
This sequence comes from Zizania latifolia, assembly GCA_000418225.1. Classification (NCBI taxonomy): domain Eukaryota; kingdom Viridiplantae; phylum Streptophyta; class Magnoliopsida; order Poales; family Poaceae; genus Zizania; species Zizania latifolia. Next base: position 517,212 of record KE371407.1, on the reverse strand, counting down.
TGTAGTAGTCAGTTGGTGGAGCAATACATGGCTAGGATTGTCTGTTTGCATGGAGTTCCTAAAAGGATAGTATCAGATAGAGGAAGTCAGTTTACTTCTAAGTTTTGGCAGAAGCTACAAGAAGAATTAGGTACCTTTTTAAATTTCAGTACAGCTTATCACCCCTAGACTGATGAACAGACAGAAAGAGTAAATCAGATTCTAGAAGATATGTTGCGAGCCTGTGCTCTAGATTTCAGAGGATCATGGGATAAGAATTTGCTCTGCGCCGAGTTTTTTTATAATAACAGTTATCAAGCTAGTCTTCAGATATCCCCGTTTGAAGCCTTGTATGGAAGGAAGTGTAGAACACCATTGTTTTGGGATCAAGTAGGTGAGAATCAAGTCTTTGGCACCGATATCATGAAGGAATCTGAAAACAAAGTAAAGATTATTCAAGACTGTTTGAAGGTTGCTCAATCTTAGCAGAAGAGTTATGCCGATAATCATCGTCGAGATCTTAGTTTTGAAGAAGGAGATTTTGTATACCTCAGAATTGCCCCTTTCCATGGAGTTCGTCGTTTCTAGACCAAGGAAAAGTTGGCACCACATTTTGTCGGACCATACAGGATAGCTAGTCGAAGAGGAGAAGTCAGCTATGAGTTAGAGTTATCCCCATCCATGGCTGATATTCACAATGTGTTCCATGTGTCCTAGTTGAAGAAGTGTCTGCGTGTCCTTTATGAAGTGGCAGATGTCGAGTAGATAGAGCTTTAAGAAGATTTGATGTATGTGAAAAAGCCTATTCGTATTCTAGAACTCAGTGAGAGAAGAACCCAGAGCAAGGTTATAAAGTTTTGTAAGATTCAGTGGAGCAATCATTCAAAAGAGGAAGCTACTTGGGAGCGTGAAGACGAATTGAGAGCCAACCACCCGCATCTTTTTCCAAGTGCCTCTGAATCTCGAGGTCGAGATTCTATTTAAGGGGGTAGATTCGTCAAGCCTGAAATTTTCAAAATATAAAAGTAATATAAAAGCTGTGAATAAAATAAAAGGAAAAAGAATTTTCAATAAAAAAATAGAATTTTTTTAAAAGAAAAGAAAGGATTTTTGAGTATTAAAATTTGAGGAAGAAATTTTTGCAAATAAAATATTGCTGAAATTTTTTGCAAAAGTCTCTAAAAGTCTAAAGAATTTTTAAGAATTTTTCTAGAATTTTACTGAGTCAAAAATATATTTTTCTAGAGTTTTGGAGCCCTTTCTAAAAGAAAAAGAATTTAAAAATTAATTTTTATTTTACAAATCGAATCCATCTTCTTGGGCTGGCCTTCGGCCGCCCATTCCCGCGCGCCACCCCACCAGCCCCCTCCCACGCGCCTTGGCCCAGCTCGCCCCACTAGCCCAGCCACCCCGCGCGCGCCCCGCTGCCACTGACATGTAGGCCCCGCATGTCAAGGCCATCCCTAACCTCTCGCCAGGCCCGCGTCACGTCGCCGCCGTGTCGCCGCCATACAATCCACTACCGTTGTTGCCGTGGACTGAATCTGAGCCTAGATTCATGATCCCCTCGACGCCCCGGCCTTTTCCCCCAAGGAATCGGGCAAGGCCTGATGCCGCAACCGCCTCCGCGCCTCCTTCCCAAACCCTAACTGCTGCCCTGCTCTCACCGATGCTGTACCAACCTCTATCTCTTTGACCAATCCTACTTAAAGGAACCCCGAGATCCTGTCCGTCGTTTAGATCCCCTAGACTGAGCCCTAGCTACGCTGATCGCCGTCTCTGCATGCGCCGTCGCTCCACCGCCTCTACCCACCTCCATGATGGTAATATGCCCTAGAAACAAGTTCTAGAGGAACCGGAAGTTTTGGTTGGACTGGAACTTCCAGGCCCACCCTGGTGGCGAGTTCTAGAGGAACCGAAAGTTCTGGTACTTTCGAGCCTGCTCTAGAAGCGAATTCTGGATGAATCGGAAGTTCCGGGCTTCGGTCGAAACTTCCAGGCTGAAATAAATTCGATACAGAATGTTATTTTCGGAAGTTTCGGTTGGACCAGAAGTTCTGGGTTCAGAAGTTCCGGTTGGACCTGAACTTCCAAATCGAAATAAATTCAATATTTTCGAAAGTTCTAGGTCTCGGCTGGAACTTCCGGGCCGAACGTGCAGATTAGATCTGGTGAGCTTTAATGTTGATTAAAGGTTCATCAGTGGACTCTATATAAGGAGAGGTGAGGCTAGGGCACAAAAGGCTATTGAACCTCCCCTAACCCTAGCCACCACCTCTCCCTTGAATGCACCTGCTGTGGTCATATCTCCCCTAGCCTCGCGTGCGGTACTAGCATACCGGCGTGAGGTGATCTCATCCCTGTACATGTGGATATCATAGAGGCACCGCTATGATTGCGGTGCTGATCTTTTTGGCATGGAGATTGTGGTGCTGCATCGTCTTCATCGCCGATGATTGGACGGAGCTGGGTGGAGTTGTTCAAGGACGCGCTTCTCCAACTCTTCTTCCACTGCCCTAGCGCGTCTCATGACTAGAGGTAACGATGTGAGAAGGGTCATACTGTGTCACAGTTAATATGATTGCTTGTGATGTTTACTTATATTTCTGTCATACTATTTTTTCATGTTTTGTGTGCAGTAGACATCATTATCATGCTAGAATAGTTTCTCTCAGAAAATTAAGTGTTTTTGATGCCCTTTCCAATAGCTGCACCTACAAAGGTTTTTGATCATTGTATAGTAGATCTACCAAAGCAGAGTGCCATCTTTTATCTTAACCAGTTAGGGTAGATGTCAGATATCCACAAGCATAGTATTTGTTTGCTTAACAAAGCCATCAAAATGGTTTTGGGCTTTGGGGTATAGAGTTGGGCGTCGAGGCATTGGATGCCACCCCAACGAATAACAGTCACATAGGGATGTGATTAGCAAAGTGTTGCTTACCTATGTCACTAATTTTCTACCAGTGATGCCAAATCTCACAAGAAGTTAGTTGAAGATCTTGTCCCACTACATGTCGTAAGAGGGAAAACAATTGTATATCATGTAGTGGAGTATCTTTTATTTGATAGAAGATTCACATTAGCGTAGTGCTGAAACTTGCATTTTTCTGTTGTAGATCATGGCACCTACTGCTAGTAACACTTGTAAAAGAAAAGCTTTCTAGAACAAACTTTATTGATTGGTATAGAAATTTGAGAATTGTTCTCAAACAAGAGAAAAAGGAATATGTTCAAGAGTTGTACTTGGAAGGATTCAAGAAGAAGAATGGAAGACTTCCACTTCCACTTCAGGTATAAACGTTATTGAAATTAATGTTGCTACTCGTTTAAGTGATTCATGGGTATTTGATACCAGATCAATGATTCATACTTGCAAATCGTTACAAGGATTGAAAAGGACTAGGAAGTGTACAAGAGGCAAGTTGGATGTCCGCGTCAACAATGGTGCAAGAGTTGCTACGTTAGCCGTCGGCGTTTATTCCTCATCGTTACCCTCAGGATTAGTTATGGAATTGAATAATTGTTATTACATGCATGCCTTGAGCAGAAACATTATCTCTTCTTCATGTTTGGAAGAGGATGGTTATGAATTCATAATAAAGACAAATGTTGTTTGATATTTTTGAATGGTATGCTCTATGGTACTTGTCTATTGTTGAATGGATTATATATTCTGAATCTTGAGGATACACATGTTTATAACATTAATACGAAGAAGCCTCGGTTAATGATTTGAATCCCACCTATGTTTGGCATTGTCATTTAAGTCATATAAATGAGAAGCGTATGCAGAAGCTCCAAAAGATAGACTTCTGGAGTCATTTGATTTCGAATCATTTGACATATGTGAGTCTTGTTTACTTGGCAAAATGACTAAGGCGCCTTTCACTGATCAAAGTGAGAGGACGAATGAATTATTGGCCCTTGTACATACAGATGTATGTGGACCGATGAGTTCTAAGGCCAAAGGTGGTTTTTAGTACTTTATTCCTTTTACCGATGACTTTTGTAGATTTGGTTATATATACTTAATGATGCATAAGTCTGAATGCTTTGAAAAGTTTAAGGAGTTCCAGAATGAGGTACAAAATTATATAGGCAAGATAATTAAATTTCTAGGATCGGATCGTGGAGGTGAATATTTGAGCCATGAGTTTATTGATCATCTAAAGCACTGTGGAATTATTCCACATCTGGCTACATCAGGCACGCCTCAATGGAATGGGGTGTTCAAGTAGAGGAACCAAACTTTGTTAGACATGGTCCGGTCAATGATGAGTCAATCTGATCTTCCATTGTCCTTCTAGGGATACGTTCTAGAAACTGCTGCTTTCATATTGAACAGGGTTCCATCTAAATCTGTAGAGAGGACACCATATGAGATATGGACTGGGAAGCGTCCCAGGTTATCTTTTCTAAAGATATGGGGTTGTGAGGCCTATGTAAAACGTTTGATGTCTGATAAGCTCACTCCCAAATCTAATAAATGCTTCTTTGTTGGGTATCCTAGGGAGACCAAAGGATATCATTTCTATAACCAGGAAGAAGGCAAAGTGTTTATCATCCGGAATGGTGTCTTTCTTGAGAAATAGTTTCTCTCGAAAGGAGTTAGTGGGAGCATGGTGCGACTCGAAGAGATTCGGATAATTGGTTATCATGTTCCTTGAATAATTATCTTTTACATTGATCAGCAAGTATGTGACTTGTTTATGAAACTCTTTGTTTTATCATAATGTTATTCTAAATGATCCCTAATCTCATATCATCATGTGAGATAGTGATGATTTATAGATTAGCACATCTGACTGATTGATGATCATGTTTCACGGATCATAGATATGGAGATATCAAATCAATGATGTGGACACATGTTAGAGAACATGATGTTGGATAGACCCACCTTGAGATACTGCTGGGATTGTTATTCTTGACGTGCCATCAGTTATCATCTTAAATGGTGTACCTGCAGAATCCTTTGATCTGAGATCGTCATTGATTCCAGAATGTGTAGTAACACACTCAGGGGCTTCCAAACGCTATTCCGTAACTGGGTAGATATAAAGGTTGCTTTCGGGTATGTTATGAAATATGTCATGGGATATGAGCGATAAAGATGGAATTTACCCCTCCTAAATAACGGGAGAGACATCTCTAGGCCCCTTGAGATAGTTAGATTAGAAAGTGCATGGCCATACCACTATGATTAAAGAGTTAATCATAATTAATCCACTACTTGATCGAGTAAAGTGTCGAGCAATCACAAGGATGGCATGAATCTTGCCTTGAGCTTGACTGATGTCGTGTGGTAAAAGGATTGGTGCGTGAGTATATCAAGATTCAGAAAATATGATTTTGTATGCATTCGGGGGTCAGTATGTACTGCTAGGTACCGCTATTGACTTGTGATCCAAAAACGGTTTCCGGGTAGTGGCCGTTTACATATGAACCTATTGGGTCACACGATTAAGGGGATAGGATTTAAAGCTTGCAAGTATTGACTCTAGTGCAAGTGGGAGATTGATGGTAATATGCCCTAAAGACAAGTTCTGGAGGAACCGAAAGTTCTGGTTGGACCGAAATTTCCGGGCCCACCCTGGTGGCGAGTTCTGGAGGAACCGGAAGTTCCAGTTGGACCAGAACTTTTGGGCCTGCTCTAGAGGCGAATTCTAGATGAACCGGAAGTTTCGGGCTTCGGCCGGATCTTTCGGGCCAAAATAAATTCAATACAGAATGTTATTTTCGAAAGTTCCGGGTTCAGAAATTCCGGTTGGACCGGAACTTCCGGATCGACGAAAATTCGATACAGAATGTTGTTTTTGGAAATTCCAGGCCTCAGTTGGAACTTCCGGGCCGAACGTGTAGATTAGATCTGGTGGACATTAATGATGATTAAAGGCCAATCAGTGGGCTCTATATAAGGAGAGGAGAGGCTAGGGCGCAAAAGGCTGTTGGACCTCCCCTAACCCTAGCCGCCACCTCTCCCTTGGTCGTACCTATTGTGGTCATATCTCCCCTAGCCTCGCGCGTGGTACTAGCATACCAGTGTGAGGTGATCCCTGATGGAATTGTGCCCAAGAGAATTCTAGGGAATCGAAAGTTCTGGCTGAGGGCTGGAAGTTACGGGTTCTGGAGCATCTAGAAGTTCTGATTAGACCGAAAGTTCTGGTTAAACCAAAAGTTCCGGGCCAGCCCCAGTTTCAGTTTTCTGGAGGAGCCGAAAGTTTCGGTCCTATCTGGACGAACCGGAAGTTCTGGTTAGACCGGAAGTTCCGGGTCGAAATAAATTCGATACAAAAGGTTATTTTCAAAAGTTCCGGTTAGAACCAGAAGTTCTGCTCCAGACGAACAGATTAGATCTGTTGGGCTTTTATACAGATTAATGGCCCCTGACAGGGCACTATATAAGGAGAGGAGGGGCTAGCACAAAGATGTTGCTGCTGCTGTTGCTCCTGGTTGAGAACCCTAGCCGCTACCTCTCTTCTCTCCTCGATTATAAGTGTTGTAATCTATCTCCCAGGATCTCGCGAGCGGTGCTAGCACGCCGACGTGAGGTGATCCTGTCCCCGGACGTGTGGATACCGTGGAGGCACTGCTCCAATAGCGGTGCTCGTCTTCTTGGAGTAGAGATCGCTGGATCGCGTAGTATCCATCACCGGATCACCGACAAACGGACGGAGTTGAGCAAGGATGCGCTTCCTCAACATCTTCTTCTGCTGCACTAGCGCGTCTTGCGTTAGAAGGTAATGATCCATGATCCCATTACACGCACGGTTCCTGGGCTAACAGGGCAAATTTTTGAAATTAAGCTTTAGGGTAGCCTGCCCACAACCCAATAGTGGTATCTAGATCGATCACATATGGTGATATGTGATGGAATAGATTGGATCTATTATTTTTGTTATCAGATTTTCTGGAAGTTCCAATTGGACCGGATGTTTTTGGCCAAAATAATTTTCGATACAGAATGTTATTTTCAGAAGTTCCGGGTCCGGAAGTTCCGGTTAGACCAGAAGTTTTGGACAAAAATAAATTCCATACAGAAGGTTATTTTCGGAAGTTCCGGGTGTGACCCGGAAGTTCTGGGCCAAAATAAATTCAAGTGAGAAGGTTGATTTCGGAAGTTCTGGCCCTGAGTCAGAAGTTCTGGTCCCTTCGAACGAAAGTTTCGGGCCTCTGAGCCAGAACTTTCGGGTCCAGTACAGTCACCTCTAGATTCCGCCTAACTTATTTTTGTAGGAAATGTTGTGACTGGTATGGCTTTGCATAGTATATGATACTCGCTTGTAATTACATGGCCTGCGTGTCATGGTTGATTACAGCCCAAGGCTGTTCAAATATTGTACGACCTACGCGTCGACATATGATGCTTCTGTTCATGTAATTAGTATAGTGCTATTAAGAGTAATAGACTGGTACAAGTTCATGGAGGTCTGAAGCGTGATGGCTCGAAGGACAGGAACCATGGAGATGGAGATCATCATGTGAAAACGGCCATACTATGTCACAGTTAATATGATTTCCTGTGATTTTTATTTATGTTCCTGTCATATTATTCTTTCATGTTCTGTGTGCGGTAGGCATCGTTACCATGTTAGAATAGTTTTCCTCACAAAATTAAGTATTGATACTCTTTGTAATAGTTGCACCTACCAAGGTTCTCGATCATCGATGGTGGGTCTGCCAAAGCAGGGTACCGTCTTTTATCTTGACTAGTTAGGGTGGATGTCGGACACTACATGCATAGTATTGGTTTGCTTACAAAGCTATCAAAACGGTTTTGGGCTTTAGAACATGGAGTTGGGAGTTGGGCATTGGATGCTGCCCCAACGAACAAAAGTCAAATATGATGTGATTAGCAAGTGTTGCTTACCTATGCCACTAATCTTCTAGCGGTGATGCCAAAGCACTAGAAGTTAGATAAATATGGATCTTATCCCACATTGTGTCGTTAGAGGGAAAGCGATCATTTTACATATTGTGGCATATCTTTTATTTGATAGAAGATTAACATAGCATAGTGCTGAACCTTATATTGTTGTTATAGATCATGGCACCTACTGCAAAGAACACTTCTGTTTTTAATCTGCAATCTATCCTTGAGAGGGAGAAATTATCTGGAACATATTTTATTGACTGGTACATGAACTTGAGAATTGTTCTCAAGCAAGAGAAAAATGATTATGTTCTAGAGAAACCCCACCCTGATAAACCAACGGATGATACCCCAATTGCTGAAAGGCGGGCTTATGAGAAGCACGCTAGTGATTCAGTTGATGTCAACTGTCTCATGCTTGCCTGCATGTCCTCTGAGCTTCAGAAGCAATATGAGTGCAGGGATGCCTATGATATGATCGTGGGACTAAAAGATATATTTGAGAACCAGGCACAGACTGAGACTGAGAGGTATAATGTCTCAAAGTCCTTGTTTGCGTCCAGGTTAGCGGAAGACAGTCTAGTGAGTCCTCATGTGATCAAGATGATTAGTTACGTTGAGAACCTGAAAAAACTCGGATCTAAGCTTGATAACGATTTGGCCACAGATGTGATTCTTCAGTCGCTCCCTGCGAGCTTCGAGCCGTTTATCATGAATTTTCACATAAATAGCATGAAGAAAACCTTGGCAGAATTACATGGGATGCTCAAGACAGCCGAGGAAAGCCTTAAGAAAAATCCTAGTCATGTGATGATGGTTCAAAAGAAAAGTAAGAAGAGAAAGCGTGAGGGAAAGGCTAAAGCTCCAGATGCGATCTCGAGCTCTAAGTCTAATTCGGCTAGAAAGTCTAAGTCGGGCCCTACTAGCTCTGACACTTGCCACCACTGCCATACGCCTGGCCATTAGCGAAGGAATTGCAAGTTGTACTTGGAAGAATAAAAGAAAAAGAAGGGAAGTATGACTTCCGCTTCAGGTATAAATGTTATTGAAATTTATCTTGCTACTCGTCCAAGTGATTCATGGGTAATTGATACCGGATCAATGATTCATACTTGCAAATCGTTGCAGGAGCTGAAAAGGACTAGGAAGTAAGCAAGAGGCGAATTAGATGTTCGCGTCGGCAATAGTGCAAAAGTTGCTGCGTTGGCCGTCGGCATCTATTCTTTGTCGCTACCCTCAGGATTAGTTTTGGAGTTAAATAATTGTTATTTTATTCCCGCCTTGGGCAAAAATATTATCTCTTCGTCATGTTTAGAGGAAGACAGTTTTGAATTCGTAATAAAGAACAAGTGTTGTTCGATATTTTCAAATGGTATGCTTTATGGTGTTTGTCCATTATTGAATGGCTTATATATTATGAATTTTGAAGATACACATATCTATAACATTAATACGAAGAAAGCTCGACTAAATGATTTGAATCCTACCTATGTATAGCATTGTCGTTTGGGTCACATAAATGAGAAGCGCATGCAGAAGCTTCATAGAGATGGGTTTTTGGAGTCATTTGATTTTAAATCGTTTGACACATGTGAGTCTTGTTTACTTGGCAAGATGACTAAGCCGCCTTTCACTGGTCAAAGTGAGAGGGCAAATCAAATGTTGGCCATTGTACATACTGATGTATGTGAACCAATGAGTTCTACGGCTAGAGGTGGATTCTAGTACTTCATAACTTTTACCAACGACTTTAGTAGATATGGTTACGTGTACTTGATAAGGCATAAGTTGGAATCCTTTGAAAAGTTCAAGGAGTTCTAGAATGAGGTACAAAATCATATTAGCAAGACAATTAAATTTCTACGATCGAATCGCGGAGGTGAATATTTGAGCTATGAGTTTAATGATCATCTGAAGCAGTGTGGAATCGTTCCACAGCTAACTCCACCTGGTACGCCTTAGTAGAATGGGGTGTCCGAGCGGAGAAACCGAACTTTGTTGGACATGGTCCAGTCGATGATGAGTCAAACTGATCTTCCATTGTCTTTCTAGGGATTCGCTTTAGAAACTACTGCTTTCACACTAAACAGAGTTCCATCCAAATCTATAGAGAGGACACCATATGTGATATGGACTGGGAAGCGTCCCAGGTTATCTTTTCTAAAGATCTAGGGTTGTGAGGCCTATGTAAAGCGTTTGACGTCTGATAAGCTCACTCCCAAATCTGACAAATGCTTCTTCGTGGGGTATCCTAGGAAAACCAAAGGATATTACTTTTATAATCGAGAAGAGAGCAAAATGTTTGTCGCCCAGAATAGTGTCTTTCTAGAGAAAGAGTTTCTCTCGAAAGGGGTTAGTGGGAGAACGGTGCAACTCGAAGAGGTTCGAGAACCACTAGAAAGTGTTTCAGCTCCTACTGAAGTGTTGAGCTATCAACAAGGGTGGCATGAATCTCGCCTTAAGCTTAACTGATGTCGTGTGGTAAAGGGATTGGTGCGTGAGTATATCAAGGTTCAGAAATTATGATTTTGACTTTGTATGCTTTCGGGGGTCAATAAGTGCTGCTAGGTACCGCTATTGATCGGCGATTCGGAAAGGGTTTTCGGGTAGCAGCCGTTTGTATATGAACCTATCGGGTCGCACGCTTAAGGGGATTGGATTTTAAAGCTTGCAAGAATTGGCTCTGGTGCAAGTGGGAGATTGATGGAATTGTGCCCAAGAGAATTCTAGGAACCGGAAGTTCTGGCTGAGGGCCAGAAGTTTCGGGTTCTGGAGCATCCGGAAGTTTTGGTTAGACTAGAAGTTCCGGGCCAGCCCCAGTTTCGGTTTTCTAGAGGAGCTAGAAGTTCCGGGCCTACCTGGACAAACCGGAAATTCCGGTTAGAACCAGAAGTTCCGGTTAGAACCAGAAGTTCTAGTCCAAGCGAACAGATTAGATCTGTTGGGCTTTAATACAGATTAAAGGCCCGTAACAGGACACTATATAAAGAGAGGAGGGGCTAGCACGAAGAGGTTGCTGCTGCTGTTGCTCCTGGTTGGGAACCCTAGCCACCATCTCTCTTCTCTCCTCGATTGCTAGTGTTGTGATCGATCTCCCCAAATCTCGCGAGCGGTGCTAGCGCCGACTCGAGGTGATCCTGTCTCCGGACGTGTGGATACCGTTGAGGCACTGCTCCAATAGCGGTGCTTGTCTTCTTCAAGTGGAGATCGTCGGATCGCGTAGTCTCCATCATCGGATCTTCGACAAACGGACGGAGTTGAGCAAGTGAGGAGCCATGGTGAATACCATGGGGATGATAAGTGATTGTCAACGAAAGAGAGAAGAGGATGAAGAGAAGTCCTTCGAAGGGAGGCAGGTGACTTGTCGTGGTGTTGCCCGTGTGACTCAGGTACACGGACGGACGATCGTCGGGCTGAGGGAGTCGCGAGATCGTGGCGGTCCAATCCGGGTACAT
>KE371407.1:472612-494086 GCA_000418225.1 Zizania latifolia | reverse complement strand
ATGATCGTGATAGATTAAGTGCTTTTGTGCGGTTCTTCGGCAATAGAACGCTTGCTGCACTCATCTACACTTTGGTCATCATCTTCCTCTTTTGGACAACTTGATTTTGAGAGTTTTTGAAGGTTTTTCGTGCTGTTCCAGGCAAACCGGAACTTCCGGTTTGCCACTAGAACTTTCGTTTTGAACCTTCTGTATGGCGTTCTAGATCAGTCGAAACTTCCGGCTCCGATCGGAACTTCCGGTACATCGAAACTTCCGACTCCGTCCGGAACTTCCAATTTGAGCTTTCTGTCTGGTGTTCTGTATCAATCGGAACATCCGGCTCCGACCGGAACTTCCGGTACATCAGAACTTCCGGCTCCAAATCAGAACTTCCGATTTGGACCTTCTGTCTAGAATTTTATTTTCCGCTGATTTTCTGTTTTGCGCCCATTCACCCCACTCTGGTCGCTAGATTCGGTCCTACAGCATGGCTCCTGGGTTGAACGGGGTAGAAAAAGTATTTGTTTTATGCTAGCGGCCACAGCAGGTGCGGCCAGGGGAGAGGTGGCAGCTAGGGTTAGGGGAGGTCCAACCACTTTTTGCGTCCTAGCCCCTCCTCTCCTTATATAGAGCCCACTGATGGGCCTTTAATCAATATTAAAGCCCACCAGATCTAATCTGCACGTTCGGCCCAGAAGTTCCGGCTGAGGCCTGGAACTTCCGAAAATAACATTCTGTATCGAATTTATTTCGATCCGGAAGTTCTGGTCCAACCGGAACTTCTGAACCTGGAAATTCCAGTCCAACCAGAACTTTCGAAAATAACATTCTATATCAAATTTATTTTGGCCCGGAAGTTCCGGCTTAAGCCCGAAACTTCTGGTTCATCCAGAATTCGCCTCTAGAGTAGGCCCAAAAGTTCCGGTCCAACAGGAACTTCCGGTTCCTCCAGAACTCGCCACCAGGACGAGCCTAAAAGTTTCGGTGCAACCCGAACTTCCGGTTCCTCTAAAACTTGTCTCTAGGGCATATTACCATAACTGAGTACATGGTCCGTGGTTCAGCTAGTCGTACTCATAACACTTTAAGGACAAGTTCATGGGCCGCTTTTGCACTATAAACTCACACTCACTGATGGAATTGTGCTCAAGAGAATTCTAGGGAAACCAGAAGTTCTGGCTGAGGGCCGGAAGTTCTGGGTTCTAGAGCATCCGGAAATTCTGGCTATAACCAAAAGTTTCAGGCCAGCCCCAGTTTCGGTTTCTAGAGGAGCCAAAAGTTCCAATTGGACCGGAAGTTCTGGGCCTGCCTGGACGAAACAGAAGTTCCGATTAGACCGGAAGTTCTGGGTCGAAATAAATTCGATACAGAAGGTTATTTTTCGAAAGTTTCGGTCAGAACCGGAAGTTCCGGTCTAGGCGAACAGATTATATCTATTGGGCTTTAATACAGATTAAAGGCCCATGACAGGGCACTATATAAAGAGAGGAGGGGCTAGCACGAAAAGGTTGTTGCTGCTTTTGCTCCTGGTTGAGAACCCTAGCCGCCACCTCTCTTCTCTTCTTGATTGCGAGTGTTGTGATTGATCTCCTCGGATCTCGCTAGTAGTGCTAGCACGCCGGCGCGAGGTGATCCTGTCCCCAAACGTGTGGATACCGTGGAGGCACTACTCCAATAGTGGTGCTCGTTTTCCTTACGTGGAGGTCGCCGGATCGGAGGATCGCATCATCTTCATTGCCGGATTGCCGACGAATGAAAGGAGCCGAGAGGAACAGCTCGAGGACACGCTTCATCGACTCTACTTCCGCTGCCCAAGCGCGTCTCGTGGTTCAAGGTAACGATCTATGATCCCATTACACACATGGTTCCTAGGCTAACAAGATAAATTTTTAAAATTAAGTGCTAGCGTAGCTTCTCCATAACCCAACACTCACCACAAGCCAGCATGGGTAATGGTTTGACTAGAAGCCTAGAGATCCTGGCTGAAGCATCGACACGGCCGATAGCCCTGCACTGGTGTAAGTCTTTGCTATACGGATGGGGAGCGCCAGGGAGATATCGGGTGTGATGGGAACCTAGGGTGTGAAGCTTGGAGGATCTAGATGGATGGTCATATCACAGCTCTTTTCTAAGGTACTGTAGTGGTATTAAGGCGCATGGTGACATATTGTAGGGTTTGTGTCTTGTGGATAATGTTGTGCACCTCTGATCAGAGTAATACTATTCAAATAGCCGTGCCCATAGTTAAGGGTGGCAATGCAAGGTCACTCGCGATTGGTCCCATTGTTACTTAATTAACATTATTTACTTTCTGTTCAACCTGGTTAGCTCTGGTTAGAGTGGCTTGGTTGGTTTTTGGTCCTGATGACTCTAGGTAAGATTTATTCAGTGAATGGATTAATATTGATTTTAAGGCTCCAACTTAATTAGAACTACTCTTTAAATTCTATTTATCTTTAATGCTCTTTTTACACAAATGAACCCTATAATACCATCCTTTGTATTTCCTGTGCATTATAATTGTTCCGCTTGGATGGCTTGCTGAGTATTCAAAATACTCACCCTTGTATTCCCCCACCACCAGAAGAGGAGTTCGTTAGCAAAGATAAATGTGGCGCCTTCCTAGTCAAGTCTGCCTGTGGAGTGGAGTCGTCGCTGCATCAATAAAGTTATTTAGGAGTTATTTATGTTTGACATTATTGTTTTAAGGTTCCAATGCCACCTCTGTAACAAATACTTTATTTATTTCATCGTGAACAGTAATGCTTTTGATGTCCAATAAATTGTCTGTTATGTGCCTCGGCTGATTCCTAGACAATGGTACTTTCTGCATAATAAATCGTAAGAAAATGGTTGGAATTTTTGAGCATGACAGAAGTGACCAAGATCACCACACTTATAGTAACCCTTCTTTGACTTCCTCTTCTCTTACTTGTCATTTCTTTTCTTGTATTTGTCAAATCCGCCCTTCTTCATTAACTTTTTAAATTTCTTGAAAAATAACACAAACTTTTCATCATTACTTGACTCTTATTTTTTATTTGCCTTGAGAGCCGCGCTCTTGCCCATGTTATTTTGAAGCTTGGAAAGGTATTTGACTTCCTTGGCTTTTTCTTTCATTAGCTCATATGCTATAATTCTTTCTAGCACATCACTTAGAGTCATTTTCTTAAATTCTTTGTGCTCCCGGATCAATGTCACCAAGGTAGGGTTCTTTGGTACTATTGCCCGGAGTAACCTCTTCACCACCACATGATCGGTCATCTCTTCACTTCCAAGTCATTTTATCTTGTTTACCAAGACCATGAGACCATGAGGTGGTCATATATTTCTTAAGGAGTTTCATCATCTTTCATAATAAATCTTCCAAGCTTCCCTTCAAAAAGCTCAATCTTCGACTCCCTTACTGAAGATGTACTAGGTAAACAACTTTTTTTAAGTTTGTCGAATGCTTTATTGGGCACTCGGCAAATATTTTTTTTAATTTTTATTGTTTGCCGAGTATTATAAATCTGACACTCAGCAAATATTTTTTTTATTCATTTAAAATTTGTCGAGTGCTAAATTAAGGACAATCGACAAACAAAAATTTTAATTTTTTTAATTTTTTTCGAAGGTGTTTTTTAGTTTTTTATGATAAATTTTGTGAAATATTTTTAAATTTTTTACCATAGCTTCTAAGTATCATATCATGATACAACGACAAATCTCGTATTTTTTAGATTTCGTTCAATTTTTTGAAAATTAAAAAACCAATAAGCTATATGTTGTTGATCGAGTGTCGTCACCTACATGTTTCAAAATTTCTTTTAATTTAGTGGTTAAAACCTAAAAATGGACTCAAAAACATGAATACGATTTTTCTACATATTTTGGTTCACTATTTTATACACTTGCAGTTCAAATTTGACATGTTTTAATTTAAACCTAGAAACACAATTAATGAATTAAAAATAGCTAACTGACCTAGAAAAATGCTAAATTTTTTCATGGGATAAGAATTATTTTGAATGTAGAAAACGTTTCAAGTTTAAACGAAGATTTATCCATCGATTTGCTTTCAAATCCAACCTATTCCTTTTTTAAATCCTAAATCGTCCTTGGAGGATCGATCTTCGGTTTCTGAACATCCTACATGACAACTTTCTTCAAATATTTTTAAAATTTTATCACAGCATCTATATATTATATCATAACACTATGACAGGTCTCGTGTTTTTTAGACTTAATTTGATTTTTTTAGAATTAAAAAAACATTAAGCTCCACGTTGCCGATCGAGTGTCGCAACCTAATTTTTTCAAAATTTCTTTCCTTTTAGTAGGTAAGGCCTACAAATAGACTCAAAAATATGAATATGATTTTTCTACAAATTTTGGTTCATTATTTTATGCACTTGCAGCTCAAATTTGACCTATTTCAATATAAATACTGAAAACACACTAAATGAATTAAAAATAGCAAACTGATCAAAAAAATACCAAATTTTTACATGAGATAACTATGTTGTATTTTGTTTGTAGAAAAATTTTCAAGTTCAAACTAAAATTCAAATATCACATAGGCTAAAAAAAATCACATAAAATGATGAGTGCACTGTGTTTGTCGAGTGTTTTTTAAAAAACACTCGGCAAACCATTACTGTCAATTTTTTCTGAGTGTTAATTTTTGCCGAGTGTATTCCTTCGGCACTCGGTGAATATGCCTGTTTGCCGAGTGCCCGAGAGAATACACTCGGCAAATTGGGTGACACTCGGTAAAAATATTTTTTTTCCTATAGTGGCATTTGAATTTATGACTTTCTCAAAATAATTTTTGAATTTAGAAGATTCTGAGACTTCACTATTTTTTCCAGATTAATATTTCCAACGATAAAAAAGTTATGATGTTATTTTAGCTAGGCATATGGCTATGGAAATATATATCTCTGCTATATTTTGGTGCGTCCGCTCGCCCTTCCTCCCCACGCGCGCCGCGCGGTAACCACCCTCCTCCCCACGCGCGCCGCGCCGCAACGTCTCCTCCCCCACGGGCGCGTGCAGCCGCTGCCTCCCTCACCGTGCGCAGCGCAACCGCCGCACGCACCCATGACCCACGTCGCCCTCCGCCCGCATCACCCTGTGCCTCTCCCCAGGCTGCCCCACCTCTCGCGTCCCCTTCCTCTCGTCCTCCAAGCCACCCACCCCGGCCTCCACGCCCTCCTGGCGCCTCGCCTCCTCGCCGTCCTCCCGTCTCTCCTCCGCCCTGCCGCATCTCTCCCCGTCCTCCTCCACGCCCACGTCGGCCTCCCGCATCGTCTACAGCGACCGCAGCCACACCAGCATGGCGCAACGCGATGGGGCCGAGGCAGTGTTGGTGTCCTGGTCTCTTGGTCTGGGAGACTAGGATCTGGCCTTGTGTGGGTCGGAACGGCTCGGCGGCGGCTTGCGGTGGTGCTCTGCGGATCAACGAGGAGACGGCCCTGCATCGCGGTGACTACATCTCGACCTGCGCCTCCGTCCGCGCGAGCTCCTGCGACGGTGACGGCGAGGAGGCCGGCGAGCACCGCAGGAAGTCATCATGCGTGTCGAAGTGCTCGCTGGACGACGTCTACCTGGAGGCCAGGCTGGCCGAGGTCATCAAGGCCAGCCCCGAGAAGGCAGAGAAGAACTGCCGTATTTGCCACCTCGGCCTCGAGAGCGGGGCGGCGAAGTCGGGCACCGGCATCACGCTCGGCTCCCTCCCTCACCGTGCGCAGTGCAACCGCCGCACGCACCCATGACCCACGTCGCCCTCCGCCCGCATCACCCTACGCCTCTCCCCAGGCTGCCCCACCCCTCCCCACCCCTCCCGTCTGCATTCTCCTCTCGCGTCCCCTCCGCCTCGTCCTCCAAGCCGCCCACCCCGGCCTCCTCACCCTCCTCGCGTCTCGCCTCCTCTCCGTCCTCTCATATGTCCTCCGCCCCGCTGCATCTCTCCCCGTCCTCCTCCACGCCCACGCCGGCTCCCGCATCGTCTACAGCGACCGCAGCCGCTCCAGTATGGCGCAGCGCGATGGGGCCAAGGCGGTGCTGGTGTCCGGGTCTCTTGGTCTGGGAGACTGGGACATCTGGCCTTGTGTGGGTCGGAACGGCTCGGCGGCGGCTTGCGGTGGTGCTCGGCGGATCCACGAGGGGACGGCCCCACGCCGCGGTGACTACATCTCGACCTGCGCCTCCGTCCGCGCGAGCTCCTGCGACGGTGACGGCGAGGAGGCCGGCGAGCACCGCAGGAAGTCGTCGTGCGTGTCGGAGTGCTCGCTAGACGACGTCGACCTAGAGGCCAGGCTGACCAAGGTCATCAAGGCCAGCCCCGAGAAGGCAGAGAAGAACTGCCACATCACGCTCGGCTGCTCCTGCAAGGGCGACCTCTCCTACTCCCACAAGCAGTACGCTTTGACCTGGTTCAAGATTAGAGGCAACAAGTAAGCCCCGACCCATTTAACTCGGTAATCCAGTCTAATTCACTCTAAATCATCTTGAGGTATGGGGTCAACCTGTGAAGCGATGCCTCGCCAATCGTGAGTTCTTGGTTGTGGGATGCAGGTATCGGCCGTCGTACAACGTGTCACCGGGGGCGTATCTGCCGGTGGGGGCCGTGCGGACATGGGGTGCCGGGGTGTGATGGAGGACGAGGGGACGCCAACGGGGAGGGGCCGATGATCGAGTGCATGAAGTGGGGATTCGTGCCCAGCTTCACTGGCAAGACTGAGAAGCCCGAAAGGAGAAAAGAAGTTCTCCCACCGCCTCCTTCTGCTGGGTGCTGGCCTCGTCTCCTCTTTCTGTGATCCCCCACCATTAATTGCCTGCATTTGTGGTTTCTTGATTCCCCGGGATTATTTGGAGTGGTTGGATTAGTAGGTGGCCGAAAGGGTCCATGAATTGGTGATCCTGCTTCTGCTTTGGTTCTTGGAAGAGGAAGAGAGAGAGATCTCGGAGGCCATCGATGGTTTGAGGTTTGAGCTCTGGGGCGGTGGTTGGGGCTTGGGCGGTTGCGCTTGCGTGTTCTTGTGTGCTCCTCTTCTACTTAGGGCGGCGGCATCATCTGAGGCCCTGAGATATCTGTCCAGGATGGGGGCATCGGTGAAGCTGGGAGCAAAGGCTGATGCTTTCAAAAGACAAGGGCAGGCATGGTAAAGTTCTTGCCTTTTTTATCCAGTTCTTTCCTGTTCGTCCTAAGTTCTTTGTGTTTTGATGTTTTGTTTAGCCCGGCTGTGACGAAGACCTGGGCTTTCTGCTTTGTTTGCTGTTCTTTCGCTATCTGGACCTGAAAGGAGAGAGATATTATATGGAATTTTGGCCAAAATAGTTTTTTTAGCTGCGGTTTCATGATTTTTGGGTATGGATGGGTAGTATTCCTTCTGACAGTGTGACAGTTCAGAAGTAAACTCATACTTTGGCTGGACTGCACGTATGCACTCTGTATGTGCTCTTTTCACTATGCATTTCTTGCATTAGTTTTGTTTCTGCGAACTCAACTCGCTTCTTCGGGGCGCGTTTGGTTCATGGCTTAAAAGTTTAGTTGGTGTCATATCGGATGTTTAAGTATTAATTTGAAAGACTAAACGTAAATTAATTATAAAAATAATTGTAGAATAAGAGGATTATTCACGAGACGAATCTATTAAGTTTAATTAATCCATGATTAGCAAATATTTACTGTAGCATCACATTATCAAATCATAGCGTAATTAGGCTTATTAGATTCGTCTCGTCAATAATCCACTGATTATGAATAGGTTTATGAGCACTTGGCAGAACTGGTTTGCTTACTTGTTTGTCATCAGAATAATATTCCGTTATTGAAGAGAGAAAAGAAAGTTTGTGGTGAAAACTTGAAATAGTGAAATTCGGATGTTGTGAGTTGCGCATAAGTGATGTTGCCAAAACCTGGAATTTCAGATTCTGCAGGACATTTTTCTTAAGTCTGGTTGTTCAGTATATATGACCCTAGAGTTGAATCTTGAATATTTTTCCATTTGAAATCAGTGAGAAGTACCTCTTTATCACACATTTGGTTTATCATTGCACATACTAAATGCATTACTGACGTTGAAGCAGTTGGAATAGTCATTCTCCTTTTCTATCCACAAGGATTTTAGTTAATTGCAGTTGACTGATAGTAAAATTAGTTTATGGGGAGGGTCTCGTGGAGGTTTTCATGGATCCACATCACATTAGTTGGCAGTGAGATGTTATTGTTCCTCATAATGGAGTTGGAGCCATCATGTAATTATTTAGATGGGAGCAGGTTTGGATTTATTTTCGATGGACAAATCAAGCTTTCTATTTTTCACACTCAATCAATATCCATCCAGTTTGATTACTCAAATTTTAAAAACTCAGGCGAGCCTGTGCTTTGAGGGATAAGGCAGTCATGATGTTGTATGTTGTCTTGTAGACAATAAACATTTAAGAGAAACTCTTAGTCCCATGATTGGTTTTTGTTCTGCAAGAAATATATTGTAAGAAGTAAGAACTATAAATTGTACTAATGGAACATTATATGATTAACAGCCTAAAGAAAGATTTTGAATGCTTTATTCTTTATGTGATAGATAGTAAGGATAATCCAACAATGGAACATGTTACCTGTACTTTCTTTTTAAAAATATTTTACTTATTTGTATGTAAGATGCACATTGGTTTGCTTAATATTAATCATTTCAGTTCAACTGTTTTTTAATATTTGCAGTATGTGAAATCACGTGATCATGAAAAACTCTCAAGTTGAACTCCTTGTTATTGATGAAGCTGCTGCTATTCCATTGTTGATTGTTAAGTCCTTACTTGGTCCATACCTTGTTTTTCTATCTTCTAATGTTAGTAAGTACGGTTTTTTTTTTAATTTGCAATGCTATCGCATTGTAATTCATGGTTGTGATTATTTTGGTTGTACTACTTGAATAAAGTCATTGTAATATGTGATTCCTTTAGTTTTAACCTTGTGTTATTTATAATCTCATCTTGCATTTGTGTTTTGGTTCTATTTCTCTATCAGTTATTATCTCTATCAATATCTACTGTTTTGGTGGTCTAGACAAAAGTTGAAGATTGTTATGAGCTGGCAATATAAGCCTTTGTGCTAGAAGATAACTTGATCACAACACATTACGAGGATTTAGGATCAAATTCATTGTAAACCATATTTGTATTTGAATAAATGTAATGCTCTAAATAGGTGTTTGTTATTAAAAATAAAACTCCGTTGCAAAGCATGGGTATCTGAATTTAACAATAATAACTCACTCCACCGTTCTTTCAAGCGTGAATCTTAAATATATCTTATTATATGCTTAATTGCTAAAACGTATATCGTGCATGAATATTGTTTGGTTTACGTTACCTATCGCTGTAGAGTTTGCACGGGTATGTAACCTTTCATAATATGAAAGCACCACAAATATTATCTTATAGACTAATCAGGAGGACGTGCACATTGTTGGAACCGACAACTCAACCTCACTCTTAACTCAAGGAAGAAGATGAGCAGAGAATGGCTAGAGGAAGATGACCAGCACAGTGACGACGAACGTCCAGCAACTAACGCCTCTTCACTCTATTGCATTATTTTTCAGCGGTTACATGCATGTTGTTTTTATACACCACGACGACGCAACGCCCACGCAACCACCTGAGCTTCTCACATGCACGTACGCATGAAACAGTGACCTGGTCTGCACTCCGCGAGCAGCTCGCAAGTACCGGTCACCAACTACTCTCCTGCATGCATTGTACAACTCACGCACATGCATGCAGCGAGGAGCTAACAAACTCCATTTTTTCTTCATGCAGAACGTACACACCAACACACGCACTGCGTGGTTTATTTGCTAACAATCTCCTTCTAAACCACGACATGCCAAACGCTTTGTCCTATCGAAGCATCGGTTCTTCATTGGTATTGTCGCCCCACAGGGCCTCCTTCGGCTTGCGGTAGTCATGGGTGAGATGGCTATGAATGTCACAGTTGTAGTATTTTTCTCTTGGACGGCGTGAACGTCGACTTTTCTTTGAACTCACGCTGTTGTCATCGTCCTCGTTGTCGTCGTCGTCATCGTTCCGACCACCTTGCTTGACGATGCCACCATTCTTGGTGCCATCCTTGCACGCACGCTCCTTGCCACGACGTTGACGTCGGCGTGTCTCCCATTGTTTCTTGGTGAGCAGCAGCTGTCCAACGCCGTCAACCACCTCCTTGACGCCGTACCTGTCCTTCGCCACACGGAGCAGCCCGACAAGCTCCTCGATGGACATGGTGTTCAGATCGAGCAACATCTCAATCGCCACCGCGACCTGGTTGTACTTCTCCGGCACGACACGAAGCATCTTCTTGACAACGCGCACCTCCTCGAACACCTCATCGAGCTTGCGCAGATTTGTGGCGAGACTAGAAATTCGCATAGCGAAATCGTCGATGGTCACACCCTCCTTGAATTTGATGTTCTCAAACTTCTTGAGAAGCTTTTGCGTGTTGGATTCCTGCACACGGGTCACACCCATGCATATTGTTCTCAACGCCTGCCATGCCTCCTTGGCGGTCTTCTTCAAAGTAAGGCTGGAGCGCAACTTGGCCAGCACGGCGCGAAGAAGTGTCGCCAACGCCAGTCGATCTTCGTGTCGCCCTACCTTGGTGGTGCAGATAGCCTCCCAAAGCCCTTGTGCCTTGAGGTTGACCTCCATTACGAGCGCCCACTCGTTGTAGTTTATACACGTCAATGCAGGGTAGACGATCGATGCCATCGCCTCCCGCGCCACGCGCTCCACCACAACCGCACGCGATGTGCTACCACTGCCACCGGCGTCATGCCTCCATCTCTTCGGTGAGAGAGAGTGTGACGGAGTACGATCGCCAGCCATTAACTTGCTGTCGATCTTCACCGGCTCTGATATCAATTGTAGGAACCGGCGACTCAACCTCACTCTAACTCAAGGAAGAAGATGAGCAGTGAAATAGTGGGGAAGAAGATGAGCAGTGAAATAGTGAATGGCTAGAGGAAGATGAACAGCACAGTGACGACGAACGTCCGGCAACTGACGCCTCTTCACTCTATTGTATTATTTTTCAGCGGTTACATGCATGTTGTTTTTATACACCACGGCGACGCAACCACTTGAGCTTCTCACGCGCACGTACAAATGAAACAGCGACCTGGTCTGTACTCCGCGAGCAGCTCGCAAGTACCGGTCACCAACTACTCTCCTGTATGCATTGTACAACTCACACGCACATGCATGCAGTGATTAGCTCCGATCTGCATGCAGCGAGGAGCTAACAAACTCCATTTTTTCTGCATGCATCGTACACACCAGCACACACACCGAGTGGTTTATTTGCTAACACACATGTGTGAGCTCAGCTTCGAGATTTGTCTTGTTTATTAATTTAGTTGAAACAATTATATATTTGACATTAGTGTATGCTTCATCTGGATCCATCACGTTGACAAAGGTGCATGAGATGATTATATTAATTATGAGCCAAGACAGCACGCAGGACGACGACGTATAGACGCAATCTTTGAAGGTTGAAGGATTTGCAAGGGACAATTAATATCGCGTAAATTAATGAGCTTAGCGGTCGACATTACGATATTGTTTGCTTGTGATAAACCAGTATTTGCAAAAGGCGTTAATGCGTTGTTTTATTCGGTTTCCATTAATTTCTTCCGTTCTTCCTCGTTTCTGTACGGCGCTGCTGCAAAATGGGATCAGTGCGCTTGCAATGGAGAGGCGAGACCAACGTTTCTTTTACAAAGTTTGTTCAGACCAATTTTATTTCAATTTATTAGAGAAGTTTATAGAAAGTAATAAATTTCAAAGCAATGTTTTCAAGTCCAAGTCTGAAAGTCTCCGATAGAAATTTTCTCTGCATTAAAGTTTTCAAAAAAAGTTTTTCCACGGAATAATTTTCTAATTCTCTTACATAATGTTTTTCAATGGGATATGTTTGGTTCGTTGCCATACTGCTTTTGGCTCACTACTACAGAAAACTTTATTAGTAACGGGTAATAAGCTTTATTAATGATGGACAAATCTTTCGTCACTCTTATCGCGTCAGTGATGTAACATCATTAGTGACATGCGATAATATTCGTTCGTCACTAAAGGGGAGCCTATCGGCTCACCTGTTATGGCCTTTTAGTGACGGGTCGTAATGTCACCCGTCACTAAAGGGTTCGTTAGTGATGGATAATTATTGTCACCTGTCACTAATATTATGGTTATTTAAAAAAAATTATTTTTAGGCTGCATCTTGAATTAAAGCTATGATTTGACAGCAAACATATCCAATATTTCAAAGCACATCACAGATAGTTTAACACAGAATACAGACAATCCATCACAAAAGATTCATAACCAAATTAATATCACATATATTAACTTCCAACTCGTTATCTCAAAAAAATTGCATGGCTAAAATAAAGTTCCATAAGATTAACTTCTAACTTCTAACTTCCACTAGAGCATTCCCTAAGAGCGATATCAAGAGCTTGAATAGTGTCCTACGGAGATTTTCTCTATCTACCTGTCATGAATTGCTTAAGGCTGTACATGTCTAGTTTTGCAGCCTCTTTTAATGTCACCCTGTACTCCTTCTATCTGAAGAAAAAAGAATCAGTACAATATACACAGTGGTTATCAGTGCAAAAAGAAAGACGGACAGGAAGACATCATACCTCAGGTTTACACCATATACATGATAACCTCAATTGCATCATTGTTGATGTTAGAATAAAAGACGCATATTGTGCCAACTTCTAACGCGTTATCTTAAAGAAATTGGCTAAAACCAGTAGTTAGGTAGCACCGTTCATTCGTGAATTTATGCACTGCAATTGGGATTGCCTCAGTACCTGCTGCTGTCACTTGAATCTCGGTGGTCTGCTGGTGTAGGTGATGTGTTATGTACTTCTCATAGTACTGTCTTAAAAAATACTATTATAATAAAATTTGAACAAAGCTAGTTAGACAAGGCCAAGTACATATATGTAGATGTTTGCTTTTCTGACATGTGCAAAGAGCTTACCATCGACTTCTTATTAATGATCAAGATATTTATTATACAGGCATATAACTGGATCAAAGTGGATAAACCTACCGAGATGTCTTACAAGAGAAAGCCTTTCTTGCTGGAGTTACATCTGTATGATTTCTGAAATAACAGATATCCTTTAGTTGGTCTATTTGGTCGATATCAACCTCTCTGGCTATCTGTTTTTTCTTCTTCTTCACAGCATTGCTAGGACCCTCACCTACCATTATAAAAAACTAATTTAAGTACATAAACAAAATATGCATGTCTAGTAAGTAATGTCAGTTTGCTATAGATACCGCTATCACTGTCCTCCACTTTTATGCCTATTGCGGTCTTCTCTTTACTAAAGTTATTATAAAAAGTGGCCGTAAGAGACAATGGGGGTCTCATTGTTAGTACCACATAGTCACATTCTGTTAGGCCGGCTCTTTTACTAAATGTAGGCCACCCTTTGTGGAGGCATACCCTGTTTTCACAGCTCGCAACCTCAACCTCACTAGTGCACCCATCTTTTGTTAATATATTAAGGGTGCCACCAGCGTGATTGTTATTGATATCGTCAAAACTTTTTATTAGAAACTACAACAGTAAAATAATATCGTATTAGTTTGTTAGTTTTATTATCACATAAACAGAATATGTAATGTACAATGTATAAACTTAGTGACACCCACCATGGATGTAATGATTGATCTTTAGGAGGCAACTATTAGGAACATAAGTTGGTACCTATATTGTTGGTATGGATTACTACAACTAAACATAGCACTTGTAGTATGGGACAAAAAAAGTAAAATAATACCATAGGGATCCGTCTACTAGAAGCACATTGTCTAGCAAGAGTGCCCCATTGATCACATTGGAGGCTTACCATGTCTCTAATTCATGTTATATTTGACAACGATAAAAAAAATGATGGTAATATGCCATAGAGACAGGTTCTGGAGGAACCGAAAGTTCTGGTTGGACTGGAACTTTAGGACCCGCCCTAGTGGCGAGTTTTGGAGGAACCGGAAGTTTCGGTTGGACCGAAACTTCTGGGCCTACTCTAGAGGCGAATTATAGATGAACCAGAAGTTCCGGGCTTTGGCCGGAACTTCCGAGCCGAAATAAATTCAATACATAGTATTATTTTTGGAAGTTCCGGTTGGACCGGAAGTAACCGGAACTTCTGGATCAAAATAAATTCGATGCAGAATGTTATTTTTGGAAGTTTTGGGCCTCGGCCGGAACTTCCAGGCCGAACGTGCAGATTAGATCTGGTGGTCTTTAATGTTGATTAAAGGCCCATCAGTGGGCTCTATATATGGATAGGAGAGGCTGGGGCACAAAAGGCTGTTGGACCACCCCTAACCCTAGCCAGCACCTCTCGCCTGGCCTCACCTGCTGTGGCCGCATCTCCCCTAACCTCGTGCGTGATACTAGCATACCGGCGTGAGGTGGTCCCATCCTTATATGTGTGGATACCATAGAGGCACCGCTGTAATTGTGGCGCTGATCATCTCGACGTGAGGATCGCAAGGCTGCATCGTCTTCGTCGTCAACGATTAGACGGAGCTGGGCGGAGTTGATCGAAGACATGCTTTCCCAACTCTTCTTCCACTGCTCTAGCGTGTCTCGTGACTAGAAGTAACGATCCATGATCCCATTACTCGCATAGTTCCTGGGTTAAACGTGGTAGAAAATTTTTTGTTTTATGCTAGCGTAGCCTACCTGTTCCCCAACAGTGATATCAGAGCCTACGTGCGTAGTGTTCGATCTAGATCATACACATATAGGTGATATGTGGTGGAAATAGATTAGATCTATTATTCTTGCGTCGGATTTTTGGAAGTTCCGGTCTCTAGCCGAAACTTCTAGGCCAAAATAATTTTTGTACAGAAGGTTATTTTCGGAAGTTCCGGGTTTGACCTAGAAGTTCCGGGCCAAAATAAATTCGATACAGAAGGGTGATTTTGGAAGTTTCGGGCTTTAAGTCGGAAGTTCCGGGTCTGCTTTTCAGTCACGCATAGATTCTACGCTTAACTCATTTTTGCAGAGAATGTTGTGACTGATATGGCCTTGTGATGTATATGATGCACGCATGTAATTTTCATGGCATGCATGTCATGGTTAATTATAGCCCAAGGCTATTCTATTGTTATACGACCTGTGTGTCGACATGTGATGCTTCTTCTCATATAATTTATATAGTGCTATTAGATGTAATAGACTGATATAAGATTATGGAGGCTTGAAGCGTGATGACCCGAAGGACAGAAACCGTGGAGATGGAGATCACCATGTGAGAAGGACCATACTATGTCACAGTTAATATGATTGTCTGTAATGTTTACTTATGTTTCTGTCATACTATTCTTTTATGTTTTGTATGCGGTAGGCATCATTACCATGTTAGAATAGTTTTCCTCAGAAAATTAAGAGTCATTGATGCCCTTTTCAATAGCTACACCTACAAAGATTTTTGATCATTGTATGGTAGGTCTGCCAAAGCAGATTGGCATCTTTTATCTTAACCAGTTAGGGTGAATATCGGACATCCACAAGCATAGTATTAGTTTGCTTAACAAAGCTATTAAAACGGTTTTGGGCTTTGAGCCATGGAGTTGGGCGTCGAGGCATTGGATGCCACCCTAACGAACAAGAGTCACATAGGGATGTAATTAGCAAAGTGTTGCTTACCTATGTCACTAATTTTCTAGCAGTGATGCCAAAGCTCACTAGATGTTAGTTGAATATGGATCTTATCTCACTACATGTCGTAAGAGGGAAAACGATTATATATCGTGTAGTGGATCATCTTTTATTTGATAGAAGATTCATATAGCATAGTGCTGAAACTTGCATTTTTCTGTTGTAGATCATGTCACCTACTACTAGTAACACTTCTAGTTTTAATTTGCGATCAATTCTTGAAAAGGAAAAGCTTTCTGGAACAAACTTTATTAATTGGCATAGAAACTTAAGAATTATTCTCAAACAAGAGAAAAAGGAATATGTTCTAGAGAAACCCCATCCTGATGAACTAGCTGATAATGCATCTGCCGTGGATCGGAGGGCTTATGAAAAGCACGCCAACGATTCAATTGATGTTACCTGTCTCAGGCTTGCCTGTATATCCTCTGAGCTTCAGAAGCAATATGAGAACAGGGATTCCTACGATATGATCGTGGGACTTAAAAGCATGTTTGAAAACCAAGCACGGGCCGAGAGGTACAACACCTCAATGTCCTTGTTTACGTGTAGGTTGGCAGAAGGCAGTTCAGTCAGTCCTCATGTGATCAAGATGATTGGTTACATTGAGAGCTTAAAAAAACTTGGTTTTCCCCTTGGCCAAGAGTTGGCTACGGATGTGATTCTCCAGTCTTTCCCTGCGAGCTTCGAGCCGTTCATCTTGAACTTTCATATGAACAGCATGGTGAAAAGCATGGCTGAATTGCATGGGATGCTAAAGACTGCTGAGGAAAGCATTAAGAAAAGCTCTAGTCATGTGATGATGGTTCAGAAGGATAGCAAGAAGAGAAAATGCAAGGGCAAGGCTAAAGCTTTAGATGAGATCTCGAGCTCCATGCCTAAACCTGTTGGAAAGTCCAAGGTTGGCCCTGCTACTTCTGACACTTGCCACCACTGCCATAAGATTGGTCATTGGCAGAGGAATTGCAAGTTATACTTGGAAGAACTCAAGAAGAAGAAGAGAAGTAAGACTTTCACTTCAGGTATATATCTTACTACTTGTCCAAGTGATTCATAGGTATTTGATACCGGATCAATGATTCATACTTGTAAATCATTGCATGGACTGAATAGGACAAGAAAGTGTGCAAGAGGCGAATTGGATGTGCGCGTCGGCAATGGTGCAAGAGTTGCTGCGTTGGCCGTCGGCGTTTATTCTTTATTGCTATCCTCAGGATTAGTTTTGAAATTAAATAATTGTTATTATATTCCTTCCTTGGGCAAAAACGTTATCTCGTCTTCATGTTTGGAGGAAGATGGTTATGAATTCATAATAAAGAATAACTATTGTTCGATATTTTTGAATGGTATGCTCTATGGTACATGTCTATTGATGAATGGATTATATATTCTGAATCTTGAGGATACACATGTTTATAACATTAATATGAAGAAGCCTCGGCTTAATGATTTGAATCTCACTTATGTTTGGTATTGTCATCTAGGTCATATAAATGAGAAGCGTATGTAGAAGCTCTATAAAGATGGGCTTCCGGAGTCATTTGATTTCGAATCATTTAATACATGTGAGTGTACTTGGGAAAATGACTAAGACGTCTTTCACTGGTCAAAGTGAGAGGGCAAATAAATTGTTGGCCCTTATACATACAGATGTATGTGGACCAATGAGTTCCACAGCTAGAGGTGGTTTTTAATACTTCATTACTTTTGTCGACGATTTTAGTAGATTTGGTTACATCTACTTAATGAGGCATAAGTCAGAATCCTTTGAAAAGTTCAAGGAGTTCTAGAATAAGGTACAAAATCATATAGGCACGACAATTAAATTTTTATAATCGAATCGTGGAGGTGGATATTTGAGCTATGAGTTTATTGATCATCTAAAGCAATGTGGAATTGTTCCACAGTTGACTCCACTAGGCACGCCTCAATGGAATAGGGTGTCCGAGCGAAGGAACCGAACTTTGTTAGCCATGGTCCGATCAATGATGAGTCAATCTGATCTTCCATTGTCCTTCTAGGGATACGCTCTAGAAACTGCTGTTTTCACATTGAACAGGATTCCATCTAAATCTGTAGAGAGGACGCCATATGAGATATGGAGTGGGAAGCATCCCAGGTTGTCTTTTCTAAAGATATGAGGTTGTGAGGCCTATGTAAAACGTTTGACATCCGATAAACTCACTCCTAAATCTGATAAATGCTTCTTTGTGGGGTATCATAGGAAAATCAAAGGTTATTACTTCTATAACCGGGAAGAAGGCAAAGTGTTTGTCGCCCGAAATGGTATTTTTCTTTAGAAAGAGTTTCTTTCGAAAAGAGTTAGTGGGAGCATGGTGCGACTCGAAGAAGTTCAGGAACCACTCAAAAGTGTTTCAGCTCCTATTGAACCACAACTCGATATACAAGATGTTGCAGAACCTGTTGTCGAGACACCAGCCCCACGTTGGTCAGAAAGGGTTGGTCGTGTGCCCGAGCGATTTACATTCTTAACCACGAGGCAGCGTGACATATTATTGTTAGACAATGATGAACCTAAGACCTACTCGAAAGCAGTGATGGGATCAGACTCTGCGAAATGGCTTGAAGCCATTAGATCCGAGTTAGAATCCATGCGAGAGAATCAAGTTTAAAACTTGGTCGATCCACCTGATGGTGTCAAAACTATCGAGTGTAAATGGATTTTTAAGAAAAAGGTAGACGTTGATGGAAATGTTCATATCTATAAGGCACGATTAGTAGCGAAAGGTTTCAGGCAAATTCAAGGTGTTGATTATGATAAAATATTTTCGCTCGTCGCAATGCTAAAGTCTATCCGGATCAGTGTTCACGTAGGCGCTAGGCGCTAGTCGGGTGGCGACCTTATGCCTAGCGCCTAGAGGTGCCTAGGCGGCGCCTAGATCTGGCCTTCACTTCGAGTTCCCAGCTACTGTCTGCCCATTTCTCTTCTTTTCTGTGAGTTCCCAGGCACCCCAACATCCCTTTTCTTTTCCTCCTGTAGTCCCAGGCGGCCAGCTGTTCCTTATCTTCCAGTCCCGAGGCAGTGAACTGTTCCTTTTCTTCTCCTCCGCAGTCCCCAGGCGGCCAGCTGTTCGTTTTCTTCCCTAGGCACCCAGCTGTTCACCTGTTCCCCTCCCCTCTCTTCCCCTCCAACCGCGTCTGCCCCTCCCCTTCTCTTCTCCCTGCGTTCCCCTCCCAGCGGCCAGCCCTTCCCCTTCCCTCTGACCGCGCCTGTCACCAGCGGCGATGGCGATGGTTGGATCCGAGCCACGCGTGCCTCCTGCTGTCAGATCTGGCCACGCACGCGCCTCCCTTCTCCGGAGCTGGCCACCTGCCACCTCCCCACGCACCACCGGGCCATGTTCCCAGACCGCCAGTAGCTTCGGCGCCGCTACGCCGCGCCGCCCAAGCGCCGTGGTCAACTGCCTAGTGCCGCGGTTGACCGCCTAGGTGCTTAGGTCGCCCAGCTCGCCGCCTAGAAGCAAATCGTGGCGGCAGGCCGACGCCCAGCACCTAATCGCCACCTAGGCGGCGTCTAGCATCGCCTTTTAGAACACTGATCTGGATCATCCTAGCAATTGTCGCATATTATGACTATGAGATATGACAAATGGATATCAAAATAGCTTTCCTTAATGGAAACCTAAGCGAGGATGTGTATATGACACAGCCTGAAGGTTTTGTCGATCCGAAAAATGCTAGGAATATTTGTAAGCTTCAAAAGTCTATTTATGGGCTGAAGCAAGTTTCTCGGAGTTGGAATCTTCATTTTGATGAAGTGATCAAAGGGTTTGGTTTCATCAGGAATGAAGAAAAGCATTGTGTTTACAAAAGGGCTAGTGGGAGCGCACTTGTATTTCTAGTCTTGTATGTAGATGACATATTGTTGATCAAAAATAATATTCCAATGCTCGATGCTGTTAAATTTTCGTTGTGAAAAAGTTTCTCAATGAAAGATCTTAGAGAGACAGCATACATATTGGACATAAAGATCTATAGAGATAGATCGAGAAGGCTAATTAGATTAAGCCAAAGCACGTACATTGACAAGGTATTGAAACGGTTCAATATGCAGGATTCTAAGAAATGTTTCTTGCCAATATCACATGGTATTACTCCCAGCGAGAGTCAGTGTCCTTCGACACCTGATGAGCTAGATAAGATGAGTGTGATCCTATTTGCTTCCGTAATCAGGTCCATCATGTATGCCAAGCTTTGTACACGCCCAGATATCTCCTATGCTCTAAGTATTACGAGCAGATACCAATGAAACCCGGGTGAATGTCACTGGGCGATGGTAAAGAGTATCCTCAAGTACTTGACAAGAACTAAGGATATGTTCCTAGTCTACGAAGGTGCGGAGGAGCTCATTGTAAATGGTTACACCGATGCTAGCTTCTAAACCAACAAGGACGATTCGAGATCGCAATCTGAATTTGTGTTTTGCCTCAAAGGAGACGCAGTGAGTTGGAAGAGTTCCAAGCAAAAAACGGTTACAGATTTAACAACGGAGCCGAGTACATTGCAGCTTCTGAAGCTGCAATAGAGGCTGTTTGGATCAGAAAATTTATTTCCAAGGTTGGTGTTATCCCTAGTGCGTCCAGTCTAGTGGACCTCAATTGTGATAATAGTGGTGCCATTGCGCAAGTCAAGGAGCCTAGGTCGCACTAGAAGTTCAAGCACATACTGCGGCGCTATCACCTCATCCGAGAGATCATAGATAGAGGAGATGTAAAGATATATAAGATGTACACGGATTCAAACATTGCCGATCCGTTGACAAAGTCTCTCTCGCAGCCCAAGAATGAGACGCACTTGAGCTCTATGGATATTAGATACTTGTGTGATAAAGTCTAGTGTATATGAGAGAAGGAGTCTTGTCTATGCTGATGTATTTTGGATAATTGGTTATCATGTTCCTTGAATAATTATCTTTTACATTGATTAGCAAGTATGTGACTTGTTTATGAAACTCTTTGTTTTATCATAATGTTATTCTAAATGATCCCTAATCTCATATCATCATGTGGGGCAGTGATGATTTATAGATTAGCACATTTGACTGATTGATGATCATGTTTCACGGATCATAGATATGGAGATATCAAATTAGTGATGTGGACACATGTTAGAGAACATGGTGTTGGACAGACCCACCTTGAGATACTGCTAGAATTGTTATTCTTGATGTGCCATCAGTTATCATTTTAAATGGTGTACCTGCAGAATCCTTTAACCTGAGATCGTCATTGATTCCAGAATGTATAGTAACACACTTAGGGGCTTCCAAACGCTATTCTGTACCTGGGTAGTTATAAAGGTTGCTTTCGGGTATGTTATGAAACATGTTTTGTGATGTGAGCGATTAAGATGGAATTTACCCCTCCTAAATAACGGGAGATACGTCTCTGGGCCCCTCGAGATAGTTGGATTGGAAAAGTGCATGGCCATGCCACTATGATTAAAGAGTTAATCATGATTCATCCACTACTTGATCGAGTGAAGTGTCGAGCTATCACAAGGGTGACATGAATCTCGCCTTGAGCTTGACTGATGTCGTGTGGTAAAGGGATTGTGTTGACGGGTGGTCGGACAATCCTCCTCGGGGGTGGTCCGAGGGGGTGATTTGTGATGGCAGGGAAGCGCTGCACTCAAGATCCGATGGTTGCACAGCTCGTATGAATAGAACTGGCCAGAGTTGACTCGAGGGTTTAGAGTGGTTCGGCCCCCCCGATAGGGTAATA
>KE371407.1:414148-435878 GCA_000418225.1 Zizania latifolia | reverse complement strand
GATTGAATTGCAGTCCACCACTTCAAGCTATCAGCTTTCAGGCAAATGTTACATTTCAACCTGAATAAACCTCACGCAACGACCATTGCTGTCTTTTGTACATCTGTGTTTACCTTTGACAATTGGGCTTGTTAGCTGTATTCGACAATTTCAACTCTTGGGCTAATGACCGTGAAACGTGAACCATTCTCCGCTAATATTCCTTTCTTCGTATGTTGCTTGGGGCGAATATTCGGTTCGTTTGAGTTGCAGTTGATTTAGCCACCGTTGTTCTTTTCAAGTTTTATTTCCTGTAGCAGCTGTAGCGGATAAACTTCAATTATGAAACCAGATATTTTACCTCTTAAAGTATACAAACTGTTTTAAATAACCCCTTAATGGTTTTGTAGGTGGTTGTTTTTCTATGTAGATAATGACATGTGACAGTAATATTATTTACGTGATATAAACGTTAGTCCATTTAAACTAAGTTAATTAAACCGATCCTTTTATCTTAAATATTAATGTGTTTCTTTTTTAAGACACTTCAAAAAAATTAACTGACTTTATTGCCATATCATTATCTCAGTTATAGTTCAAGCAGCCAAAACCACTCTATGAGTTATTTAAACTAATTTGCATATTTGTGATAAAATATCTGATTTTTAGTAGGTTAAGTAAATTAACCCTAGTACTTTAGGGGATGAAGTAGATTTTTTATATATTTATGACGACTTTTTCTCTTACTACTATATCATTTTCATGTACACCAGGCTCCACGTTGAGTTTAATTTGTTTTAATTTTTTGACTAAACAACATTGGTGCAATTATTTGCATATTTATTAGAAATAGAAATAGCCTCCGGTCCTCCACCATTTTAATTCCAATACCGGCGATTTTCGCCCCTGATTTCTTCTCATTTGCCTTGATGTCAAGAAAGAACAATTTCTCCTGCAAGAATTATTGAACCCCCATAATAACTCATGACACATTTCTCCTCATCTGGTGCAGATCATGAGTCATGACCAGCTGTTGGGTGATGACTGGTGATGACACGCTGCTGGATGATTGACTCGTGCATTGACAGGGGATCTGTCACGGTTAACAAAACCGTAAGTAACCAGTCTAACCACCCGCCGACGATTATTTGTAACCAGTCCGGTTAATGTTAAATCGGACTGGTAACAGTATAACCAGAATCAGTTGATACTGTTGTCTATTCAGTCACCGGTGGTAATCTGGTGGTGACCGGTTTTGTAAATCCTGGATCTGTCACACTTAACCATGAGGCTGACTGGCCTTGTCGCCTTTTTTAGTTAAAATTTGATGTGATTAGAGTCCTCTTCGCCGGAGACGGCTGGAATGGCGGTGGCGCATGGACGGCCGACGATTTTAGCCGGCTGTCGTTGTCGCCGCTTGTCAAACTGGACGCACGGTCACCAACTACCAGTCTACACGGCAAATCCATGCTCTAGTTGCCTATATTTTTTTTTGAAAGCTCACATCATCACGTAACAACTATGTTGAGTCTTTTTTCTGCGATTACATGGAAGAAATGTTGTTTGAATAGCTCGAAAAATAAATAAATAAAATTGTCGTGTGTGAAATCTTCATGTGAATGGCTTTTCTTTTTTGTTGGATTCATTTATAGTTGTCTCTAGTATTTGCATTGGTAGGTGATCTTGTGGAAGCTTAGCTCTAATATTGTACGTGCTCTAAGAACACTCACAGTGGTACTGATTTCGAACTGTTTCTCAAATAACATGTCCACCACCATCAGTACAAATTTAATGGTTTGAATCATGGCTACATCAGTTTGAATCATGGTTCTTATGACGTCGCCCGGACGGTAAGGCGTGATCCAATGCTAGGCGTCGGGGTCACCGCGCCTGGAGCTGATATGGCGTCGCAAGTCGACTCCTTAGGGCTGTGGCCACGACTTGCGGGTGAGGCGACGCCGCAAGTCGCGAGGCAGGAGCGCGTGAGGGCGACAGAAGAAAACAGGGAAAGGGAAAGGGAAAGAGAACGCACGGGCGCTAGAGGAAACAGATTCACAGAAAAGAAGAGAGAAGAAAAAGAGAGCGAGTACAGCACGCAAGTGGTAGCAGAGCTCTAGATCCGGTGATGGCGCTGCAGATCTAGTGGTGGTGGCGGCGCCCCTAGCCTGGCGAGGTGGCAACGGAGTTCCGCGCCAGGATCCCAGCGAGACAGCGGCGGAGTTCCACGCTGATGCGAGGCGGTGGCTTTGGCTTGCTTCTTCTGTTTTGGCTTTCGTCTGTTTTTCCTTGGCTTGCTTCTATTTTGGCTAGGCAGCTATTAGCTACGCTTCTTTCTGGGCAGTGGTAGATATTAGTCTTTAGATAAAACCTAAAGTAGCTATCACTCTTGATTCTCTCCTCAATATATTATAATCCTTATGTACGTGTGGCATCACCTTGCCACGCGCCTAACTCGTCTAGACTATTGGAAGGGGGTAGGTCATCTCGCCTCGCCTTACCACCGTAAGAACACTGATTAGGAACAACGAGGGCTAATACCACAGGAATGGCAAACCACACCTGTAGCCCACAACGGACGGTGCAAGCGCATCACCAGCAGACTACGCCACCTGATGCGTCGACGAGAGGGCTCTCAAAGATAGGGACATCCCCCATGGCCCCATGCCCGAACACTGAGTGGCGGCAGTGATGGCATGAGAGGTCGAGGTAGAGGCCTCTAGGAGGGGAGACAGTGACACGAGTATGGGAGCGCGAGACCTCAGCCACCTCACCGCCGTGAGGCCGAGGAAAAGCTTCCACGATGCCATCGTCACCGGGGCACCATCGAAGCGGGGATAAGGACGGTGTGACGAAGCGGCGGCAGACGGCAAGGAGCGGCGGGAGGGAAGAACGGGGGACGCGGGCGAGACACTCGAGGAGGAGATCATCGGGGAGGGCGTAGATAGGGCCGATGAGGGAGGCGGTGGTTGGGTGGTGCAAATTGGGACGGAGACGGTGATATGGCTATTGCGGCGGTGGTGGAGAAAACGAAGAGAGAGTCTTCGAGGGTTTTGGGCGCTGGCACTGACACTAGAGGTGGTGGTGAGATCGAGAGCCAGGGAGGTGGATTTGGCGAGTTAGGGTTTGGTCAACGCGGGGGTGCGGGTGGTGAAGCAATGGGGGAAACGATGGTGGAGATTTAACAAAAGCGAGTAAAGTGCTGGGATTTAACAGATGGTAGATGATGGTAGATAAATCAACTCATCAATTATATAGTAGGGTAGATGATCTCAGTCTTTTTTACACTCCCTCGTCTCGCCCTTCTCTCTTGACCTTGGTTTGTTTGTTTACTTGTATCAATTAATTTGCACCATATCTTGTTTTTTGAGAAATGATCTATTGTTTTTAGACCTAGCTCTCATAACTAGTGTGTATTTCAAAAATTACAGCTTAAATTTTCTATTTACAATGTAAATATATTTAGAGTTTAAAGTGTAAATGTATGTTACTTACAGTTTAAAATACATTTTCAAAATTTTTATTGTTTTTATGAAAATATTTCACCATAAATGTAGACAGTCCTAATAACCAATATAGAAAAAACGCAACAAACATTGAAAAAGGAATAATTCAAGAAAGTTGAAAAGAATTGAAGAGAATACAGAGTGAGGCATGGAGTAGGAATATTGAGGGGGTTCTGTGCTCACGTTAGATGACATGCTAATAATCCAAGTATGATGTTTATACATTTATTTTAACTAAGAGAATTTTTCCACGTAGTAAGCGGTGTTTGACTTTTTGCCACACCCTATTTATACAACAATTAGATCTAAAGGCTATTTAACTCCGTGACATAAAAACAAATCTTTCTTTTTAACTTACCCATTAGGACCTATTTGGATCCTATGAATTGGGCCTACAAATGAAGAATTGTAATCCAATTATATGAGGTGGGCTGTTTGGGCCACCTTGAATTTAGAATCATCAAAGTCAAGCTAGAATCAAATCTGGATTTCACATCAATATCCAATTCCTCTCCCAAAAAAAAGAATTGACCTGAATCCTCATCCTCATACCTGAACCAGAGCGAGTCAGCGGCTGCAACGGCGAACCAATTTTAATTTGTGCAGAGTGCTAATTTTTATGTCTGTTTTACATATGTTTCAACAGAGTTTGATCAGGAAACCCAACTTGAAGCACAAAGTACTCTATGGAATTAGTTCTCAGATTTTAATTATATGGAATACCCAAACAGAAATATTAGATTTCAATTAAATTCCACACAACTCAATGTTTTATAGAATCTAAAATGGATTCCAATTCTTACAATACCTAGGATTCAAATGGGGCCTTAGAGATTTCTACAACTATTCCGTGAACCAAAAAATAAGCTCAATGAAAACTCCTAAGCTACTCAAAAAACAGATCAATAGTACACCGATAGTTCGGTGTGAGGAGATGAGGTACCTTCTCTTTGTTGAAACAAGTGGATTGGGCCAACAACGAATCTTCTCCACACTGGACCCAAGCATGATTCCCATGCCCACCCCTTCTTGTGAATTTTTTAATAATACATTTTTATTCAAAATTTTAAATCTGGTATGTGGATTTTAGAAATTGCAAAATAAGCTACTGTTGGGCTATGGTCTGCTGACAGAGGCCACGTGGCCATATGTCGGCAGACCATCTGCTGATCTAGGGTAGATCGGTAGATGATCTACCGACAAAGGTCGGCCAGCTACCACGCTGGCAATTGTCAGCCGATTTACCCTCTATCGACAGACCATCGACCGACAGAGGGTAAATAGGTAGATGACCTGCCGATAGAGCACTATTTATCTGTTGGTAGGCCACTTGTTGACAGAACCAGGAAATCCTGGACCCGGTTTGACCAACTTACTTCGCCGATCGACCGGAGTAAGTGTAGCCCACTGATACTCTTTTTCTCCTTTCTCATTCTCTATTTTGAAATAGATTTAGTTCTAATGATATTGCAATATCTATTTTGCAAGGAATCACACATCTGAAAACAAGCTCGTAAAATATACTTGATGGAGTGTAAGTACAGGATATTCAAATGGTGAGCAGATAGTGAAGAGCAGGCAGGTAAAGATGTTCCAATATATATAACACAATATTCGAAGCTGTTCGAAAGCAATCCAATAGAAACTAGGCACAATAACTAGTTCAACAGATTACAAATAGCATACTCATAGTACGGACATCACGTCCTATTGATTTCTCCATTGTCTCTCTTCCCTAGCTCGTCTGGCTTGTTTTCTTTCCTCTCTGTATCTGAGCTCTTGCTGCCTATTGTATGCCCTCCGTTGCCTTTCCTCTTCATGCCATCTTGCACTCCTTGCTCGCTCATCAGCTTCGCTCCTCCTCGTTTTGTACTCCGAGTCACTTTTCGCCTCTATGATCTAACCATCCTCGTACGTAGGTGATGCTACATCTACCCACTGATGGAATGCGCATCTCCTTACATTTTACTGCCGTAACAGATAGGAAGGTAAGTGTTACAGTAGAAAATTATTCAAAAATAAGCCATGATTTAGTTGTGATCCCTTACCACGAAATGGTCATGTAGGTTGGGGCACACGAATTCTTTTCTTCCCCTTGATTCTCCTCCGAGCGAGGTCCTTGGCATGCAACGACTGCCACAGGCGCACGTAGGTCGTTGCTCCTACTCGGGGATTCTTAGAGGATTTGTCATCCAACTTGAACTAGCATGCTCCACCTTTAGCCGATGCTCTTACTTCCTCCGCGTGTACTCCTCTGTAGTCTCGGCTTGTCGTATAGGCCCTCTAGCGGATTGTTGCCTTGAATCATCGATCCATTAGGTGAAACCACATTTTCTTGGATTATTCTGCAAGACCAAATAACTATAGTTACTTACACCAAAATTAGTAATCAATGGATGGAGAAACTAATTTAATGTTCTCATGCTCACCACGAAGTCATCATCGATGGTATGACATATGAAGTATCTTCTGCCAGCAGCTCATCCTGACGTTTGGAGCGTGGTCTCTGTAGTGACATTTGGAGCGTTGAAGCCACGGCGATACTTTGATCGGATTGATTCTCCAATCACCTTGCTCGGACTAGGCACAATGCTCGTACTCCTCCTTCCTTGCAGCGTACTATGCATTTGTTTTGCTAGGAGAGAACCAACGTCCATAAAAGATCGAGTTCTTTGTATCCACCCACTCAACGAAGCCACACCTTCTTCTGTCCGATTTCATTCGGACGTTCGGGTACGACAACTCCTCCTTAATATTAGGGCAAAGAAAGTACGTCCTTCCATGAATGTCATATCATTTTGCTGTCTCTAGTTGGCACCGATCACCACAATGGCACAAAAGCTGATGGGTCCACGGAGGGATGAGACAAGCGAAAGGATCTCTCCTCTAGTCCGGATATTCGGTCCCCCTATGATTAGTAGAGGAGGAAGCCATCTAGCTACATAGAATAAGATATAGTCAGAGTGTTTTAGTAAAATACATCGCATCATAATGTACAAGCAGAAGAAGAAACAATACATAGAAGCAGGGATACTACCAAGTGTATAATCATAATAGCAAGTGCATAATGACATAGTACGACATACAGTAATAAACGGTTTAGTACAAATCATCCGTCCCTACGATAACAACCGCACGCCATACTAAGCACCATGCCTACCCCGAGTGCGTCTCGGTCGCTGGTCCGAGAAGGTAAACCTATCCGGTGAATGGCGCACCCTAGGCGGCCTAGCGGGCTGGTCCTCCGGCTGTGTCGGTGGTGGAGCTCCCTAAAGCTGCGAAGGCCTGAACACCTCAGCGGTGCCACGCTCCCAGGTGTCGTAACCTGCTGAGTCATGCTGGCCATCGGTACTAGAGTCTACCGGTCCAGATGGACTGTTATACGTGGGGTCCACGCCAGCTCGCTAGTATTGATACGGATGCGGTGCTATACAAACAATAAGTTATTAGTGGCATATGGTAGATTACGATGAAAATCAGTGTAAGACTGTACAATACTCACCAGGTGTCGCATGTGCTCAAAATCCCAATGACGGTAGTGCAGCATATCCCGATGGGCCTACCGTCGATGATGGACCAGCACCAACATTAAGTTTACACCAACAGAGCTAAATTAAGTAGCGAATAATACCACAAACATAACTACATGTTTAGCGCGACAGTACGATTGTACTTATTTAGCAATAGGCGAAACAACGCAAAATATGAATGCAAATAAAACAACGCAAAATATGAAATAACATAGCATGCAACGAAAATAGAATACAAATGAAACATTAGATAAATTTACATCATTAAATTACTATGTGCACATACGCTATGTCCGAAGTACCAAAAAACATTCTATAGCAATGTGTACAGCAAATATAAATTACGTTCAAAGTATCGCTACATTAAATCTAAACTACAGAAAATATCTAACAGAGTAAGATATGTTGAAATACCTGGAACAGCAGTGGATGCAGTCACGAACGGGTCTGACATCAGCAGGGTAGCACGCGCAAAAAAGCTACACAGAATAAGGTATGTTAAAGTACCCCTTAATTATCTCTAAACTATATTTAAAATATCCCTTAAGTATCTCTAAAGTACCTCTTAATTATCTCTAAAGTACCCCTAAATTATCTCTAAATTATGTTTAAAGCACCTTTAAAATATCTTCTAGTACCCCTAAATTATCTCTAAACTATGTTTAAGGTACCTCTTAATTATTTCTAAAGTACCCATAAATTATCTCTAAACTATATTTAAAGTACCTCTAAATTATCTCTAAAGAACCCCTAAATTATCTCTAAAGTATGTTTAAAGTACCTCTAAATTATCTCTAAAGTACCCCTTAATTATCTCTAAATTATCTTTAAATTACTCCTAAATTATCTCTAAGGTATGTTTAAAATATGTCTAAATTATGTCTAAAGTATCCCTTAATTATCTCTAAATTGCCTATAAAGTACCCCTCAATTATCTCTAAACTATGTTTAAATTACTCTAAAAGTACCACTAAAATACTCCTAAAGTACTATTAAATTATCCCTAAAATACTACTAAA
This sequence comes from Zizania latifolia, assembly GCA_000418225.1. Lineage (NCBI taxonomy): Eukaryota > Viridiplantae > Streptophyta > Magnoliopsida > Poales > Poaceae > Zizania > Zizania latifolia. The sequence continues at coordinate 427,847 of KE371407.1, read as the reverse complement.
CTAGTCCTAAATTACCCCTAAAATACTACTAAACTACTCCTAAATTACTACAACTACCTAAAGAAGAGAAGAGAGGGAGGAGAGGGCATACCTAGGAGGAGCGGGGCTAAATGAGCTGGAGGCGCGCGCGGTGGCTGGGAGGGGGGCTTTGGCCCCCCTTATATAGCCGTGCCAGTCGACAGATAGTCTGCCGACTGAGCACTATAGCTCTGCTCTGTTGACAGACCATCTATCGACTGGCGCGGTCAGTGGCGGGTCAACGGCTAGATCGGCAGATGGTCTACCGACAGAAGCCGAACCCGTTGACTGAGTTCACATGGTCTTCTGTCGGTAGACCATAGCCCGACATAAGCTTATTTTTGTAATTTCTGAAATCCGCATATCAAATTTGATATTTTGAATAAAAAATGTATTATTAAAAAAAATTCCCTTCTTGCTAGCTCGCTAGCTACCATATACCTACGTGTCAGCCAAGCAAGGGAAAACCAGCCAAGCATGTGAGAGAATGAGAAACCAGGCAAGCATTTAGTCTAAATAGAGTTTTACTCTAGTAAACCATATATGAGCAAAACGGAAAAATGGAGCCCCTAACAGAGGGTTAACTGGTAGAATTTGACTGCAATGGCATTTAGGAATAACAATTTCAAAACTTGATGGCAAGACGGAAACATGATAAAAGGCAATGGCAGAAGCAACAAACCAGTCTCTTTTAATGGCAATAACAAAAATTTCCCTAAATTTAATGCTCCAGGTTGATGAAATACGTAAAATCAATGCCCCCATCAGGGAATGACTGAAATTGCGAGTAATCAGATCAATGATTGTAAAATCGACAGGTTCATATACCGCTCTTGTTTCTTCCTGCTACTGGTCCTCCAGAATCCATTGTAACAACAATCTTGAGAAGATATCTTTTCAATTGTATTCACCACGAAAATTGTTGGAAGATTGTTCTGGAACAAATTAGATCATTCAAGACGTAGAATAACATATTAGTGGTAAATGCAGAAGCTTACCAAAAAGCCAATGCAGACAGGGCAATAATCGAATTATTCGCCTGTTGGAGACAATATGGAAGGGCACACAAATGCTTTATTTCTGTATTTAAGACTCCCTTATCCTTACTTTCATCATCCCATCCTAAGTTGGTGTAATTCTCAATGGGCTGGGTAAGAACAAGCAATTCAGAATTATAGATTTATAGTTCTAACAGCCATGGTGGAGGAACACACAACCAGAATGATGGGAGTTACTACCACTACCAGCATGTGGTCCCACTGCGTATGAAGATTAAAACCCACTGATATATTGATTGGTCTTCAAATGATAATATTAATCAAAGATTACAGGAGGATCACAAAAGTGCATAGAGCAGTAATAAAAAAATTGTTTATAAAATTCAAAGGAAAAAAAAAACATGTCCTGAACCATGATGAAAGTCCACTGTGTCAACCCAAATGAGGCCTAAAATAGTTAAAACTCAATCAATACCAAGTCTTTTCAACAAAGTTCCATATGTAATTAGATACACCAACAAAAGTCCAGCGGAATTGCACATATTCTGTTCAAATTCACAGTTTGAGCGGGAGCTGTGAATAAACTTAAATATTTTACTAAGTGATATTGATCACCTACTAAATCTTCTTCATTAGCCTTTTAATCCTAAGCAAGTTAGGGTAGACTAGAGTTGAATAGGTTTCAACTCAATTTGAGGGTCTGCTTGGTTCGATGGATATCCCTGGATGGGATAGGGCCATTTCATCCAGTTAGCTATTTGGTTAGAGAGCAAAGGTGGATATGATGGCACCGATATGAATATTCCTTCAATATGCTGGATGTAGGGATTCAGAAAATTTTTTTGGACGTCCATCTAATATTGAATGAGATGATGTGTCATCTTCTGATTGGTTAGAATGCATTTAATTTTTCCTTTATAAATATTCAAATAATTTTTTCTCCCAAATCATTTATCTAATTTATGATCTAATTACATCATTGTATTCATTAAAATTTAATCTATACAATAAGATCTTATCTTATTATATTTTTGTTAAAAAATATATTTGATAAGTGGGCCTCACTAAATTTAGGCTTATCTCATCTAAGTTATATCCACTTAACCAAATAAAAATTTATCTCATCCCATCCATCCAACCAAACAACTAACATGTATCATTTCATCCCTAAATCCATGAATGGCCATATCCTATCCATGTTTGTGTTAGTCATACTTAATGTACTTAAAACTTTAACCAGCCTAATAGATGAACACACTTATGTGGAAGAACATACCCGGCATTGAAGATGAACTTGCCATTGTAGTCGATGTTTGATGCAGATCACGTAGTCATTGGAAACTGCAGTACGATTCCCCTTCTGTGCACTTAGGATCAGAGGACTTAGGGAATTGGCCTTTGAGTGCACACACGAGATCGTCACCTCGCGCGTGCAGCCGGAGCCAACCTTTTATAGCACAGGGGGGACTCAGGGCCAGTTCCAAGAGAATAGGGATGCTCCCGATCAAAGCGAAAATTAGTTGCAATAGACTGCATGTGGCGCATGGAGAAAAAGAGCTGTGCGCGTGCCCTGATCAAAATCTGTGCGCATGAAGGTGGTGGGCCCCTTCCTGCTGACCAGGGAGGTCTGTTAGCCAGATCAATCCAACATTCTCCCCTTTGATCGTAAGGCTAACTTAATGTGTCATATCTTAGTAGAATAGCGAACTAAGGTAATGTGTTACAGTAACATATATGCGCCACTACTACCCCAGTACCCATAGTTCATTATAATACTTCGAGGGAACACCTAATAACTTAGTGGGTGTTGGTTGATACTTGTGCCCCTATATTCAGGATCTCATTCTAAAGGCTTTCCGCTAATCCCATACTAGCAACATGATCTTTAAATAAGTTAGGAGGTAAGCCTTTAGTAAGCGGATCCGCAAGCATAGACTTAATTCTTATATGCTCAACCTTAATAGTTTGATCCTGGATTCTATCTTTCACAACATGATACTTATTGTCGCAGTATATAGTGAGTGGTCTCGAAATGCTGTCGACCACTCTAAGTCTTGGGATGAGATTCTTAAGCCATACAACCTGCTTAGTTACTTCATAACATGCCACAAATTACGCCTGCATTGTCAACGATGCAGTAAGTAATTGTTTTGAGCTTTTCCAAGAAATAGCTCCTCCTGCTAGGGTAAAAACATAACCTGATGTGGATATCTTAGTATCCACATACCCCTTAAAATCAGCTTCTGAATAACCTATAACTTCAAGGTTATCAGATCTCTTATATGTAAGCATGTAGTGCTTAATGCCTCACAACTAACGTAAGACTTTCTTAACAGCTTTTCAGTGGTCTAATCCTGGATTTGACTAAAATTTGCCAAGCATCCTAGTTATAAACGCCAAGTCTGGACACGTACAGACTTGAGCATACATAAGGCTTTCGATGGCTGAAGCATACGAAATAACTTTTATCTGATTAGATTATAATTGATTTCTTAGGCTTTGGAATAATCCAAACTTATCGCCCTTAATCATTAGAGCAGGCGTGATAGAGCACTTACTCATGTTATACTTTTCAAGTATTCTGTCCACATATGACTTCTAAGATAATCCTAACACTCCTTTAGATCTATCTCGACATATCTCAATGCCAAGTACATAAGAGGCTTCCCCGAGATCTTTCATATCAAAATTAGAGGATAGAAATCCCTTAGTCTCACGTAACATATCCTTATCGCTGCTTGCTAATAGGATATCATCCACATAGAGTACTAGAATTATAAAATTTCCACCTTTACTCTTAATGTATATGCAGTTATCCACCTCATCTTCCTTAAATCCGAACTTTCTAATTATTGTATCGAATTTAAGATACCATTGCCTTGACGCTTGCTTAAAACCATATATTCCTTGCCTTTCACAGCAAAACCCTCAGGTTGTGCTATAAATACAGTCGCATGCAAGTCACCATTAAGAAATGCAGTCTTAACATCCATTTGTTGAAGATCTAAACTGTAATGAGCAACCAACGCCATGACAATTCTTAGTGAGTCCTTCTTTGAGACAGGGAAAAGATATCATTATAATCAATCCCCTCTCTCTGAGTAAAACTCTTAGCTATGAGCCTTGCCTTAAACCTTTCAATATTCCCTTTAGAGTCATGCTTAATTCTGTAGACCCACTTACAGCTTACTATTTTGACCCATTCAGGAATTTCTACTTAGCCCCAGACACCGTTAGTGCCCATAGACTTTAATTCATCTTCCATGGCCCTCAAGCCATCTAGATGAGCGTTCACTCATTATGGCCTCAATAAGGTGGGGTCATCTGGACAGTAAAATAAATATTCCTCAGATCTTTATGGATATCCAGATTAAATAATTTAGCTTTAGTTTGACAGCCTCACATAAATAATTAATTGTTAGTTTTCTTCTGGTCCATAATTCATAAGGTGTCTTGGGTATAGACTAACTGTGAACCTAATTTAATGTGTGTGGCTGTCTTTAATACCTTCATCCAAAACTTAGAGGATAAGGTGAAATGACTAAGCATGCTACGTACCATATCCATAAGGGTATGATTGTGACGCTCAGCTATTCCATTTTATTGTGATTCTCCAGGGATGGAGTATGGTTATATTATGCCATTTTATTTAAGATACTTAGCAAATGGCCCATGAGTTTGTCCATAAGTAGCATGTCTCCCATAATATTCTCTCCTTGATCTAATCTTACTACTTTATTCTTTGATATCTTAAATTTCTCTAATGATTCAGATCGATCACTAATGGGAAAACATAACCATAACAGGAGTCCATCTACTGACGTTATTAGAAATGGTCCACAATCATCAGTATAAATTAATTCTAAAGGACCATTACTTCTGATTGCTCCCTTCTTAATTGTCTTAGTGAATTTTCCCTTAATGCAATCTAAGCAGTGCGTTGAATTTAAGAAATTTAGAGGTGGAAGTATCTCTTCCTTAATGAGACGCTCCATTCTCCCTTTCAAAATGTGGCCTAAACAACAATGCCACAATTTCGGTGACGTCTCATTACTCCCCTTAGTCTTAATCATATCACATACATTCATTACAGGGTTACTCATGGATAATAAATAAAACTCATCATACTCAAAAGAAGTACCAATAATATTATTATCTAAATTAATAATTAAGTTATTGTCATAAACCTTGATGTTGCGCTTATTGTCACAGAACATACATAACTAATTATCATCTGTCAACATCAACACTAATAGTAAGTTCCTCCTAACACTAGGAACAAACAATACATCATCAAGTGAAAAAAATAAAGCCGTTCTTCAATTCTAATGTTAGGGATCCAACGGCTTCAACTTTATTTTACGTCCCATCCGTGACTCTATGACTTTGGTCCCCCTTTCTTATGGTCCGTGTGGTATGGAACCCCTGTAAGGAATTAACAACGTGCACAGTGGCACCGAAGTCAACCCACCAGTCATTAGGGAAATATTAACATAAAGGGATTCATTAGCATTAGAGATAACTTAATTACCCTTCTTTTCAAACCATGCTTTGAAACCATTCCAATTCTTCTAGATGTGACCTATCTTATTGCAAAAATTGCATATCACAGATCTAGAAGAGGAAGTAGAAGGACCTTGATTGTTGCTTGCTTTACTTGATCCGGTATTTTGAGAGGAAACATTCAACTTTCTTTTTACTTTAGAGCTGCCGGAATCATCCTGATGCTTTCTCTTGCCAGAAATGACAAGATTAGTAGATTCCTTAGTTCTGACAGCCTTTTGTCTTTCCTCCTCCTCAACACAGTGGCTAATAACTTCACTTAATGACCACTGATCTTTACCGGCAATGTAATTTATCTTGAGTGGCTCATAATCAAGTGGCAGAGATATTGGGTTATGGGGAGGCTACGCTAGCGCTTAATTTCAAAAATTTTATCCCGTTTGCCCAGGAACCATGCGTGTAATTGGATCATAGATCGTTACCTTGAGCCTCGAGACGCGCTCGAGTAGCGGAAGTAGAGTCGATGAAGCGCGTCCTCGAGCTGCTCCGCCCGGCTTTGTTCGTTCGTCAGCGATCCGACGATGAAGACGACGCGATCCTACGATCCGGTGATCTCCACGGGAAGAAGACGGGCACCACTATTAGAGTAGTTCCTCTACGGTATCCACATGTCCGGGGACAGGATCACCTCACGCTGGCGTGCTAGCATCACTCGCGAGATCCGGGAGATCGATTACAATACTTGCAATCAAGGAGAAGAGAGGTGGAGGCTAGGGTACTCAACCAGGAGCAATAGCAGCAGCTTTTTCATGCTAGCCCCTCCTTTCCTTATATAGTACCCTTTCATGGGCCTTTAATCAGTATTAAAGCCCAATAGATCTAATCTGTTCGTCTGGACCCGGAACTTCTGGTCCTAACCGGAACTTCCGAAAATAACCTTCTATATCGAACTTATTTCTATCCAGAACTTTCGGTCCTAACCGAAACTTCCGGCTCGTCCAGATTTCACTTTCAGGCAGGCCCAGAACTTTTGGTCCAACCAGAACTTCTGGCTCCTCCAGAAACCGAAACTGGGGCTGGCCCGAAACTTCCGGTCTGACCGGAACTTCCGGATGCTCCATAACCTAGAACTTCTGGCCTTAGGCCAGAACTTCCGGTCCCCTAGAATTCTCTTGGGCACATTTCCATCAATCTCCCACTTGCATAAGAGCCAATTCTTGTAAGCTTTAAAATCCAATCCCCTTAAGTGTGCGACCCGATAGGTTTATATGCAAATGGCCGCTATCTGAAAAAACCTTTCTGAATCACCGATCAATAGCGGTACCTAGCAGCACATATTGACCCTCGAAAGCATACAAAGTTAAAATCATACTTTCTGAACCTTGATATACTCACACACCAATTCCTTTACCACACGACATCAGTCAAGCTCAAGGCGAGATTCGTGCCACCCTTGTTGATAGCTCAACACTTCACTCGATCAAGTAGTGGATTCAATCATGATCAACTCTTTGATCATAGTGGCATGGCCACGCACTTTCCAATCTGACTACCTCGAGGGGTCCAGAGACGTCTCTCCCGTTATTTAGGAGGGGTAAATTCCATCTTGACCGCTCACATCCCACGACATGTTTCGTGACACACCCTAAAGCAAACTTTATAACTACCCTATTACGAAATAGCGTTTGGAAGCCCCTAAGTGTGCTACTATACATTTTGGAATCAATGACGATCTCAGGTCTAAGGATTCTACAGGTACACCATTTGAGATGACAACTGACGGCACATATAAAATAACAATCCCAGCAGTATCTCAAATTGGGTTTATCCAACTCCATGTTCACTAACATGAGTCCACATCACTGATTTGACATCTCCATGTCTATGATCTGTGAAACTTGATCATCAATTAGACATATATGCTAATCTATAAATCATCATTATCCCACATGACAATATGAGATTAGGGATCGTTTAGAATAACATCGTAACACAAAGAGTCTCACAAACAAGTCACGTACTTATTGATCAATATAAAAGACATTTATTCAAGGAATAAGATAACCAATTATCTAAATTTACATCAGCATGGACAAAACAACTTCTTCTCACATATACTCGACTCACTCACGTAAGTATCTAATACCCATAGGCTCAAGTGCACCTCATGCTTGGACTGTGAGAGAGGCTTCATCAACAGATCGGCTATGTTCAATTCCATAAGTACCTTGCATATCTTTACATCATCTCTATATATAATTTCACGGATCAGGTGATAGCGCCGTAGTATGTGCTTGAACTTCTGGTACGACCTAGGCTCCTTGGCTTGCGCAATGGCATCACTATTATCACAATAGAGGTCCACTGGACTGGACGCACTAGGGACAACACCCAGCTCAGAAACAAACTTTCTGATCCAAACTGCCTCCTTCGCAGCTTCTGAAGCTACAGTATACTTGGCCTCAGTCGTTGAATCTGTAACCGTTTCTTGCTTGGAACTCTTCCAACTCACTGCACCTCTATTGAGACAGAACACAAATCCAGATTGCGATCGCGAATCATCCTTGTCGGTTTGGAAGCTAGCATTGGTGTAACCATTTACAACGAGCTCCTTCTCACCTCCATAGACCAGGAACATATCTTTAGTTCTTCTCAAGTACTTAAGGATACTTTTTACAACCGCTCAGTGACTTTCACTCGGGTTTGACTGATATCTACTCGTAACACTTAGAGTATAAGAAATATCTAGACGTGTACAAAGCATGGCATATATGATGAATCCGATTGCGGAGGCATACGGGATCACACTCATCTTCTCTAGCTCATCAGGTGTCGGAGGACACTGACTCTTGCTGAGAGAAATACCATGTGATAATGGCAGAAAACCTTTATTAGAATTCTGCATATTGAACCATTTTAATACTTTGTCAATGTACAAGCTTTGGCTTAATCTAATTAGCCTTCTCGACCTATCTCTATAGATCTTTATGCCCAAAATGTATGCTGCCTCTCCAAGATCTTTCATTGAGAAACTTTTTCTCAACGAAGACTTGACAGCATCTAGCATAGGAATATCATTTCCGATCAATAATATATCATCTACATATAAGACCAGAAACACAAGTGAGCTCCCACTAGCCTTTTTGTAAATACAACTTGCAATTCCTCCGTCAATGGCCAGACTTATGGCAGTGGTGGCAAGTGTTAGAGTTAGCATGGCCCGACTTGGACTTTTCAGCCGAATTAGACTTAGATCTCAAGATCGCATCTGGAGCTTTAGTCTTTCTCTTACGCTTTCTCTTCTTACTTTTCTTTTGAACCATCATCACATGACTAGGATTTTTCTTAAGGCTTTCCTCGGCTGTCTTGAGCATCCTATACAATTTAGGCAATGTTTTTTCATGCCATTCATATAGAAATTCATGATAAACGGCTCGAAACTCATAGGGAGCGACTGAAGAATCACATCTATGGCCAAATCGTTATCAAGTTTAGATCCGAGTTTTTCTAGGTTCTCAACGTAACCCATCATCTTGATCACATGAGGAATCACTGGACCGTCTTCCGCCAACCTGCACGCAAACAAGGACTTTGAGACATTATACCTCTCAGTCCATGCCTAGTTCTCAAACATGCCTTTCAGTCCCATGATCATATCGTAGGCATCCCTGTCCTCATATTACTTCTGAAGCTCAGAGGACATGTAGACAAGCATGAGACAGCTGACATCCACTGAATCACTAGTGTGCTTCTCATAAGCCAGCCTATCAGCAAGTGGTGTATCATTCGTTGGTTCATCAAGATGAGGTTCCTTTAGAACATAGTCCTTTTTCTTCTGCTTGAAAATAATTCTCAAGTTTCTGTACTAGTCAATAAAATTTGTTCCAGATAATTTCTCCCTTTCAAGGATAGATCACAGATTAAAAACAAAAGTGTTCTTTGCAGTAGGTGCCATGATCTACAACAAAAATACAAGGTTCAGCACTATGCTATGTTGATCTTCTATCAAATAAAAGATGTACCACAATATGTAAAATTATCGCTTTCCCTCTAATGACACATTGTGCGACAACATCCATATTTATCTAACTCCTAGTAAGCTTTGGCATCACTGCTAGAAGATTAGTGACATAGATAAGCAACAATTGCTAATCACATCATATGTGACTCTTGTTCGTTGGGATGGCATCCAATGCCCGACTCCCAACTCCATGCCCCAAAGCCCAAAACAATTTTGATAGCTTTGTTAAGCAAACGAATACTATGCATGTGGTGTCCGACATCCACCCTAACTGGTCAAGATAAAAGACGGCGCCCTGCTTTGGCAGACCTACCATCGATGATCGAGAACCTTGGTTGGTGCAGCTATTGGAAAGAGCATCAATACTTAATTTTATGAGGGAAACTATTCTAACATGGTAACGATGCCTACCATACACGAAACATGAAAGAATAGTATGACAGGAACATAAATAAAAATCACAGGCAATCATATTAACAGTGACATAGTATGGCCCTCTCGCATGGTGATCTCCATGGTTCCTGTCCTTCGGGTCATCACACTTCAGGCCTCCATGAACTTGTATCAGTCTATTACAGCTAATAGCACTATACTAATTACATAAGCAGAAGCATCACATGTCGACGCGTAGGTCGTACAACATTTGCACAGCCTTGGGCTGTAATCAACCATGACACGCAGGCCTTGTTATTATAAGCTTGTATCTTATACATTTGCAAGGCCATACCAGTCACAACATTCTCTACAAAAAGGAGTTAGGCAGAATCTAGACATGGCTGAACCAAGCCCGGAACTTCCGGCTCAGAGGCCCGGAACTTTCGGTCGAAGGGCCTAGAACTTCTGAAATCAACTTTCTGACTCGAATTTATTTTGGCCGAAAGTTCAGAGTCACACCCAGAACTTCCAAAAATAACCTTCTGTATGGAATTTATTTCTGTCCGGAACTTCTGGTCTAACCGGAACTTTCAAAAATAACATTATGTATCGAAGTTTATTTCGGCCCAGAACTTCTGGTCCAACCGAAACTTCCAAAAATCCGACGATAAAAACAATAGATCCAATCTATTTTCATCACATATCACCATACGTGATCGATCCAGATCGAATACTACGCACGTAGGCTCTGATACCACTGTTGGGTTATGGGGAGGCTACGCTAGCGCTTAATTTCAAAAAATTTATCCCGTTAGCCCAGGAACCATGCGTGTAATGGGATCATGGATTGTTACCTTGAGCCTTGAGACGTGCTCGGACAACGGAAGTAGAGTCGATGAAGCACGTCTGGAACTTCTGGCCCTAGGCCAAAACTTCCGGTTCCCCAGAATTCTCTTGGGCACATTTCCATCAAGAGATGCCATAATTAAATGAATCAAAAAGCCATTTGAGATAGCTATGTCCATTTTCTTAAGCTTAGTTGCCATGTCTGCCATACTCATGATATGATCCTTTATTCCTCCTTTTCCATCATGCTTGACAGTCAATATTCTTGAGATCAATGTACTAGCATAAGTTTTTGGAGAACCCTTAAAGTACTCCTCAACATTTGCTAAGTACCCCTTAGCAGTCTCACAGTCAAGAATTTTATCTTTAATCCCAACCATGATACTCTTCTTCATAATCATTAGAGACAGTCTGTTTGACTTCTCCCACTTCACTGCCAGATCATCATACTTCTTTTTCATTATGGAGTAATTAGAAACATTAGTGACAGGAGGCTTAGGGCAGTCAACACGTAATGCTATGTCAAGGTCATTGACCCCGAGCATGATAAGGACGTTGTCCTTCCACTCCTGAAAATTTGCGCCATTAAAGGGCTCAATGCCGCTCGATTGAGTGGCGATATTCGTCAAGGCTGAAATTTATGACAAAAACATTAGTGACATAAATAACATGTAATTAATCGTATGTTGCTCTGATCAATTACACATTAATAATAATTAAATCTAATCCATATCACCGTTGGGCAGAAAACGGAAAAGAAATTAAACATAACGAGCAATTTAAAATTATCATCAACATTGGTCAACAATAATTTAAATTACAAAATTAATTTCTCTATTTAAATTTCCCGTTGGTTACATTTAAAAAGAGATAACATAAATTTTCATGAATATAAAATTGCCATAATTTCAGCCATAAAGTAATGTAGTCATTAATGCCTCAAAGATAAAATCAGGAAATTTAGGGAAAAACTTCATTAATAATAAACAGTACTGTGCGTCTGGGCCCTTATAGCAGGAGGCGGCCCAGTGCGCATGGCAGAAGCTGTAGCTAGCGCGGCCCAGTACACCAGTGCAAGCGCGTGTACTGGCGGCCCATGCGGAACGGCAGCCGGCCCAGGGATCGTAGCAGGCAACGCACGCGCGCGCTGGCCCATAAAAACGGTGCCGGCCCAGCGCACCACAGAAGCCTGCGGCGACGGAAGCAGGCGATTAGTGCCGTTGGATTGATCCGACGGCCATTAGTGCTCCCAGGCATCTTAAAAAAAAGAAATAAACTGAGAACTAAAAACCCTAACCATATTCCCCACTTCCTCACCTGCCCCCGTTGTTCTCTCAACCTCCCCGAGCGGCGCGGTAGTGGATTCGCACCGGCGATGCAGGAGCGGCTGCAGCGTGCTCCAGCGCAGCAAGCAGGAGCGAGCAGCATGCGAGTGCCGGCGGCGCGTTGAGACTTCCCGCTGGTGAGGTCGTGCGGTGATGGCCACGCGCCTCCCCATCAGGAGTTCCCCCCGTCGCAGCGTCAAGGGCTATCGGCGAGGCGAACGCACGGGTCCAACGAGGAAGCATGGCTCCACGGCGACAACGACACCACCGGGGACGCGACGACACTAATGTCGTGCCCCGGATTTGGCCCAAACACCCCCACCGAAGGCTAAGACCGGCGAGGTAAACCTCATCCTCACTAGAAATCCTTCGATTCAACCCTTAATATCATGATTTTCATAATGCTTATCCATTATTGCACTTAATTGGGGCTTAGGGTTCATCAATTTTGGGGAAATTGATGATTCTAGGGTTTCGGTAGAAGGGGATTTTAGCGTCTAGGGTTCATACTGAATTGGGAAACTTAGGGGATTCTTATCTTTATGAGTCTAATCATCAATTCATTAATAATCAGGACTAAAAACATCTCATCCGAAGGAAATTAAAACTAAGCCATGAAATCCAATGCTAACTTATGATCATTTAAGGCTAATCAGGGGTTAATCAGTGCTAATCATGAAACATTAGGACTAATCACAGCACAATTAACATGAATTCCAAATCCAAATCAATACCATAAGTCTTAAACAGGATCTAACAAGCAAATACATCACTGCTAGATGGCATAAAACCTCAATACCGACTAAATTGGGTTCAGCATTAGGCTGACTTGCTCTGATACCAAATGTTAATCATACTTAATGTACTTAAAACTTTAACCAGCCTAATAGATGAACACACTTATGAGGAAGAACATACCCGACATTGAAGATGAACTTGCCATTGTAGTCGATGTTCGATGCAGATCACATAGTCGTCGAAAACTGCACTACGATTCCCTTTCTGTGCACTTAGGATCGGAGGACTTAGGGAATTGGCCTTTGAGTGCACGCACGAGATCGTCATCTTGCGCGTGCAGCTGGAGCCTACCTTTTAAAGCACAGGAGGGACTCGGGGGTAGTTCTAAGAGAATAGGGATGCTCCCGATTGTAGGACCGAAAAGGCGACCAGAAGGGGGGTGAATGGGCGCAAATTAAAAACGCAGTGGAAAATACAAATACCCCCAAAAACTTCTTCCAACGAGAATATCAGCTTTGCAAGTGACTTAAGAAAGCTCAGCACAAGATTGTGCAATAAAGATTACACCAGGCAAGCTGATATCTCAAAACCTCCTCAAAAGCACTCTTCAAGAATAGCAACAGGTATTCTAATCAGAACCTCTAACAAAGATCTCTACTAACACGAAACAAACACAAGAATACGAAGAACAGCATTCATCGTACAACTTGAAAAAGTAACGTGTCAGTGAGCAATAAGTAAACCCTAGATCACAGTAATAACCTCAGAATAACATTTGAGTACAATATATAGGGTTCAGAGGATTTTACTGCAAGCTTGGTGTAGAGGATGCTGAGGTCGAATCGCTATAGTCGTTGATGAGCAAACGTGCTTCA
>KE371407.1:388618-401008 GCA_000418225.1 Zizania latifolia | reverse complement strand
ATCAAGAGGGATACAAAGTTGATGTGTTTGTATATGTCTTGGTGCTCAAAGTATTTTATCCCATTGCTATCTTGAGAGAAAACCAAAGCCATAACATTTTTTCTTTGGGGTTTCAAGCCTTGTTCTTTGTTGAGTTGGATAGCCCTTTTGATAAGCTTTCCAAAATGTCCAAGATCATCAAAATCGGATTTCGGAGTCAAAAGTTATGACCTGTTTTCTGGAGTGCTGCCAGGAATTTCGGAACTTCCGGTTAAGCCGGAACTTCCGGGATCTCCAGTTCCAGAACTTCCGGTTAAGACTGGAACTTCCGGGATCTCCAGGTCCGGAACTTCCGGTTAATCCCGGAACTTCCGAAATAAACCTTCTGTATCAATTTATTTTGGCCCGGAACTTCCGGTTAAGCCCAGAACTTCCGGGTGAACAGTTGCAAAACGTCTTCAAACGGCCACTTTTTAAGTGAGGGGGTATTAATACCCCCTCACCCCATTTTGAAGAGGAGAACTCTTGAGCAAAATTTCAGAACACTCTCTCTCGCTCTTTCAAAGCTAGATCTTGAGCAAATCTTTGTGATTTCATTTGAGAGTGCAATACAAATCTTCTAGCAAACTTCTTGCTCTATCTTTTGAGAAGATTTTGTGTGGTTGAGTTCGTTGGTTTCCCTTAAAAAACTTCTTGCACTTGAGTTCACAGCAAGCAAATCAATATTGTGTTTGTTACTCTTGGAGATTGATGTCTCCTAGATGGCAAGGCGTCGCACGTGAGCAACCAAGGATTGTGGTGTGCCCGGGTAAGTTTGTGAAGGTTCTACCTCACCTCCGTAAGGGAAGATATAACTCTAGTGAAACCCAAGCTAGACCCCGGCGGTTGCTTGGTGAGGAAAAGGGTTGAAAGAGACCCGGCCTTTTGGGGCCCTTCAACGGAGACGTAGGATCAGTGGATCCGAACTTTGGAAAACAAATCAAGTGTCTCCTTTGTTCATTTACTTGTTCTTCGTGTTCATGAGATAGCTCATCATATTCATACATGTTTTAGCCCGATCTATGTGCTAGTGCTTGTTTGATTACAATTGATGAATGTGATAGCTTCATAATATCTATTAGAACTTGCAAGAACAATTGGTTTGAACTAGAACTCATTAGGGGCTCCTAGATTTAAAGTTTATCGGTTAATTACGTTTATTGCTTGTTTTAGCCCGATCTCTAAATCTACCCCATGGATCTATTTTTCCTTGCATAGACATACTCCTAACAACTTGTGCTTACTTTCTATTCTCGTAGAATTGCTATAAAAATTCTTAAAGGATCGACTTTGTGAATTTTTTGTTGTTCCCGGAATATCCAGTTGGAACCAGAAGTTCCGGACCTCGAAACTTCTGACTCATCTAGGAACATCCGGACCCCAGATGTTCTGAAATAAACCGGATAATCCGAGAGGTTTAACATTTCTATTTGAAGAATTTTTTAGGAACGTCTATTCACCCCCCTCTAGGCGACATCAGTATCCTTTCAGATTGTTATTCATGATGTGCCATTAGTTGTCATCTCAAATGGTGTACCTGTAGAAACCTTTGACCTGAGATCGTCATTGATTCCGGAATGTGTAGTAACACACTTAGGGGCTTCCAAACGCTACTCCATAACTGTGTAGTTATAAAGGTTGCTTTCAGGTATGTTATGAAACATGTCTTGGGATGTGAGCGATCAAGATAGAATTTACCCCTCCTAAATAACGGGAGAGACGTCTCTATGCTCCTCGAGATAGTTGGATTAGAAAATTGCATGGCCATGCCACTATGATTAAAGAGTTAATCATGATTAATTCACTACTTGATCGAGTGAAGTGTCGAGCTATCACAAAGGTGGCACGAATCTTGCCTTGAGCTTGACTGATGTCGTGTGGTAAAGGGATTGGTGCGTGAGTATATCAAGGTTAAGAAAGTATGATTTTGATTTTGTATGCTTTCGGGGGTAAATATGTGTTGCTAGGTACCGCTATTGATTTGCGATCCGAAAAAGGTTTTCGGGTAGCGCTCGTTTGCATATAAACCTATCGGGTCACACGCTTAAGGGATGGGATTTAAAGCTTGCAAGAATTGACTCTAGTGCAAGTGGGAGATTGATGGAAATATGCCCAAGAGAATTCTGGGGGAACCGGAAGTTCTGGATTCTAGAGCAACCAGAAGTTCCGGTGCGACCGGAAGTTCCGGGCTAGCCCTAGTTTCGGTTTCTGGAGGAACCGGAAGTTCCGGTTGGATCGGAAGTTCTGGTTAGACCGGAAGTTCTGAGCCTGCCTGAAAGGTGAATTCTGGACGAACCGAAAGTTCTAGGTGAAACCGAAACTTCTGGGTCGAGATAAATTCGATACGGAATGTTATTTTTGGAAGTTCCAGTTGGACCGAAAGTTCCGGGTCCAGAAGTTCCGGTTGGACCGAAAGTTCTGGACAGAAATAAATTCGTACAGAAGGTTATTTTCGGAAGTTCTGGGCTTGGACCAGAACTTCCAGGCCAGATGAACAGATTAGATCTGTTGGGCTTTAATACTGATTAAAGGCCCATGAGAGAGCACTATATAAGGAGAGGAGGGGCTAGGACGAAAAGGCTGCTGTTGCTAAGGCTGCTCCTCCCTAACCCTAGCCGCCACCTCTTCTGGCTACACCGATTATAGTTGTCTCTCCCCTAATCTCCCACGTGGTACTAGCATACCGGCTTGAGGTGATCCCGTCCCTGTATGTGTGAATACCGTGGAGGTACCGCTGCTACTGCGGTGCTGATCTTCTCGTGAAGATCGTAAGGATACATCGACTTCGCCACCGACGAGTAGACAGAGCCAGACGGAGTAGATCGAGGATGCGCTTCCCCAACTCTTCTTCCGCTGCACTAGTGCGTCTCGCGTTAGAGGTAATGATCTATGATCCTATTACACGTATGGTTCCTGGGCAAACTGGGTAGAAATTTTTGAATTTTACTACTAGCATAGCCTCCCCATTCCCCAACACTTGGGGCTCGGATTTCCCTCGCTCCAATAACGCCCGATCGCCTGAACGCTTGGGCGTTCGGATTCCTCTCGCTCCAATAACGCCCGATCGCATGAACACCCAAGGGTTCGGATTTCCCTCGCTCCAATAATGTCCGATCGCCTGAACGTCCGGGGGCTCGAATTCCCCTCGCCTGATTGCCCGGAGGCTCGGATTCCTCTTGCTCCAATGATGCCCAATCGCTTGGTCGCCCAGAGGCTCGGACGTCCCTCGCTCCAGCAATGCCCGATCGAATAACTACTTGGACAATTAAAGTATGCAAGATATTAAACCCTAAAGCATGATCTTCTATCAAACTCTAGGCTCGGGGGCTACACCCAGCAGGTGCACCTACCAGATAGACAAAAAAAATTCATCAAAAAGCTCATCTTTTGTGCTCTTCACGGCCTCCTGACTCCACCTAGACGGCTGTCGCCCCTCGATAGTCAAGAGCTCGAGGGCTCCTATCGAGGGGATGACCCCGGGTACCTCCTGAGCGACCTTGGGGCGGTCAGACAGAACAAGGGGTTGGGAGATAAGACATTAAAGATGCCCTCACCAGAGGTCGGACCAGCAGTCGGAAGTGATGCAGCCAGCAAGATGCAAAGGGAAGCTCGAATGGCGCCCCGAATTGAGGACTCGGGAATTATCCTGAATATAAGGACTCGGAAGGAGGAGGCGACAGCAGACCCACACACTTAATTGCTGACGATAACTCAATATCGTAACTACCAGATTTGAATAGCGAATAATGTCATGGTTATTAGCCCACGTTTCCTGGTAATTTACCTGCTGTAAAGATAGTTAATTGGGGGAGTTAAAGACTAAATAGTAACCCCTGACCCCTGAGATATATAAAGGGGTCGGGGGTACCTCCCTCATGACACTTAGATTCACATTCAACTTACACAGGACTAGGATTATTATCCTTCGGGAGGCCCGAACCTGTCTAAATTCTCTGTGTCTCCTAGTTTCGAAGGAAACCATAGGATCACGAACACAGAAACTACCCTAAACCAAATCAAACTACCTCTGTGAGACACTCCGTCGGAGGACTGTCGTTCTAAGTAACGACAACAGCCCGCTTGACCTTGAGGCTGTGATGCACACACGCGCCCAGATGGAGCGTACTGCGTACGTTCGACGACGTAGGCACACAGCTAGCGGCCAAGATCTAGCAGACCATTTGTCTCGCTTGCTTTCCTCGTTAAATATGTGATCCGAATTTCTATTAGAGATATATTCAGATTAGTTTCCTAATAGGACTCTGAGAGAGAGGACTTCTATTCGTTACCTGTTAGGACTCTTTTATTTTCCCTATATATACTTGTAAGCTGCATGGAAAAAGGTGATGTCTTTTCCTGTATTTGTAATCAACTCCTCAATAGTTATTATTGTCGGTCGGTGCCCGTGTTTCTTCCCACAAGGGTTTTTCAAATAAATTCGTGTCTCCGTTGTGCATCTATTTCTCTAACAAGTGTTATTAGAGTATTGTAGATCCGTTCCGCTTGTCGCCTCGCCGTTCGACAGATTGATCTACTGCCTGTTCAGCCATCGCGTGGGTCGTTCTCAGCGAGATCGATTCCAACGCGTTCTTCATATCCGGCGAGATCAGTTTCTGCTGCAATCCGAAGTGGATTCCGTGTTCCTGCCGCATCGCACCGGGGAGAAAGAGCGGCAGGAGCAGCGCGTCCTCCACCAATTACAGCACACGCAAACCGAGAAGGAGAAAAATCAATCGGCAGCGTGAAGATTTAAAGGCAGATTGCTGCGCACGGTTCCCAAGGCTGAAAAAGAAGAAAGAGACTTTTTGAGAAAAATTGCTGGGCTCACATCTATCCTACCAGGAGAATTCCAAATCATTGCTTCGTGCACCCAGGAAGTGCACCAAGGTTCGCGATTCTGCTTGGTTTATTTAATTTCTCGGACCAGCAGTTTCAGGATTAATTCCCACGGCGAGTTTCAAGTTTGATCTACCACTCTTGGATCGAGACATAGGATATCATTTTAATAAGAAAGAAGAGGAAGGTAAAGCCACCGTTGCTACTGATGATAGTTCTGATGGAGATTTACTAATTATCTATGTTGGTTGTGCACAAACTAATGATCAGTAGATTCTTGATACTGTTTGCACCTATCATATGTGTCCGAATAGGAATTGATTTGCTACTTATGAACCCGTTGAAGATGGTACTGTTTTGATGGGTGATAACACGTCATACAAAGTTACAGGCATTGACACTATTCAGATCAAGATGTTTGATAATTGTATCAGAACATTGTCAGATGTGCATCATATTCCAAGCTTGAAGAGAAATCTCATCTCTTTATGTACTCTTGATCACAAAGGGTACAAATACTCTGGAGGAGATGGAGTTTTGAAGGTAACTATAGACTCTCTTGTTGTGATGAAAGCTGATATTAAAGCTGCCAACTTGTACCATCTACATGGTACTACAATATTAGATAATGTTGCTGCAATTTCTGATTCATTACCTAATTCCGATGCTACTAATCTTTGGCATATGCGCCTTGGGCATATGAGTGAACATGGTTTGGTAGAATTGAGCAAGAGAGGATTGCTAGATAGTCAAAGCATCGGAAAGCTAAAATTTTGTGAGCATTGTATCTTTGGCAAGCATAAGAGGGTGAAGTTCAACACATCTACACAAACTACAGAAGGTATTCTTGATTATGTGCATTCTGATTTATGGGACCCTGCTCGTAAGATATCTTTAGGAGGTTCTCGTTATATGATGACTATCATTGATGATTATTCGAGAAAAGTTTGGGCCTATTTCTTGAAGCAAAAATATCAAGCTTTTTCTGTATTTAAAGAGTGGAAGACTATGGTTGAAAGACAAACTGAAAGAAAGCAAAAATATCATGTTTTGGGCAGAAGCCCCTTCCACAGCTTGTTATCTTATTAATCGATCACCTAATATTGCCATTGATAAGAAGACTCTAATTGAGGTATGGTCTGGTTCTTCAGCAAATTATTTAGATTTAAGAGTATTTGGTTGCACTACTTATGCTCATGTTGATAATGGTAAATTGGAGCCTAGAGTTATTAAGTGCATATTTCTTGGTTATCCATCTGGTGTGAAAGGTTATAAGTTATGGTGTCCTGAAACTAGAAAGATCGTGATTAGTAGAAACGTTGTCTTCCATGAATCAACTATGTTGCATGATAATTTTTCTACTGATGTTCCTATTGAGAGTCAATAGAAAGCAAATGTGGAGGTAGAGCACTTAGGCAGTTCAGGGCATACATTAGAAAAGGAAAATATTGCTATTAACCAAGATTCACCTATTATTGAAGACTCATATTCTTCTACTATTGAGAAGCCACAACAACCCTCTATTACATATGATGGAGGAAAAAGAATTATTAAACGTCCTCAAAGATATATTGAAGAAGCGAACATAGTTGCTTATGCTTTGAGTGTGGCAGAAGAAATTGAAGGTAATGCAGAACCTTCTACATATTCCGGGGCTATAGTTTCTAATGATTGCAAAAGGTGGATATCTGCTATGCATGATGAGATGAAATCACTTGAAAAGAATCATACATAGAAACTGGTGAAATTTCCAAAGGAGAAGAAACCTATCCGTTGCAAGTGGATTTTTAAAAGAAAGAAAGGTATGACTCCAAGCGATGAGACAAGATACAAAGCAAGATTAGTTGCTAAAGGTTATAGCCAGATTCCAGGTATTGATTTCAATGATGTCTTTTCCCTTGTTGTGAAGCATAATTCAATTCACACTTTACTCAGTATCGTTGCAATGCATGATTATGAACTAGAGCAATTAAATGTTAAAACTGTATTTTTACATGGGGAATTAGAAGAGGACATCTATATGGAGCAACCTGAAGGTTTTGTTGTTCCTAGAAAGGAAAACCTTGTATGTAAATTGAAAAGATCCCGTTATGAGTTGAAGCAATCACCTAGATAATGGTACAAGAGATTTGACTCTTTCATGCTTTCTCAGAATTTCAAAAGGTCAAATTTTGATAGCTGTGTTTATCTTAAAACTGTTAATGGATCAACTATATATTTGCTTCTTTATGGTGATGATATGTTGATTGCTGCAAAGAATAAATCAGAGATAGCAAAGTTGAAGGCACAATTGAGTAGTGAGTTTGAGATGAAGGATTTGGGTGTAGCAAAGAAAATTCTCGGTATGGAAATTACTAGAGAAAGACAATCTGACAAGTTATATCTTAGTCAGAAAGGTTATATTAAGAAACTTCTTCATCGCTTTAATATGCATGATGCAAAACCAATGAGTATTCCATTATTAGCTGCACATTTTAGACTATCTTTAGATCAATGTCCATAATAAGATTATGATATTGAGTACATGTCTAGAGTTCCATATTCAAGTGCAGTTGGTTCACTTATGTATGCTATGGCGTGCTCTCGTTCTAACCTATCATATGCATTGAGTAGGGATGACAATCAGGTATGGCGGGTATAGGTAGTGCATACCTATACCCATACCCATTTACCCGACGGGTAAAAACCCATGTCCATACCCATCGCCCGCGGACGCCGTATACCCACGGGTATACCCGTGAAGTCAAACCGAAACCATGGCAGCGCGACCACGGGGAGAGAGGAAGGAGCAGGGTGCCGCTAGGGGCCGGGGCTGGCGACCATGCTGGAGGGCATGGCAAGGATGGAGTGGGAGGCGGCGCGATGGCCGGCATGAGGGGCGACATGCGGAGCGGCACCGCGACTGCGCGTGGGGCAGCGTGAGGGCGACGCCGCGGGATGGCATGTGGAGTGGCGCGAGTGGCGACATGCGGGATGGCACGCAAGACTACGCACGGGGCAGCGTGAGTGGCAATGTGCGGGACGACGCGTGAGACAGCATGCGGGGTGGCACGATGGGTGACGCACAGGTGATGCACGGGGTGTCGCGATGGCCAGAGCGATGATCGGCACGCGGGCGACGCGTGGGGCGGCGCCACGGCATGGGACATCGACGACTGTGAGGAAAGCTGCACACACTAGATCTGGGGTCCTGGGAGAGGTGCGGCTGAGAAGGGAGGAGAGAAGGGAGAAGGGAGAAGGAAGAAGGGAGGAGGGAGGAGAAGGGGCTAGGGTTTTGGAATTAATTTTTATACTTAGGGTAATTAGGTAAACAGGTAAATGGGTATGGGTAGTCAATATCCATACCCATACCCATTTACCCCATCGGGTATGATATTAGGAATATACCTGACTCTAATAGGGTTTTTAACTGTGGATAAACGGATAATCGGATAGAGTTGCCATCCCTAGCATTGAGTGTGGTCAGCAGGTACATGGCTAATCCTGGCAAAAATCATTACAAAGCAATTCAGTGGATATTCAGATATCTGTGTGGTTCTTCTAATGCTTGTTTGCAGTTTGGGAGTTCTAGAGATGGACTTGTTGGTTATGTGGACTCAGATTTTGCTAGAGATTTGGATAAAAGAAGATCGCTCACAGGTTATATTTTCACTATTGGAAGTTGTGCTATTAGTTGGAAGGCAAGTTTGCAAGCAACTGTTGCCTTATCTACTACTGAAGCAGAGTATATGGCTATTTTTGAAGCTTGTAAAGAAGCTATTTGGCTTAGAGGTTTGTACACTGAGCTTTGTGGAGATACGTCTTGCATTAATATATTTTGTGATAGTCAAAGTGCAATATGCCTTACAAAGGATCAGATGTTCCATGAGAGAACAAAGCACATTGATGTGAGATATCACTTTATTTGAGGTGTTATTGCTGATGGTGATGTCAAGGTATGCAAGATAAGTACTCATGATAACTCAGCTGATATGATGACAAAACCAGTTCTAGCTACTAAGGTTGAGCTTTGCTCAAGCTTGGTTGGTGTTACAGTATAGTCCTAGAGATTATTTGGTGCATGGTGATTTTATCTATTTGATGATTGTTGATTTTTATGCTACAAGAGGAAATTCGTCTCAAGGTGGAGATTGCTAAATATGTGATCCAAATTTCTGTTAGAAATATATTTGGATTAGTTTCCTAATAGGACTCTGATTAGTATCCTAATAGGATTCCTATTTGTTACCTGTTAGGACTCTTTTATTTACCCTATATATACTCTTGTAAGTTGCATGGAAAAGGGTGATGTCTTTTCCTGCATTTGTAATCAACTCCTCAATAGTGATTATTGTCGGTTGACGTCCGTGGTTTTTTTCCGCAAGGGTTTTTCACGTAAAGTTCGTGTCTCCGTTGTGTATCTATTTCTCTAACATTCTTATAGGGGCCTTGGCCTGAGGCGTATCGTGGATCAAGCTCTTGTCTACATACCTCTATAGGACCAAAGAGAGAAGTGGCAGCAGCAGCAGGTTGGTGGGGGCTGCCAGCTGTAGCTGCATGCCGTCTCTTGCTGCCTGTCGCATCGCACGCACCTGTTAACTTTGATCTCCGATGTTGCGGCGGACGCGTGTTGACCTCTCAGTGGCCGGATTCTTGTCCTGCTCCTCGGCCAGTCCGAACTAGCTGCCGTTGACGGCCAGAGCGGACGGCGTCGGTAGCGGATGCACCATAACTGCTAGCCAGCTAACCCATCCATTATAGATTTTGAAGGCAGCGGTATGCCGATACTCAGCTACACTATCCACCTTAATGCTCAAGTTTGGCACAACTTAATGACATAGAGGAAAATTGAAGAGATTTCTTTAATTTCCTAGTTGAAGGAAGAGCTAGAGTGGGTAGATCGATCGGGGTAGGAGGAAAATTATGTGTTAGACTGCTTGTAGGGTATTTGTTCTTAGATTAAGGCATGTGTGATAAATTAGTAAAATAAAGAATCACACCCTACATCCACCTTATTTCTTTTATGAATTCTTAGAATCTGAATTTAATAAATGTAGTAAGAAAACATTAGTGGATAGACTAAGCATGGTACGAAAGATGGGAACACGCACAGCGTAGCACCATTATGCACTACTGCAGAAACTAACATTAGTGTCAGGTCAAAATCATTATCAGTTTCGGATTTTGAACCGTCACTGATTAGTCGAAACTGAGTCTATGATTATCAGTGGCGGTTCTAGAATCATCACTGCTACTCACTTTTAGTGTCGGTTCATATTACGAACCACTACTAATACTCACTTTCAGTGTCGGTTTGTATTACGAACTGCTACTGATACTCACTTTCAGTATCGGTTCTATTACGAACCGCCACTGAAAGTGAGTATCAGTGTCAGCTTTATTACGAACCGACACTGAAAGTGCACAGCATACATCGAGTAATAACTAGTTATTGCTCACGACACTACTTGATTGGTCAGTCAAAGATGTGAATGAGCTCCAAATACATTCATCATTCATCCATCTTTAACTCTGTATATCTATTTAAGCACTTGATCAAAATACGATAAAATATGGTGCTTGTTTCATTTGCCTTACAACTTCATGTATACAGAGATATCATGCAATAAATTTATGGCACCACCACTTCACATGCACCCAACCACAAGACTAGAGTATACATCAGTACATACACATACATGCCTTTACAATACATACACATATATACACATACATGCAACAAATACATGATGAGATGAGGAAGAAAAAAGTCGTGAAAGCTTTTCTAAAGAGAATATGTTTAAGAGATTTTGTACATATGATTTGATTGTTTCTTGATGTCGGCGAGCCCGCATCTATTCACGAACGTTTCACATCATCTTCGATGAACCTCTTCTCTTCTCCTTCTTTCGCTCACCATGATCACCGGTTTCCTTCCTGATGCTTCCCTTCTCTACAACAAGGAGTAGCAAGTGTCAGATATTAAGTGATATAGCTTTCCATTTTCAGAGGATGAACAGAGTTAAGCATGATGAAATTAACTGATGCTACCGAAACATCCTACGCAAGGTACTTTTGCAGCAAGACACTAGCATGTACTGAAAATTTATTGCCATTGTCAGGATTAATTCAGTGATGATGTTAAAATTGTTTTTACATCGGGGCGTTTATAAACATTTAGCTAGCTTTCAAATTGTTTCTCGGGCCATAAAAGGTCGAGAAACTTGCAAATTTGTGAATGAAACATGCTTTCCACCTAACATCAGTGGCGGAGAATTGAACACGAGGGGGCTAATTCACAATGTTAACGATAATAATAATTTTTTTAGCACTATCAATAAGAGCATATATTATAGTAACATGTGTTTTGCGATAACAAATTGATCAATATCCTCTATAGTAATTAGTTCTAACACATAATAACAAGACAATGTAGCATATGCTTGATAATAGAAAAAGAACTATATTTCTATTAACTTGAATTCAGATCTACGAGAACCGACTAAATCATAAGATTTAATAATACCAGAGGAGCCGATCGAATTTAACACAATATAGTATGACGAATCTAGACAGCGATAATATTATGAGACTGAGGAAGTATATGGATAGGCTATATGCTATATTTATCATATAAGGACTAGTTTTATAACATCAATGTGGATACTCTAAGGCAACCTCGAAGAACCAGAGAAGTGCAAGGACATTTCCGAGGTCTCCTGGCCTGCCATTGTAGTACTATTCTTGTCGCAAAATATAGTATATTTTAGAGTTTAAGTTAATTTAAATGTAGTAATCTAGTATTTGTAAAAATTATTTTTATCTCTAAAGTACCCATACAGTCTACTATCATTAGATTTAATTACTCATTACTTTACTCAACCATTTTTGGACCCGCACGAACTCACTAGCCTCAAGTTCTCGAGGAGTTATTATATTTTTTTAATACGTA
This sequence comes from Zizania latifolia, assembly GCA_000418225.1. Classification (NCBI taxonomy): domain Eukaryota; kingdom Viridiplantae; phylum Streptophyta; class Magnoliopsida; order Poales; family Poaceae; genus Zizania; species Zizania latifolia. The sequence continues at coordinate 389,223 of KE371407.1, read as the reverse complement.
CTGATGATCCGGCAAACATATGTATATGTACACTTCCACTTGCACTGTAGGCTTAATAAATTTGTAGCCGGCTTCGATGAAACATTGGTCAAGGTTAGTGATATGTCAATTGTGGCAGCACTAGTGGTAGGTACGTACGTACGTACGTAGCTATGCAACGAGGACGGTGGCAACAAGGTGCGCGGTGCCCAGTGTGACTAGGGATGGCAGTTGTACCCGATTACCCGTTTACTCGTAGGTAAAAATTCTATTAGGGTCGAGTTTGTTCTCCATATTATACCCGAGGGTAAATGGATATAGGTATGGGTATTAACTATCTATGCCCATTTCTCCTGTTTACCCGTGAGTATATAAATCCATCTAAAAAAAGTAACCCTAGCCCTCAATCTCCCTTCCTCACCACTTCACCAGTCGCCCGGCCGCCCCTCTCCCTACCTGGTTGCCCTGCTCCTAGATCCACCACCTCTCTCGGCTCTCCCTACCTGGCTGCCATGCTCCCGGATCCGGCGCCTCTCTCGGCTCTCCCTGCGACCCTGGCTGCGGCGTGCTCCCACAAGTCCCACGGCGTGCTCGGTGCTCCCAGATCCAGCAGGGCGTGCTCCTAG
>KE371407.1:374887-388608 GCA_000418225.1 Zizania latifolia | reverse complement strand
CATTAAGGTAGAACACAAATCCAGATTACGATCTCGAATCGTCCTTTTCAGTTTGGAAACTAGCGTCGGTGTAACCATTTACAACGAGCTCCTCTATACCTCCGTAGACTAGGAACATATCCTTAGTTCTTCTCAAGTACTTGAGGATACTCTTTACCATCGCTAGTGACGTTCACCGGGGTTTGATTGGTATCTGCTCGTAACACTTAGAGCATAGGAAACATCTGGGTGTATACAAAGCATGTCATACATGATGGACCCGATTGTAGAAGCATATGAGATCACACTCATCTTCTCTAGCTCATCAGGTGTCGAAGGACACTGACTCTTGCTGAGAGTAATATCATGTGACATTGGCAAGAAACCTTTCTTGGAATCCTGTATATTGAACCGTTTCAATATCTTGTCAATGTACGTGCTTTGTCTTAATACAATTAGCCTTCTCGATCTATCTCTATAGATCTTTATGCCCAATATATATGCTGCCTCTCAAAGATCTTTCATTAAGAAACTTTTTCGTAACGAAGATTTAACAGCATCGAGCATTGGAATATTATTTCTGATTAATAATATATCATCCACATATAAGACCAGAAATACAAGTACGCGCCCACTAGCCTTTTGTAAACACAAGGCTCTTCTTCATACTTGATGAAGCCAAACCCTTTGACTACCTCATCAAAACGAATATTCCAACTCCGAGAAGTCTGCTTCAGCCCATAAATGGACCTTTGCAGCTTGCAAACTTTCCCAGCATTCTCTAGATCATCAAGACCTTCAGGCTTTGTCATGTACACATCCTCACTTAAGTTTCCATTATGGAAAGCCATCTTGATATCCATTTGCCATATCTCATAGTCATAAAATATGGCAATTGCTAGGATGACCCAGATAGACTTTAGCATTGCGACGGGCAAAAACGTTTCATCATAATCAACACCTTGAATCGGCCTGAAACCTTTCGTCACCAATCGTGCCTTATAGATGTGAACATTTCTATCAATGTCTATCTTTTTCTTAAAAATCCAGTTGCACTCAATAGTTTTTACACCATCAGGTGGATCGACCAAGTTCCAAACTTGATTCTCTCGCATAGATTCTAACTCGAATCTTATGGCTCCAAGCCATTTCTCAGAGTCTGGTCCTATCACCGCTTTCGAATAGGTCTTAGGTTCATAATTGTCTAACAATAATATGTCGCGCTGCCTAGTGGTCAAAAATGCAAACCGCTCGGGCGCACGACTCAATCTCTCCGACCGACGTGGGGCTTGTGTCTCGACAACAGGTTTTGCAACATCTTACATATTAAGTTGTGGTTCAGTAGGAGCTGAAATACTTTCTAGTGGTTCTCGAACCTCTTCGAGTCGCACCGTGCTCCCACTAACCCCTTTTGAGAGAAACTCTTTCTCAAGAAATACCCCATTCTAGGCGACAAAAACTTTACCCTCTTCCTGGTTGTACAAGTAATATCCTTTGGTTTCTATACGATACCCCACAAAGAAGCATTTATCAAATTTGGGAGTGAGCTTATCAGACGTCAAATGTTTTACATAGGTCTCACAACCCCATATCTTTAGAAAAGACATCCCGGGATGCTTCCCAGCCTATATCTCATATGGCCTCCTCATTCTGAAAATCCTTGAACTTTTCAAAGGATTTCGACTTATGCCTCATTAAGTAGATATAACCAAATCTACTAAAATCGTTGGTAAAAGTAATGAAGTACTGAAATCTACCTCTAGCAGTAGAACTCATTAGACCATATACATCAGTATGTACAATGGCCAACAATTCATTTGCCCTCTCACTTTGACCAATGAAAGACGTCTTAGTCATTTTGCTAAGCAAACAAGACTCACATGTGTCAAACGATTCGAAATCAAATGACTCCAAAAGCCCATCTTTATGGAGCTTCTGCATACGCTTCTCATTTACATGACCTAAACGACAATACTAAACATAGATAGATTTCAAATCATTAAGCTGAGGCTTCTTGGTATTAACATTATAAACAAGTGTATCCTCAAGATTCAGAATATATAAGCCATTCAACAATGGACAAACACCATAGAGCATACCATTTAAAAATATCGAACAACACTTGTTCTTTATTATGAATTCAAAACCGTCTTCCTCTAAACATGACGAAGAGATAATGTTTCTGCCCAAGGCGGGAATAAAATAATAATTATTTAACTCCAAAACTAATCCTGAGGGTAGCGACAAAGAATAGACACCGATGACCAACGCAGCAACTTTTGTACAATTGTCGATGCGAACATCCAATTCGCCTCTTGCACACATCCTAGTCCTTTTCAGCCCCTACAATGATTTGCATGTGTGAATCATTGATCCGGTATCAAATACCCATGAAACACTAGGACGAGTAGCAAGATAAATTTCAATAACATTTATACCTGAAGGGGAAGTCATATTTCCCTTCTTTTTCTTTTGTTCTTCCAAGTACAACTTGCAATTTCTCCGCCAATGACCAGTCTTATAGCAGTGGTGGCAAGTGACAGAAGTAGCAGGGCCAGTCTTGATGGAAGCTACAGCGAGGAAGGGAATTGAATCAAGAACGATGTTTTAGAATGCAGCCTAACCTAGAACTTTCGGTTGGAACCGGAACTTCTAGGACCCGGAACTTTCGATTGGACTCGAAACTTTCGGGCTCCACAAAATCAAAATCTTTCGATCTCAAAAAGATATCTAGGGTACACCTAAACAAGTTCACTAGGAGCATCTCTAGCTAGTTAAAAATAAATTTTAACAGCTAACTAGAGAGAAAAGCCAAAACTAGGGTTTTGAAGAATATACCTCAAAAGAGGAGAAATCGATGAAGAAAAGTATGGATCGGTGCTCCCGGAGAGGACCTTGGCTCCCCCTCAAAAGGACACGTGATTGCAACGGATGGATTTGGAGAATGGCCGGAGGAATCGAGTGTTGGAAGTGGAGAAAACCGAGTGGAAATGGGAGAAGAGAGGAGAGAGGGTTCGGCCTGGGCTATTTGTATAAGTCTAGCCCAGAACTTCCGGTTTAGCCGGAACTTTTGGACATTCTGAGCGAACCAAAACTTTCGGTTGTAACCGGAACTTCCGATTGCACTAGAAACTTTTAAAACAGATCCCATGTCCAGAACTTCCAGTTGTAGCCGGAACTTCCGGTCCCTCTAGAACTCAAATCTAACTTGGAATTCAAGGACGACAAATGTCATAAACCTTTTAACTTAGCAATAATATTTCATCACAAGCATGTTAAGACATGTATGACCATAAATATAATATGACAAAATATGCATAATCATAAATTTATCATGGCATAGCTCAAATGTATAAATTCATCATGGCATAGCATTTTAATCACAAGTATCACATGGCATACTTTATGACCATAGATGTGAAGTTTTTTTATTTAAAATGTGGCCCAATACATAAGAAGGAAGGCAATTAGTTTACCTTCCTATTTTCAACATGGGCGCTTTAATATGCAAGTTCATCAAACTATGTTTCGAGAATCAAGAATATTTAGCTCATTTCTTAACTCACAAAACCGTTGCTCATCTAGAGGCTTGGTAAATATATCGGCGAGTTGTTTTTCGGTTCTCACATGGCTTAGGCTAATATCTCCCTTGATCTCGTGATCTCTTAAGAAATAATGGCGAATATCGATGTGTTTGGTTCTTGAGTGTTGGACGGGGTTGTTGGCTATTTTGATTGCACTCTCATTGTCACACAATAATGGGATTTTGGTTATATTGTGCCTAAAGTCTTTCAAGGTTTGTTTCATCTAAAGGAGTTGAGCACAACAACTATCAGCTGCTACATATTTGGCTTCAGCGGTGGATAAAGCAACTGGGTTTTGTTTCTTGGAAGACCATAAAACAAGAGATCTTCCAAGAAATTGGCAAGTTCCGGTAGTGATTTTTCTATCCACTTTGCAACTGGCATAAGCGGAGTCCGAATAGCTAATTAAATCAAAGGTTGAGCCTTTCGGATACCAAAGTCTTAGGTTCAGAGTGTGAACCAAATATCTCAAGATTCTCTTAACGATAACCAAATGAATGTCTTTTGGTGTAGCTTAAAATCTTGCGCACATGCAAACAGTAAGCATTATATCCGACCTAGATGCACATAAATATAATAAGGAATCTATCATGGAGCGGTATACCTTTTGGTCGACATTGGTTCCTTCTTGATTTAGGTCAATATGGCCATTGGTTTGCATGGGGGTCTTGATGGGCTTAGCACTTTTCATGTTAAACTTCTTTAGCATATCCTTGATGTACTTCGTTTGACAAATGAAGGAGCCTTCCTTGAGTTGCTTGATTTGGAATCCCAAAAAGAACTTCAACTCACCCATCATCGACATCTCAAATCTTTTAGTCATTATCCTACTAAACTCTTCACAAAAGTCTTTATTAGTTGAACCAAATATAATGTCATCGACATATATTTGGCAAACAAAGAAATTACTATTAAAGCGCTTAATGAAGAGAGTAGGATTGGCTTTGCCTATTTCAAATGCTTTCTTTAAAAGAAAATCTCTAAGGCATTCATACCATGCTCTAGGTGCTTGCTTAAGCCCATAGAGCGTCTTTTGGAGTTGGAACATATGATTGGGGAACTTGGGATCTTCGAAGCCGGGTGGTTGCACCACATACACCAATTCAGAAATTGGCCCATTTAAGAATGCATTTTTCACGTCCATTTGATATAGCTTGAAATCATGGTGAGTTGCATAGGCTAATAAAATTCGAATTGATTCTAGCCTAGCAACTGGAGCATAAGTCTAACCAAAGTCTAAACATTCGATTTGCGTGAAACCTTGAGCAACCAACCTCGCTTTGTTCCTTGTGACCATGCTGTGCTCGTCTTGCTTGTTGCGGAAGACCCATTTGGTGCTGATCACATTTTGCTTCGATCTTTCCACTAACTTCCACACTTTATTTCTCTTGAAGTTGTTGAGCTCTTCTTGCATGGCCATCACCCAATCCGTGTCTTCAAGTGCTTCTTCTATCCTTAGAGGTTCTAAAGAAGACACAAAAGAGTAACACTCACAAAATTTAGCAATACGTGAGCGAGTTGTTACCTCTCTTTGTATGTCTCCAAGGATGTTATCCACGGGATGATCTCTGTGAATGCTTTGGTGGACTCTTCGGTGTTGTGCGGGTTGTTGAACATCCTCTTTATGGATTTCTTGATCTTTATCCAACACCCCTTGCTCTTGAGTCTCTTGGGTTTGACTTTCATTTACTTGAGGTTCTTGTTGATCCATAGGTGTTTGTTCTCTTGGCCTTATATCTCTAACTTGCATATTCTTGATTGCTTCACATGGAGGTTCTTCTTCGCCTACAACACTTGGATCAACTTGCTCTACTTGAGAGCCATTAGTTTCATCAAATGTCATATCCCTAGTGACTTCAACAATACCCGAGGTTTTGTTGAATACACGATAGGCATGCGCATTTGACTCGTAACCGACCAAGAACCCTTCATCTACCTTAGAGGCAAACTTGTAACTTCTTGGCCGCTTACATAAGATAAAACACTTACTCCCAAAAACTCTAAAGTATGAAACGTTAGGTTTGTTACCGGTTAGGAGTTTATATGCCGTCTTCTTAAGGATCTTGTGGAGGTAGAGACGGTTTATGGCATGGCATACGGTGTTGATTGCTTTGGCCCAAAAGATGTCCGAAGTCTTGTATTCATCAAGCATTGTTCTTGCCGCCTGCACCAAGGTTCAATTCTTCCATTCTACCACTCCATTTTAAGGTGGATCATATGGAGCGGAGAACTCATGTTTGATGCCTTCTCCATCAAGAAAGTCTTCAATTTGAGTGTTTTTGAATTCACTTTCATTGTCACTTCTTACTTTCTTGATCTTGACTTCATATTCATTTTGGGCTCTTCTTGCAAAACTTTTGAATATTCCTTGTGTTTCACTTTTGTCATGCAAAAAGAATACCCAAGTAAAACGAGAATAATCATCGACAATTACAAAACCGTATTTGTTACCGCCGATGCTTAAGTAGGCCACGGGTCCAAATAAATCCATGTGTAGGAGTTCGAGTGGCCTTCTCGTTGTCATGATATTCTTTGCGGTGTGCAGCGCTCCAACTTATTTTTCGGCTTGACACGCGCTACACAACCTATCTTTCTCAAATAAGACATTTGTTAGTCCTAGGATGTGATCCCCTTTGAGAAGTTTTGACAAGTTCCTAATACCAACATGAGCTAATCGGCGATGCCATAACCAACCCATGCTAGACTTGGCCATAAGGCAAGTTTCAGGTTCAACCTTATCTTATTTAAAGTCGACTAGATAAAGTTTTTCTATTAACCTACCCGTGAAAGCCATAGAATTGTCACTTCTTCTCAAAACGGATACACCCTCATTAGAAAAAACACAATTATACCCCATCTCATACAATTGCGAAATAGAAAGTAAATTGTAACTTAAAGACTTAACTAAAAAAACATTTGAAATTAATAAATTGTTTGTGATAGCAATTTTACCTATACTCATTACCTCTCCTTTTCCATTGTCACCAAACAAAATGGACTCATATTGATTTTGATTTGGTTCAGTGGATATGAACATTGTTTTCTCTCCGGTCATATGGTGGGTGCATCTACTATCCATTACCCAACTTGATCCACCGGAGGAATATTCCTACAAGAGAATTAGTTATTTGTTTTAGGTACCCAAATCTTCTTGGGTCTTTCAACGTTAGTCACAAGCACTTTAGGAATCCATACACATCTTAATAGTTTTTTATTTTTATTACTTGCAAATTGAGCAACCACTTTACCATGGTGGTTCCTCCTAATCAAATATGAGGCATAGAAAGTAGTTTGTGAGGCATAAGGCTTGTTCTTCATCTTTTTTGGAGCTTGGCCTTCTCTCACAAACTCAATTACCTCTTTACCCTTGTTTATTCTTCTAGGAGTGAGCTTGGTCTCAGTTGGGTGATAGCCAAGCCCACGCTTCTCGACATTGCTTTGGGCGTTGATGGTCTTGTATATGGCGTTCTTTGACTTATAGGCTTTCATGCACCCAAAACTTACCAAAGTGCCAAGCCTCTCATTTTCTTTTCTAAGGACCTCTATTTTCTTCATGTTAGTCTCATAAGCAATGATATCAATGTTATAGCATTTTAAACAACCAACCATTACTTGTGGAAGCAATAGAAATAGTAGAGTTGGGTTGGGACATTAGAGACTCAATCCTCTCTTCAAGACTCTTATTTGATTCATCTAGAATCATAAGCTCGTTATTGAGAGTTTTGAGGGTTTTCTCTAAGTCTAGATTAGCTTCCTTGACTAAACTATTAAGATTAGTTAATTTGTCTACCCTCTTCTTTTCCTTAGCAACAAGCCGCTCAAGATCAACATTCTTTTCTTTTTTAAGAACAAGCAAAGCTTCTTATTTTTCAAGAGTTGCTTCTTGTGACTCTATTATTTTTATAAGTTGTTTAAATTTGATTATAGCTTGTTTACTCATGGTTTTAAGCATTACTTCAATAGCTCTAGATTCATCATCACTATCATCACTAGCATCACTAGCATTATCTTTATCTAGAGCTTTATGTAGTACCTTCTTGTTCTTAGCCATGAAGCACTTAGGGGAGACGATGTCATCGTCGTCGCTTAACTCTCCAAAGAATGAAGGTCTTGGAGGTGTTTGGTTGACGATGGCAACGGTGGCAACTCCTTTCTTGCAAGAATCGGACCTCGATTCTGACTCGGACTCAGAATTGGAATCCCATTCTTCACCAATGTGAGCATGACCACTCATCTTCTCCTTCTTGTACTTGTGCCTTTCTTTGCTATCTTCACCTTTCTTCTTCTTAGAGCAATCGGCTACGAAGTGGCCAATATCGCCACACTCATAGCAACCCCTATTGGATTGCCTTTTCTTAGACTTGTCATGTCTTTTCTTGTATTTGTCGAATCCATCATTTCTCATGAATTTTTTGAACTTCTTGACGAATAGGAAAAGTTATTCATCATCGCTCTCATCGCTTGATTCTTCCTTCTTCTTGGCCTTTAGTGCCACATCCTTGCGCTTGTTACTATAGAGTTTGGCAAACTCTTTGACTTCTTTAGCTCCTTCCTCCATAAGCTCATGTGCTATGATTGTTCCTAGCACATCACTTGGAGTGATTTTCTTGAAGTCCTTGCGCTCCCGAATCAAGGTGACCAAGGTGGGGTTCCTTGGCGCTATTGCACGGAGCAATCGTTTAACCACCACATGATCGGTCATCTCTTCACTTCCAAGTCCCTTTATCTTGTTGACCAAGACCATGAGACGGTCATACATTTCTTGGAGAGTCTCATCGTCTTCCATGATAAATCTTCCAAGCTTCCCTTCGAGAAGCTCTATCTTAGACTACCTTACAGTTGATGTACATTCATGGGCAACCTGTAAAGTTTCCCATATTTCTTTGGCTTCTTCAGTACCATCAACTTTGTTGAACTTTTCAAGACTCAATGTGACAAGTATGACACTAGCCGCTTGAGCATTGCGATGGATGGCTTGCTCTTCTTCGGTAGTCAAGTTCTTGGCTTCCGAAAGGGTATCTTCAATATCTAAACCTGTGCATATAATTTTCCATATATTTGGATGCATGGAAATAAGATGCAATTTCATTTTATGCATCCATACCGCATAGTGTATACCATCAAAATAGGGTGCACGACCAGTTGACACGAAGATATAATTATTGACGAGATTAAGTTTAGAATAATCAAAAGGATATCTTGCTCCTTTTAGTGTATTGTTGCTATCCTTGGATAAGACCGACGCTGATGACCTCGACCGGATCCGCCCGCATTCCTCTGTAGAGATTCGCCCGACATCGTTTCTCTTCAAGCGGATAAGCCTTTGAGAAGAGTTGGGCTCTGATACCAATTGAAAGTAGCCTAGAGGGGGGTGAATAGGCTATCTAAAAATTTCTTGCGGAAAATGAATAGTTCGAAAAATTCCAAGACCGAAAGTTCCGGGTGTAACCAGAAGTTCCGAGTCGCCGGAGGTTTGCGGAACTTTTGGGGACCGAAACTTCAGACTGTAACCAAAAGTTTTGGGCAGACTAGAAATCGAACATATATGAAATTTAATCTAGCTAACAAAGTAAAAAAATACGAGTACGAGTAATGTGGTTAGCTACAACTTTTACACAGGAATATGTTCTACAACTTAACTAGCAAGTAGATCAAGCAATATAAAGATATGAGCTAGCAAGAACACGAAGAACACAATGAACACGAAGAAAACTGGGGCTAGTCCAGAACTTCCGGTTACACCAGAACCCAAAACTTCTGGCCTTAGGGCAGAACTTTCGGTTCCCCCAGAATTTTCTTGGGCATATTTCCATCACCCCCTCTTCCCTGGCGGGGCCAAGATGAGCCCCCACCGACTGCCACCGATCGTCGCCGCACGAAGCTCCCGCCGCCACAACGAATCTCATCGCCACGTCGAATCTAGTCACCGCGCTGAGATCCCTTCGCTGCACCAAGCCCCCGACGCCTTGCCGAGCTCCCACTCCTGTCTGCTGCGCCGAGATCCCGTCGCCACACCGAATCCCATTGCCGCGCCGAGATCCCTTCATCGCGCCGAGGCCCCTTCGCTGTGCCGAGGCCTCGCCACCGCACCGAGACACCGCCGCTGCACCCAAATCCCGCCCCACGCCCGACCTTGGCGTCGCACTCAGATCCTGACATCACGCTCACGGCGGACCCCTCGGCGTCGTTCGTACAGTCTCCTCACTGGCTCTAGCCCCCTGCGCTGGCCCCATGGTGGGCGGCGCCCCCGCTCCTTCCTTTCTGTGTGGTCACATTATTCTATTCTTCACGGGTAAACGAGTATTCCGGCGGGTATACGGTACCTGAGGGTAACAGGTATAGACACGGATTTTTTCCCGTTGGGTTAACACATATAGGTATGGGTATACACTACTCGTATCCGTCGTACCCGATTACCATCCCTAGTGGAGGCAGGGCATGCAAAGGGAGGTGGGAGCCACGTAGGGCAGAGAGGAGTCTCAAAGGTGGGCAGCAGCGTGGTAGCACAGATGGGGTGCCCGAGGAGAGAGAGGATTAGGGGAGGGGAATAGTAACCACTTTTACTGTATTGACCAATTTTCTTACTGGACACTGGCTACTGTGACCCACAGATTCAAGTCCTAAATGCGCCGTCCCAAACCGTCCAAACTCCAGACCATCATCCCATAAGTATCCAGTACTCAACCCACGTCCCTAACCAAGTACTCTGAAGAAGTATACCCCTAACTAGGGTCCTAAAAAGGTATACGCTTGTCATCCCATGAAATTTAGAAGATGGCGTCCCACCTGACTTAGGCCATGTTTGAGAAAGCTTAAGATTCAGAGAAATAAATGGTAAATATCTAGCTACTAAAAACCTAGAGAAGTGATGTTTCCCAATTTATTTCTAGATTCAGTAGCTATTAGTTTCATTGGAGAAAAAATATGGACAATTTAAGGGAACCGGAGAGGAACTAGAGATTTTGGGAGTAGAACTGTTTAGGGAGCTAGAGATTCTAGAAGTAGCTGCAGCTACTATAAGCTTTCCCAAACAGGACCTTAGTCGTATAGCATCAGGGCAAGCGGTGGAGCCTCATTGTCCACTAGCTAATAGTTTGTCCTTTGCTACAAAGAAAAGAAAATATATTGTAGTATTGCCTAAAATATATTAAGTATATGTTTATATGGTCTATGTATTCACTTGTTTGCTAGGACTGAAAGTGTTAACGTTGATTATATGTGTGTCAATACATCAATCATAGTTTTACGGCAACGCGACGAAGCATGACGACCTACCACCTTCACAACTTTACAGTGCTTATGACGTATGACGTGACGTCGCCATAGACACATCAATGTGACGAACAATATAGAAAAATAGCTTATAGGATTTAAGGATTTAGAAAAATATATCAATATATAAGTACTAAATTGCAAATAAGAATAGCAATATAGTATTATAAAAGTAGCAATACAACATCAAGTTACAATAATATTACTTTAGATACCTTATAAGATAAAAAATATATAATTAAAGTTGTAATAACACATTTAAAATTATGTCTAATATTATATTTAAAAGTTTAGTTAATAACCTATTTATATAAATTTAACCAAACAGCCTATTTAAAACCCAGCACATTTAAATCACATTTCTTAACCTAACTTCTCTCAATCTCACCCACTCCCTCTCTCTCACCTCACTTTCCCTCCAGCCACCACACAATCCCACTCCCCTCTCTCTCACCTCCCTCTCCAGCCGCCGCACCCAGCACCCCTCTTCCCCTCCTCTCTCCCCCATCTTCTGCATAGGCGTGTTTGGCCTCGCCACACGTCGCTCGCACCCGGCCTCGCTGCGCCTGACCTCACCACGCGCCGCTCACGTCTGCCGCACCACGCCCGCCCTCGCTGCGACCCCACGCCGTGCCCTCGCTTACTCCTCTCTCCCTTCCGTATGGCGGGCGCTATAGCCGTGGTGGACGCCACGCGCCTGTGGCGTCTGCCACAGATCTTCCGGTGATATAGCGGCTTGTGGCGAATAGCAAATTTCTGTCACGATGACATATCGACGATATGCCGATGATATGGCGACGCCATAACAACTATGACAACAATACACTTATAATAGTCTAATGTGTAACATGAAACAATATCAGGGAACAAACAGTAAAATGCAATAGGAGTAGGTCGGTTGGAAGATTCACCGTCACTACTTTGTTCTTTTGAAAAGGAGTATATATATAGATAATTGCACATTAATATTGATTGTGGCAAGGGTCCAAGTACAATATCAGCTCTCTGATCAAAACAATGGCTTATCATGATGCGTCCGACCATCCAGCCCAAAATTTTATAAGACTGATGTTTTTATGTTGGTATAAATGAAAACATTAATCAATAATAAATAAATGGCTAAATAATTCTAACAGTGAAAATGGCATAATCTGTTATTTTGTGGACTGATCCATGAAAACATACATATTAAAGGGAAAACAATGGCAAACTGGAATGAAATGATCAATAACATAACTTAGTTCATGTATTTACCATTAAATTCCAGACTTGCATGAGGTTAGTTCGTGCACTGCTTTAATTTCTGAAGCAGGACAATGCTTCACAACACCATAGAAAGATCATGTCAAGAAGCTTTCTTGAGAAAAAGGAAATGACATAGCATAAAAAAGTAACCATACCTGAATCTATGCCATCATGTTAATGTGTTCAACAGTGCAATGAATCTATCCCAAGCATCCGTGTCAAGAAACAGATTGATTCTGAACTCTGGAGGGGCACACTATCGTGTTAGGAGGGCAAGATGACTGAGTCTTCAGGGGCACACTGATTGCACAGATGCATCTATTGATAAGAAATATCAAATATGTACAGAAAAAACAAATACATTGACCATCATATAAAATAGTCATCATGTCAAAGCCGAAAAAATAAATTTTGAAGTCTATGAAAACCAAACCAACCAAAAAATTGACCATTACTATAACTATTTTAACTTGTACGTGGAACTAAGTATAAACCAAAATATGTATTGACAAGAATAGGTAATTGATGACAGCATAGAGCAAATAATTGGAAAAAATAGAAACTTGATCTTCCAAATGATTGCACGGGCTGTGATGAGAGGTGCATTCACTTGTGGAAGAAGACATGTATTTTATAAGCATTTGTCTAACATTCCATTGTCCTGGTCTTCTGAATACAACAAGATGCAACTGCAAAGCACATGTGACCTGACCACTAAAAGCCTTCTGAATATCGTTGAAACTAAACCTTTTCTACTGATCTCTGCATTTTGAGTGTGGGGGGAAGAGCAAACAATCAATCAGTTACAATAACCACCAGAGCAGCAACAAAAAAAAGAAGCCATTTGGTTCCTTTTCAACTTCCATGACCACCAATTCCGTTGGCGATAAGGATGAAGCAACCAAGATTTTTCCTCCTACTTCATAACCAAATCATGTTCCTAGTCAAGCCAAAGACCAAATTGAATCATCTACAAGCAAATATATCAGCAACGCTAGATGATCATTCACAATAACTCAGATATTGTTTCATCCGAACATCAGTACCACTCAAGCATTCAACCAGAACTTACAGAAAGATCTTTCCCGCCTCTTCTCTAGTTGCCATCTGAATCCCCTCCTTTACTTGCCTGAATAACCCATCAAAAGAGCCTAAACCCATGTCGTGGCCATAAGGTCAAATTATTGAGGGGTAGACAAGTCCTAAATAAGCCGAGGAACCCTAGCATTAATAAGCTCCTAACACAGTTCTTCTAAATCAATTATTTTCCTCAACAGTGGCGACCGAGGCGGTGGCAGAAACCGAGACGGCGGGGGCCATGGACGGTTCGTCCGCGTTGGGCGGCTGCATGAGGAGTGCAGTGTAATACGGAACGTGCACAAACTGAGCACCATGCCCGGCAGCAGCGGCGGAGGAGCCAACCGCGACAGCGGCAGGGGGCGCCTCCTCCGGGGAGACGCCGGTGCCGGTGGCCGCGATTATGGAGGGCACCGCCTGTCGCAGAAGCCACTCGATGGTCTCCCTGTCGGTGCGGTGGCCCAGCTCGCGGGTGAGCTGGAAGACGCGGGCGGCCACCATCGCCGGGATGCGGACGCGGCGGCCGCGGCCGGCAACCTTGGAGTGGCGGTCGGAGGAGGAGGC
>KE371407.1:320449-360386 GCA_000418225.1 Zizania latifolia | reverse complement strand
CGACAAACACTTTGCCTTCTTCCCGGTTATAAAAATAATATCCTTTGGTTTCTCTAGGATATCCCACAAAGAAGCACTTATCAGATTTGGGAGTAAGCTTGTCAGACATCAAACACTTCACATAAGCCTCACATCCCCAGATCTTTAGAAAAGACAACTCGGGACGCTTCCCAGTCCATATCTCATATAGCGTCCTCTCTATAGATTTTGATGGAACTCTATTTAGCATGAAAGCAGCAGTTTCTAGAGCGAGTCCCCAAAAAGACAATGGAAGATTAGCTTGACTCATCATCGATCGGACCATGTCCAACAAGGTACGATTCCTCCACTCGGACACTCCATTCCATTGTGGCGTCCTAGGCAGAGTCAGCTGTGGAACAATTCCACACTGCTTCAGATGGTCATCAAACTCATGGCTCAAATATTCACCTCCACGATCCGATTGTAGAAATTTAATTGTTTTGCCCGTATGATTTTGTACCTCATTCTGGAACTCCTTGAACTTTTCAAAGGATTCCGACTTATGCCTCATTAAGTAGATGTAACCAAATCTACTAAAATCATCGATAAAAGTTATGAAGTACTGAAAATCACCTCTAGCTATAGAACTCATTGGTCCACATACATCAGTATGTACAATGGCCAACAGTTCACTTGCCCTCTCACTTTGACCAGTGAAAGGCGCCTTTGTCATCTTGCCAAGTAAACAAGCCTCACATGTGTCAAATGATTCAAAATCAAATGGCTCCAAAAGTCCATCTCTATGGAGCTTCTGCATGCGCCTCTCGTTTATATGACCCAAACGACAATGCCAGACATAGGTAGGATTCAAATCATTGAATCTAGGTTTCTTGGTATTAACGTTATAAACATGTGTATCCTCAAGATTCAGAACATATAAGCCATTCAACAATGGACAAACACCATAGAGCATACTATTCGAAAACATCAAACAACATTTGTTCTTTATTACGAATTCAAAACCGTCTTCCTCTAAACATGATGAAGAGATAATATTTCTGCCCAAGGTGGGAATAAAATAACAATTATTCAATTCCAAAACTAATCCTGAGGGTAGCGACAAAGAATAAACGCCGACGGCCAACGCGGCAATTTTTGCACCATTGCCGACGCAAACATCCAATTCGCCTCTTGCGCACTTCCTTGCCCTATTTAGTCCCTGCAACGATTTGCAAGTATGAATCATTGATCCGGTATCAAATACCCACGAATCAACTGGATGAGTAGCAAGATTAATTTCAATAACATTTATACCTGAAGTGGAAGTCAGACTTCCCTTCTTCTTTTTCTGTTCTTCTAGGTACAGCTTGCAGTTCCTCCGCCAATGGCCAGGCTTATGGCAGTGGTGGCAAGTGTCAGAGCCAGCAGGGCCCGACTTAGACTTTCCAGTCGGTTTAGACTTTGAGCTCGAGATCGCATCTAAAGCTTTAGCCTTACCCTTACGCTTTCTCTTCTTACTTTCCTTTTGAACCATTATCACATGACTAGGATTTTTCTTAAGGCTTTCTTCGGCTGTCTTAAGCATCTCATGCAATTCAGTCAATGTTTTCTTCATGCCATTCATATGAAAATTCATGATAAACGGCTCGAAGCTCGCAGGGAGCGACTGAAGAATCACATCTGTGGCCAAATCATTATCAAGCTTAGAGCCGAGCTTCTCCAGGTTCTTAATGTAACCAATTATCTTGATCATATGAGGACTCACTGGACTGCCTTCAGCCAGCCTGCACGCAAACAAGGCTTTTGAGACGTTATATCTCTCAGTCCTTGCTTGGTTCTCAAACATGCCCTTCAGCCCTACGATCATATCATATGCGTCCCTGTCCTCATATTGCTTCTGAAGCTCAGAGGACATGCAGGCAAGCATGAGACAGCTGATATCCACTGAATCACTGGCGTGCTTCTCATAAGCCCGCCTTTCAGTCAGTGGCGTATCATCCTCAGATTCATCAGGGTAGGGTTCCTCTAGAACATAATCTTTCTTTTCCTGTTTGAGAACAATTCTCAAATTTCTGTACCAGTCAATAAAGTTTGTTCCGGACAATTTTTCTCTTTCAAGAATTGATCGCAGGTTAAAAACAGAAGTGTTCTTCGCAGTAGGTGCCATGATCTACAATAAAAATGCAAGGTTAAGCACTATGCTATGTTCATCCTCTATCAAATAAAAGATATACCACAATGTAAAAATTGCATTCCCTTTGACAACACATTATGGGACAAGATCTATATTCAACTAATCTCCTAGTGAGCTTTGGCGTCACTGCTAGAAGATAAGTGACATAGGTAAGCAACACTTTGCTAATCACATCATATGTGACTCTTGTTCGTTGAGGTGGGATCCAATGCCCGACACCCAACTCCATGCCCCAAAGCCCAAAACCGTTTTGATAGCTTTGTTAAGCAAACTAATACTATGCGTGTGGTGTCCGACACCACCCTATTTGGTCAAGATAAAAGACAATGCCCTGCTTTAGCAGACCCACTATCGATGATCGAGAATCTTGGTAGGTGCAGCTATTGGAAAGAGCATCAATATTTAATTTTCTGAGGAAAAACTATTCTACGTGATAACGCTGTCTACCGCACACGCAACATGTAAGAATAGTATGACAGGAATATAAGCAGCATCACAGGCAATCATATTGACTGTGACATAGTATGGCCCCTTCACATGACGATCTCCATCTCCATGGTTCCCGTCATTGTGCCTCATACCTCCATGAACCTGTGCTAGCCTATTACAAATAATAGCGCTACACTAATTACATCAGTCGAAGCAACACAGGTCGACGCGCAGGTCGTACAACCATTGAACAGCCTTGGGCAGTAAATCACCATGACACGCAGGCCATGTTATTACAAGCGAGTATCATATACTTTGCAAGGCCATACCAGTCACAACATTCTCTGCAAAAACGAGTTAGGCGAAGAATCTATGCGACTGAACTGGACCCAGAACTTCTGGCTATAGCCGGAACTTCCGGCTGAAGGGACCGGAACTTCCGGTTCACAACCGGAACTTCCGAAATCAACCTTCTGTGTCGAATTTATTTTGACCCGGAACTTCCGACTACAGTTGGAACTTTCGGTAAACCCGACACAAGAACGATAGATCCAATCTATCTCCACCACGTATCTCTATACGTGATCGATCCAGATCGAACGCTACGCACGTAGGCTCTGATACCACTGTTAGGACATGGGGAGGCTATGCTAGCTGGTAATTTTAAATTTTTAACCCCGTTGGCCCAGGAATCCATGCGCGTGAGGGATCATGGATCGTTACCTTCTAACGCAAGACGCGCTAGTGCAGCGGAAGAAGATTTGAGAAAGCGCGTCCTCGCTTGTTCCCTCCTTGCCTCGCCCGCTCATCGGCGACTAAGTCAATGAAGCCCAGCGATCTTCACACGAAGAAGATGACGAGTACTGCTGTTCGAGCAGCACCTCCACGAAGTCCACACGTACAGGGACAAAAACACTCCACGCCGGCGTGCTAGCACCACTCGTGAAGTTTCTTGGGTTTGATCACAACCTTTGTGATCACTTGGGAGAGAGGAGAGGTGGCGGCTAGGGCTAGGGTAGAGCAATAGCAGCAGCCCCTTGTGTGCCACCCTCTCCTCCTTTATATAGTGCCCAGCATGGGCCTTTTAATCCAAAATAAAAGCCCAACAAATCTAATCTGCTCACCCTAGAACTTCCGGCTATAGCTAGAACTTCCGGTCATCGGAACTTCTGGATCCTATCCGGAACTTCTGAAATTACCCTTTTGTATCGAATTAATTCGGGTCCGGAACTTCCGGTTACAGCCGGAACTTCCGAAACAGACCTTCTATATTGAATTAATTCCGAACCCGAAACTTCTGGTTATAGCCAAAACTTCCAAAATAGACCTTCTGTATCGAATTAATTCTGACCCGGAACTTCCGGTTCGTCCAGAACCCGGAACTTCCGGCTACAGCCGAAACTTCTGGTTCGTTCAAAAGACCAAACCCTGGGGCTGGCCCAGAACTTCTGATCCCATCGGATATTCCGGATGCTCTAGAACCCGGCACTTCTGGCTGCAACTGGAACTTCCGGTTCCCCCAGAATTTTCTTGGGCATAATTCGATCACGAGTTCACCCGAAGATTTAATCATCGTGCTCGAGCTCGGGTGATTAGATCTTGCAGAGATACTTAAGAAGCGTTGTGTGTATCTATAGGAGTGATGTCCTCATCATCCTCCCTCTCTTGAAATAGAGTCGTCCTCGACTCAAACTCATCTTCTGCTCCGATGGATGGTTTTAATTATGTAATGTTAAATATGGGACTAATCCAAAACTCGAGAGACAAATTAAGTTTAGTCATGTAACTCAATGGAAGATAAAACCTCAGGAGGCAAGTCAAGTTTATAGTTATGTAGCTCAACATGAGATAAATACTTAGTGATAGTAGGAGGCAAAGTATAAACTATATTAGTAAGAGAAAAAGAAGCAGTCTCGAAAATCACAGCATAGCACATATCTTGATTATTAAGTTCAGCATGATCAGTTTTATGTGCAAGGATAGCAGAATATTTTAATTTGATTTCTTGCTAATTTTTAGATCTAATGTCAATTTGTTTGCTCTCATTAGCAGCCTTCTCGATATCATCTTTAATAATTTCATCAGAAATTAAAGGTAATAAAGTAACTTTTACGTACTCATGCACAAGGGTGTAGTTATTACTCCTATCATGGTGAAGTGCATCATTATCAAATTCCAAAGGATGATCTATGATTACAGCTGATGAGGCAACCTCAATAGGTACTTGTAATGACTTTTCACCTGACTCATCAGCTCGTGTGGAGGTGGAAGACCATGTGCTCGCTGGTGTTGATGCAGGTGGATGTGCAGGCGTATGACGAATGTTTGAAGAAAAGGAATGCTTGATCGGTGATGGTGCGCTCGTCACTCATGGCAGATAGGAGTTTCCTGCTCTGTGTTGACGTTCCTGTAATTCTTTCTCTACACGCATAGCAAGCTAGAACAAACGGTTAAAAGTATTAAATTCTTTATAATAAATGATATGTTGAATCTCACGCCTCAATTCACCATAGAAGAGACAAATCATGTCCTCTGTGTCCTCCACAATGCCATAACGGGTCATGTCCTTTTGAAGCTCTGCATAATACTCCCTCACAGACATGTTATCTTGAACCAAACATTGTAGTTTCTTACACAATTCACATTGATAAGGAGGGACAAATATACTATGCACAGCTCTTTTTCAATGGTTCCATGTATCAGGTTGCAATTTAAGTTCACTTAGCTCTTTCTATCAAATTATAGCATAATCTTTAAACTCACTAGTTGCTTGTTTAACTCTATGTTGTTTAGGAACTAGATATGAGTTAAATTTCTACTCTACGGTCATCTCCCAATCTAGGTATTTTTTAGCATCATATTCACCATGAAAAGATGGGATAGTAAACTTAATTTTTGTAGAAGAATTATCGTTGAGACAAAGGTATTGGAATAGGTATTGCTCGTCCTCATCTTACTCGCCGTCGTCTCTTCAAGGCTGAAGATTGGTCTCCAAACCTGCAATCTTTTGGGAGAGAGTTTGGATTCTATCTTGCATGGTGTCTAGGTAGTGGTTTATTTGGTCAAACATCCTTGTTTGTCTTGTGATAACATCTGCAAGTTCTCCCTTGGAGACACACTCATCGAAACCCGTTGGATCCTTCGAGCTTCCTGCCATGGTTAGTAGGAAAAGAGAATACTAGAAAAATATTAGTCCTATGAACTAATAGGTAGTGGAATATGGTATCACTCACACTTAAGCGTCTTACCACGCTCTTACAAAGATCTTACCAACGCAGGACAGTGGATGACACAATCTTGGCTATGACACAATATTGACTGTTCGGTGACTCAAGAGGTAGTGGCACGGCGAATGCAAGGACCCAAGCTGCACTGATCAGAAGTATATATGTGGAGTCTAGGAGGTTAAACACAAGTAATTTACATGGTGGAATACGATTCAGAAACAGATAGTAATATTAAATAAGTGTCTAAAGTACTTGTACTAGTTGCTGGTCTGAACGTGTTCTCTATGGCAACAAGGTTGTATGAGAAAGTGGTTAAGGTTGAAAGCTGATGGATGGCTAGAGAAGGTGACAAAATTCGGCACAAATAGCACAAAACAACACAAGACAGCACTACTCAGAATGCATATATCCTCTTGATCAACTCTGTGTGCTCCTTTTTTATAATTCTTTTTTGATTCTTTCTTTTTTTCTTAAACTCTTTTTTGTATTATTTTTTTAACACTTCTCTTTTTTACTAGGAACACACAAAAGATAAACCAAGAAGATGCGACACAATTTTGCTACAAAGAAGTTCGTGTAGACAAAGAAAGATGTGCTGGAAAATTGGTGTAGGAAACTTCGGGGCTAGAAAACTCAATTTTACAGGACGAATTTGGGAAAAATAAAATCGGCAAACCTAGCAGAGCTAGGGAAATTGGGACCTAGCTTTTTCTATATATCTTCAAGATGTACTTATTTGCCTGATTCCGAGTTCATATGTAAAAGTTATGACTATTTTATTGGAGACAGTCTGAATGAAGGTTTTGAGGTTCTAGTTTGCACGTGAATTGCAAACAGAAGAGGATCTATAGGTAGCGGCTGGTGTAAAGGGTTTAGGCAGGGGGATCATAGTACTAACCAGCAATTGGACTCAACTTAGGACACAAACTCAATACTACAGACTTTAAAACTGAAACGTGCAAAGGCTAGGGATGATCTCGAACAGGGAAAAACCTACTACTACCAATTTTTTTATGGCTTTTTCGTAGACTATGGAATAAATATGAAATCAATCTAATCTAAGATACAAGAACCTGATGGTAAACCAAGCTCTGATATCAACTGATGGAGGGCGGAGTGCCCGATCTTCTATCAAGTGGATGATAAACAACAATTTGGTGGAGACACGACACACACGATCTGGCTTCCGATCCATGAGATCGAACCCCTACAATTTTAGCACCACTTCTTCTCTGGTTATCAACCAAGTACAGCCTGATTGACCTTGCCACGAAGGCTAATCCTTGCCTGCGAATCGAAGAACACAAGCAAGAACACAGAAAACACAATCTAACTGAAATTCTATTAGAATCTGTGAAGTGGGGTTCACTTACAAAACTAGCAGAGTGGCGGCTATCATAGTGACATGTAAAATAAACTCAAAACCCTAGACGGCTGTAGACAACGCTTATATAGTAGTTCTGGATGCACCCCTAATGGGCTCAACTGGATATACGACCGAAAGGCCCAATAAGACAGAAAATAACATGTTGACAGATTCTGGATACCAATTTATTTTGATGATTTCCATTGATCTAGAAGGAGTTTTGATGTGAAACTAGCGTCATTGGAAAGGAGCCGAAGTTAGCTTTCTGTGCAGGGTGGAACGTCAAAAACGGAGTTCGTATATGGCCTGGGCGATGATTTTAGTGCATGCTGGTCCTGGAGTTTGAGTTGGACTCGAGCTGAAGTTGGATTAGACTTTCAACTTAGCTTGGACGTCCTCATTGGTTCTTCTCCAACTCTTTGGTTATATCTATGTACTTCTTCATCATCTCCATAGTTCTTAACAATAATATCATCCTTAGGTAGTAATTTATTCTCAAAATTATACAAAGAGATACTTAGGAACGAGTTCACCTAGAAATTTAATCGTCGTGATCAAGCTCGGGTGATTGGATCTTGCAGAGATACTTGAGAGGCATTGTGTGTATCCGTAGGAGTGATGTCCTCATCACTGCCATGGATGACATGAACCACGTGTAGCTCGACATCCACGAGGGCCACACGCAGATGGTGGCGGCCACTCTCTCCATGCCGTGGGACATGCCTCTCCCACTGGTCGACGCCATAGTCTGTGACACTAGGTGCAAGATAGGGTCCCTGGCCATCCCACTGGGGGAGGAGGGCGCATCTGTGCTGGCCTCCGACATCTCCGTAGCCATGGCTGTGGAGGCACAGTAGTAGGCTCAGGCGGTCCAAGTAGCGCAACCGACGGGGTTGGTTTTCTGCATGCCATGGTTTGAGGTGGGTGACGTAGAGAGCCTAGAGGGGCAGTACAATATCGTGGTGTGCCTCGACGTGCTCATCCACTACTCGTGGGACGAGGCACAGAAGATGATCTGCCACCTCGCCTTGCTCACTGAGAAGCGGCTGCTGCTGAGCTTCACGTCCAAAACTCTATACTTCGACTTCCTCAAGCACGTCGGTGAGCTGTTCCCTGGGCCATCCAAGGAGACGTACGCCTACCTGCACTCGGAGCATGATATCGAGGATGTGCTGCGCCAGGCCAGGTGGCGCGTCACCAGCTGTGGCTTCATCTCCATGCAGTTCTACTTCACCAATCTCTTCGAGGTCATGCCTATCGCTAGCTCGTAGTAGGACATGGAGGAGGTGCGGCGTTGCAAATTGCAGTGCGTGGCTATGGTTGTTTGATTCTTGGTTACAAATTTTGCTGTCCATGTAGGTAATGTATGTAAGAATCAAATGGAATTGTGTGATGATGTTGTTGTCTTCTTTGAATGTCGGCGGACAATGGAGCAGCTTGCCTTGTTGGCCTACTTCTAGAGAAATTGATTTAACCTCTGGCACACACTGGAAAGGAGCCTTGTCTACACCCCCAAAGCTAGTCCAAGAGGTGAGGGACTCCCCTTATTTAAGTTAGATCAACTCTCCCCCCATAACCAACAACTAATGTGAGACTATTCCAATAATCTCTCACGTCACACATTAGTGTCTTTTGGCCTGATCGCACCATACGGTCCACTGTCCCTCATCACCTTAGTGCACTCTCAGACCAAACACACGGTCCCATTAAACAAGCACTAGAGTTTGTTTACCCAAGCTTTGATACCAATTGTTGGAATTGATCCACATGATTAGCTCCTCTCCCACTAACTCTTGTTTTCTCTCATTGACTCTCTCTCACACACAAGTAGAAACTAAGGAAGAATGAAGAGAGGAACTTGCACACATGGACTGTATTTTGCCTTACTCGGCACTACGGCCTAGGCACCATGACCACTCCATTCATTGCTTTGTTGTTATATTTATATAATGACCTGAACAAGTAGCACATGCAGTCACTTGCAACTACCACTAACTCCACTGCCTAATCTCATGCCACTACTCACAGCACATGAGCATGCAAGACCATTTCTTCCACTAAAACATGCATGATGGTCTCATCCAGATGACTCACACACCTACATGCAGCACACATATCCTCGCAAACTCTTGCACACTTGCACATACAAACAAAGCACTAACACACTAATTTATTTAAATCAAGATTATAACTAACATTTTCCCACTTAATCTTGATTTGCTTCAGCTCACCGTGTACTTCACCTGCACTTCCTGTCACTCTCAGCAGCTCTCTTGCATCTTGGTTTCGTGCACATCGCTCCTAGCACCCTCATGTCATCATGGTCTCCTTTAGCGGCCACACACCACCCTCTTCATGTAGAGATTTTGCAGGAAGTGTCATCATCTCCTTGACATGAGCTGCATCTCATTCCCTTCGAAGCTCACAATGCTTCCAACACCGGCATATAGCCATCTGCTCCATGGTTGCAACCACGTGCCTCCTGCACGTGACCAACCTCCAACGGCCTCACGCCGTCATTGCTTTGCCGCAGCTTCACACCGTGGACTTCTCCCAGCAGATTCACACCATCTTTGTTGCCGAGTTCACGCTAACTCCTCGTTACAGTGTCCTCACACCACTTGCTGTTAGGGATGGCAACTGGTCTAAAATCCGTGGGTTTTTATAAAAACCCACCCATGAAACAAACCCGTGGAACCTATATAAACCTGAACCTGTAAAACCCATGGGTTTAAAACTAAACCCATACTCGAAGCCGTTGGGTGCCCGAAACCTAACAGGTAATCCGATGGGTTGCCATCCTAGGCCAAACACCACTTCCCCTCTTCGCTCTCCCTTTCTTTCTCTGTTTCCTCTATCAGCACCACCCCAGCGCATTGCCCGTGCTCTAGACCATGCCATGCCATGTCACCGAGTAGCCGCACTAGCTCGCACGCGGCACGCCCATGGTCGAGCAAGCCAGGCAGCCGCACTAGCTCATGGTGTGCCTGAGAGAGAGGATAGAGAGGGCGCCTGGGAGAGGAAAGAGATGGACACATGGGAGGAGGAAAGTGAGGGTGCTCGGAGGAGAAAGAGAGGGTGCTGGCTGAGAGAGGAAAGTGAGGGAGCCGGGAGATGAAAATATAGGCATGTGGGAGGAGGAAAGAGATGGCGCTGGGAGAGAGAGGGAAGAGAGTGTGCCTAGTGCTAGACTACCAGAGAAAGGAAAGTGAGGGCAGGAAAAATTAAAAAAATAATCGGTTAAACCCACGGGTACCCGTGGGTTTGAATGCAAACCCGTGCCCAACCGGAGAATAAACGAGTACCCGAACCTGTGAACTCGCGGACATAAATCTAAACCCAAATCTATGCCCATCAGATCGGGTACTCGTGAATACCCATACCCACGAGCAAAATTGTCATCCCTACTTGCTATACTAGCGAGCAGGGTGCACATGCCCTTTTTGCCTCTTGTTTGCAGCATCACACAACATGTAGCCTTGCCCTATGGCCACCACATGCCTCCCACACATGCCATGGAGAGCTTGTCGGCGCCTATCTTTGATGTAGCCTTGCCGTCGATGTCACTGCACCTCGACATAGCATCGAACGTCATCACCTTGCCACAGGATCACATAGCTCTGATACCAATTGTTGTCCCACTCCTGGAGAAATTAATCTAACCTCCGACACATACCAGAAAGAAGTCTTGTCTACACCCTAAAAGCTAGCCCAAGAGGTGAGAGACTCTCCCACTATTTAAGTTAGATCAACTCTCCCCCCACAACCAATGTGGAACTATTCTAACAAGCCTCTCACCTGAGAAGAGAGCATTGCTGTATTTTCGTGTCAAGGAGTAGTCAAAGTATGATCTTTCACGCACTACTGAGACCATAGAGATCTTAGATCTAAGGACTTTACATAAATATTACTGAGACCTACTAATAACACATCAAATCTCAGCAGTGTCTCATAGTGGGTCTATCCAATATATGTTCTCCAACATATGTCCATGTTATTAAGTTGGTATCTCCATACCCATGATTCATGAGACATGATCATCAATTAATACATATGCCTATCTCAGTAATATCTGTTCCATATATGACTTAAAACCGATCAGGGATCATTTAGAAATAGTCACATTACGAGTCTCATGAACAAATCACGTACTTGTTGATTTATAATGACAATATATTTTAAGAAACAATAATTTTATTTCATAAACATAATACGTCACGTATAACATCTCCATATTTCCTCTAGAGCATAATGCTAGCAGTAAATTATTTGGATCGCTCTGAATAAGAGCAACCCAAAACAGAGGCTAAATTGTAAATATTTTGGTTCGGTCTGAATGGGAGTGGCCTAAATAGGAGCTAATAATAAAATTTCTGCGTCGATCGCAAGCTACACTATACTTGTAACCATTGGATGAGGTTTTGGCGGTCCGGATTGGTGTGGATATAAGTAGGCTAGTGATGGATATTTACAAATAGGCCCTCTCACCATTTGTGTTTGTATTTCATCTCCCTCGATTCTCCTCCCAAGTCTGCTCTACACGATGATGGAGCAGCGAGCTCCATCGCTCGGCCGACGTCATTGTCGCGAGGAGCTCGGTCATGTTCACCTCGTGCCTATAGATTTTGTGTTGTTAGTGCACATGTATTAGAGTAGGATTAGTTTTCTAGAATCAATTTATCTTGAGTTAGAGTTTGTGTATATCTTTGTGTTAGAGTTTGTGCATATTACATTAGCTAAATTTTGCTTATAAAAGCAGAAGAAAACCAGAAAACGCTGCAAGCTTTTTCACAGTACAAAGCTCTTGCTCGTGTGTTCTTGTTTAATGCTACATCTGGTATTAGAGCCCAGAGGAGGTGAGGTAGCAGGTTGGTGCAAGGGAGACGTAGCGAGAGGCGTTGAGCCACCGCCACCGCGCATGGAGTTAGCCGCTGCTCTGTAGCCATTGGTCAGGCATTGCCATGTAGTTGAGCAGATCAAGAAGATGTGGCGAGTTCACGCCACAGGTCAGACATCGTTGAAGATCCCTGTAGGTCGTTGCCAGGCATAGCCACGAACAACTAGGTACTCCACTATCGCCTAATGCCACTTTAGCCACCACATAGTCAAAGGCCATAGTCTCATGTCCTATGTCACAGCACCGGTTGATGCACCATGTAGATTGAGATTCGGTCTCATAGATCTTTCATATAGCTGCATGTCGCCAACCATTCTGTAGTCGAGCACTACCCCATTGTCATCGTCGGGCACCTCCACCCCGCTACAGCCTTGCTTCGCCACTACATGCCAAAGGCCATAGCCCACACAGTAGGCCGCCACCCTATGTTGCCCTAGAGCTAGGTGAGCGAGTGGGTCAGGGAAGGCCTCATACCTAGCAAGGCGAGAATCTTACCTACAGACTACTACAGACTAATGACCGATGAGTTTGAAGACTTGACGTAGAATTGGCTTGACGCGCTCAGGAAGATAGAAGAGAATAAGGCAAGGGTGGCAAGGCATTATAATAAGAAGGTATTGGCCAAGACGTTTGAAAAAAATGACTTAGTCTGGAGACTCGTGTTACCAATCAGGACTAAAGACAATCACTTCGGCAAGTGGTCCCCTAATTGGGAAGGTCCCTATCGGGTGAGCCGAGTCATACCAGGCAATGCCTATATCTTGAAAACATTAGAGGAAGAAGAATTCATGAAGGCGCTTAATGGGAAGCACTTGAAGAAATATTACCCGAGCGTTTGGATCGAGACCTAATCGGCTAGGCCGATATGCGCAAATGAGGACAATATTCAATAGCCGATACCAGGAGTATCACCTTCAGCAGCAATCAATAGTCGATACCGAGGGTATCGCCTTTAGCTCAAAATTAACACAAAAACATTACAAGCAAAATTAAAGAATGATTATGGAGTAAATTCTGGGAATGATAAGGAGAGTAAACGTTTAATTGTCATTTATGCCTAGGAAGTTAACAAGGGCGACTACAGCATGATCACGAAGGTCAATAATGGTGGCCAGTTCTTGACGATCCTTGTCATCGCTCCTAGCAATAGGTTTTGAGCCACAGAGATGGTGAAGGACTTCCTTGGCAAGAGCCGCAAACTCCTGCCGATCTGCTTCAAGCTTCTCCAGGATCTCTGACAGACGTTGGCGAAGAGAGGTGATGCATGTACGGACTGTCGACAAGCGAGAGGCGAGATCGGCCTCCTCAACAAGGAGCTGAGCAATTTGTCCTTTGACATTAGCAGGTTCAGCTGCCAAAGCGTTAAGAGCAACTTTTCTTTCTTCAAGTGCATTCCAATCGGCCTGGATATTTTGCTGTTGTAAGCGACGTTCAGCGCGAGCCGCAATCTGCTTCTCAAGACGCTCGAAGCAAAACCGATGAACCTTGAGTTAAGTCCCTAGGGTTAAGGCCTCCATAAGATGTCGAGGAAGCAAACCCAAAATCTCAGCAAGCCACGCTCTAATAGGCCCCGAATCAGCTACAAGGACGTCAATCGGTTCCTGGAGCCGATGCAGGACATCAAGTAGCATGGCTCGAGTATCTGTAGAAATCGGCTCAACAACAGGGATTTCGAATTCAACTGCCTCATCATCCATGATGAGCTCGCTGATGTCAAAAGAGAAAAAGTCAGCAAAAGACTGCAGCCAAGCAATGAGAAGGTAAGGGAAAGAGAAGCAACGAAGGAAAAAAAGCATGATTGTACCTCAGGAAGCTTGGTAGTGGTAGCTAGATCAGCAGCAGCTAGAGGAATGATTTCATCGGTGTTAAGAACGGCAGTTTCTCCCACCGATCCAATCACAACATCGGCCATCGAATTAGTCATCGGCCCTTGACCCCTAGCCACGACAAGATTAGAGGAGGTCATGGCCAAATCAGTAACCGTCGGACCAACAGGAGGGTCATGATGGACCGGCAGGGGAGATGTCGGCTGCACCAGAGGCACCGATACTTCGATGACCGCAGAAGGAGTAACCGGTAGATTGGCCACCTTAGACTAAAAATGAGCAATGGAATAAGAAGACAAGATATAGAAAGAAAGGCACACTGAGGTTAAGAGGGTTCTTACAGAGCAACAGGAGCAGAAGAAGTCGGACGAGCCAGAGGAGGAGCAGTAGGAATTTTCTTCTTCTTTCTAGCCAGAATCTTAACTGTCACCGGTGCTGTAGGACATTTATAGTGAGTGGGACCAGAGGTCTAGGATGTTGTAGGGTTAGCACCGCCAACAGCAGAGGGGCCCAGCGTGTCGACCCCCAAGTTTGGAGTCAATGACGATGCCATATACACAATCGGCATGTTGCTATTGCTAACAACAAGTGCTACCACATCTTGATCCTAATTAAGAAACAGAGAAAATTACAGGTGGAATCGACAGAAATATCTAGAACATGAATAAGATAGGAACATACCTCGGCTGTAGCATCACCGGAATCAGGATCAATCAGGGCGCCGTAAGAAGAGACACCCCGAGAGAATAGTTAAAGTTTTAGCTCATCCCAGAAATGAGTAAACGACTGGCTCTGGGATGAACTTGGCTACCAACTTTGCAAGTCACCGAAAGAAATATTGGAGGGCAGGTTAACGAGAGACTCATACTTGGACAAAGTCAGAGTCCCTCGAAATTTCACTTTGCTGATGTAAAAAAGGCTCATTGGCAATTGGCTGTTGCCAAGCTGACACGCACAGATGCTCGGATGGTAGAACTCATAAGAGGGCTTCACCCGGCCACTGGAGAAGCCAATTGGTAGGACAAAAGTAAAGACAATGGCCCGATATACAGCATTAGTAGCATCATCGGAGCCAAGGGAAGAAAACCGGAATCGGCTAGGGCAAGAGAAATCCACAGCCTTCACACAAGGGAACCGGACAATATCATCATCAGAGAGGCCATAGTAAAAGATGTCGAACCACCTGGCAAAGAGATCCAGCTTCAAGTCATCCCCAGCAAAGGTGGCCATGGCTTCACCAAGTGAAGCACATCAACGAGTATGGCTATCTTCTTCGTCGAAGACATCGGCAATTTTGCAGCTGAGTAGATCCTGGCGTTCCGTCACCCAGGTGGTATACAGATTAAGCCATAATTGGATAAACCACTAGGGGCCACCGATGTTTGCAACAGGCATACCAACCCAAAGATACTACGAGACAAGATGTAGAAGATGATAAGAATATCCTAGCAATAATCAGCCTAGCGGTAGCTACTCATTCTGGGCAAGACGCTCGGCCAAGTTTTGCCAATTCTTGGTAGGGCCGAGGGTGGTGCCACAGAAAACAAATTGCTCTAGCCACAAGTTCAAAAAAATAACATGCTCCTCCTCAACCGGGCTTGTCTTCTGATTGTAAGTGGCCATGTAGTTGGTCCAACCACCTGTTTCTTAACCTCAAGGTCATGCATCGGTTTCTCTCTAAAATCAACTTCGCACAAGGGGTCCACGACATTGAGATCAGTTAGCATCAAGACATCAAGAAGAGTTTTGGACATCGGCCCATTGTCAAACATAAAGGCATTGGTCATGTCCAGCCAGAAGTAACAGGCGGCAGCAAGCATTGCATCATTCCATTCAGTTTCGGTCATAGTGAGTCCAATACAGTGGTCGATGTTGCTAAGCTGCCAATCTGCACTCTTCGCCGATACAACCCTCACATGCCAGTCTTACCACCCATCAATAGGGTTGGCCCAAGAGCAAAACACCGAAGACCAATCTTTGTTCTGCATACCAGATTGCTTGAATGGAATCCTATTGGTCTCGACGTTAATCAAGTATAACGGGTCTTCCTCCCCATAAGGTCCGAGAAACAAGCGATTGGGGTGTTTGGTGAAGGGGATTAAAATTTGGTTCTTCAAGTTCTACAAAGAAGAATAAAAAGAGGGGCAAAAGAGATTACCTAGAGAAAAGGATCAAATCTAGATCAAAGCAGAGAAAGGGAAATACCTCGGGGATGAGCGATGAAGAGGCCATAGTCGATGGGAACAAGCGGCGGCAGAAAAGCACGAATGGCGACGAGGCTTGACCTGCGACGGCGGAAAACTCAACGGTTGTTTTGAGGCCAAGGAAGCAGGAAGCGTGAAAGGGAAGGAGAGAGCTGTAGGCTTTATAGGGGAGAGAACCACAATGGTTGGATCCCCAAATATAACATTTAAGCGATACGACGGTTGCAATATCCTAGGCAGAACTCGAAACGTGCCCACCCACATCCCAAACTTGGGGCATACGGTGCGCCGTTACAGAGGAACTCCAACCAGCACACGCTTATTTATGAGAGACGGTCAAAATTCATGAATGATGACTGACTCAGGGGGCATTGTGCCTGTTCGAAGCCGATGAACATGAAAGCCGACAAGGCCGATGGATTCAAAGTTTAACTGTCAGAAGTTTGGAGATGAATTTTTTGAAGTTTTTTCAAAGGTAACAGCCGAAGAAGAGAGGCGATTAATCAATATACTTGGCAAACCGATCAGGGAATTCATTCAGCCAAATAATTTAAGTTGTCACACAAAGGCTCATCGGTAGAGAAAAGCAAAAGGATTATTGCCGACAAAGTGATTTTGCTAGATACAAATTTTTCAAAAGATAGTTTATTATTTACAAGGGAAAAGTAGTACAAAGGCCGACGATAGGTAAAGCAATTACGATGTGCCTAAAAAGTGTTTCAAGCTAAGGATGGCATCGACCTGGGTGTTAGTCGCATCCTCATCATTGTCGCTAACCGATCGAAGGGTTTGCTGCTTCTGGGCATGATCCTCGGTTAAGTTGATCAAATTGGCTCTTTTGAGAGCAATCTTGATCAGCAGGTCATTCAAGAACTGCTATCGATTCACCATACAGGTACAAAGCTGATTCAGTTGATTGGTCTAGAGACTTATTTCCCAGAGGATGTGATCTTCTTCCACCCTGAGCTAATCCAGGTATGCTTGGTTTTGATCGGGCAGCTTGAGCAAAAATTGAAGATGATGATCGGCTTCTCGTACCTTCGCATCGGCAGACTCAAACTTCTGTTTATGGACCCTTTGAATCCCATGATTGGTAAGGCTAGTGTACGGGGTAAGGTAGGCCGATTGGTGCTCACGGGAATAGGCCCGTAGAAGGACATCAGTTAGATCTTGCGGGAGCCAATCGACCACGTTCTGAAGATGAGATCACGCCGCCTCGATGTCTTAAAAGAAGATGCTGATCAGGCAACGGTGGTGTTCAAGCAGAGCCGATAGGTTACTCGGTACGGAGTCTTGAGGAGAAAGAGCTCTGTCCGATGCTTGAGATTCCTACAGGAGGTATGGGGTGAGCCGATGGAAGTTCAGAAATAAACAAGAAGAATCAACAAGTTACCCGAGGGTGTCGGCATATAGACGAGGCACTCACGGCCAGTAGGAAATCTCCAGAATTGTCGTCCTCACCGAAATAGAAGTTAAGGCAATTCAGGTCATGGTCGCCATCAGCATTGGCCAGCTGTGTCGGAGCATTCGAATCATTGGAACGTTAAGGATCTGGCGAGTTCGCATTTGGAACAGTAGAGGCCTGGAGCTCAAAGACAGAAACGAAATGTGCGAAAAGTTTAGAGCAGATGAAACGAGGGATTAAGCAAACAAGGATCAAATAAACTGGAGGAAACATACTAGATCATGATCGCCGGATATGTTGTGATCACTCAGCTTGATCTTCTTGTTCGGTGGAGAGATCGGGATGTTGGATGCCATGGCAGGAGATAAAAGGAGAAAGAAAGAGTAAGCTGGCGTATGGTGAAAATGACTAAGCTTGAAGAAGGGAGCTTATCGGGCAAGATTTATATACGCTCGGTGACCCGGCGATGCAGCTCTTGAGGGAAGATTTTGAAATGCGATGTTTCGCATTTCGAACTCAGGGGGCATGTGTTGACACTAGAATTTGGACCGATGCACCATCAGCTAGGTGAGCCAGGCAAGGAGGCCAATGGGCCACCGATAGAGGCTTAATAGGTGAAGACAGGCTACGCACGACGTGGGCTAATACTTCATGATTAGTTTTTTATTCAGTTAGCAAACAAATAAGTCAGTTAGGATTCCATGTTATCCACGGATAGCGTGCCTACCCAGCTATAAATATGTATGCTCGAGGACTTTGTAACAAGTTCACACAACTCAGTCAATCAAACCCTTCGGCGCATCACCAACTTTAGGTACGTAGCATTAGGGCAATTCCCCATCGAAGTTATGGCGGCATCGGTTGAGTCCGATCTCTAACTTCGATGGGGATAGCATGTTTGGTAAACTGATTCATACGTTCATGGCTTTCTTGGTTGGGTTCAATACTATGATCAGATGAAATAGGTTTACTAGTTATCAGTTCAATGCATTGATTCATTCTCTCACACTATGCTTTATTGATCGAATCTATGTATTTACCAATCATGGCAGTTTAGCTTGTCGTACTAGATTAGATCGTATGTCGATCGTCAATGGCACGCTGTCTCAGTTGGGTTGGATCCATGGCATTGACGGTGATGCATACGGGATGGTTTGGCCTAATCTATTGGACCGACGTTCATCGGAGTTTTGGCCGATGAGTAATCTATTGCTCTGTCAATCGGATTTGTCCTATTCATCATGCCCTCGGTAATTTGTCTTTACGCTGCATCGGTTTATTCCGAACTATAGAGATTGGTATTGTAGAGTGTCAATGCTAGAACCGATTGATAGGGTTTATTACAGTTCATACGCTTTTCGTGATGCATCATGGCTTTCAAGTGTGCTATCGTCGTCGGTGCCGATAGGCTATCGCCGATAGTGGTAGGACATCTCACATTTATTTTCTTGTCAATTGTAGGGTCAAATTGACTGACATGCCTACTGACACCTTCGGGTTATTTAGGACCTGCACTGGAGCTAAGCAGACTCTCCCAAGCCTTCGAGTGTGAAGACGCAGGGATACCTACGATTTTTGCGTCAACAACGTGCCAGGGTTTTGACCCAGGCACAATTTGGCTAAACGAACAGTCCATCGATAATCGTGCCAAACCATGTCTAGTCGTCCAGACCATAGATAGTGCACACGTGCTCCGACCGACCCATTTTGACCATCCATGACCATCTGGCCATCTATCTGACCATCGTCCATCGCCCTCCCTCTATGTCTCACCCTCAATCCTACCTAGAGATGTCAACGGTGAATTCCCCATCGGGTTTTACCTCCTCATACCTGTCCTCACAGGGATATATTTTCCCCATCTTCGTCCCCGCCAACATTGACGAAGACAATTTTTTCTCCATCCCCGCCCCCCGCGTGGGGATTTTTCTCCATGGAGCCCCCGTCCCTGCTTAAATCCAATCATCCAAAGCATAATATCAATATATGAACATATATCCATAATCAATAATCACTTACAAGAATCATGCATCATAATTCATATATAACACAAGGACTACAATTTGCACTTCCACAAAAAAGGCCACAATAACAATTTATAATTTCATAGCTCAATTACTCCAAGGACCTTTCATACATAACAAAATCATAGATTCATCATCATTCACGGTCACATATTCATACTCATGGTCCACAGTTATGCAATCACAGATTCAGAAACATCAGTCCACAATCACACAAACCACAGAAGTACCAAAAGCTTAAAGTTCATATAACTCTCTATGACAAACACAAGTGCTGCAATACCAAAAGCCAATTAGACATCCTTTATCACCAATTAAAAGCCAAACTCATGTCCTCAAACTAGAGAAAGTCCCTGTAGATGCAATTAAGAAGTCAAGAACCAAGAAAATATATACAAATGAGCCAATTAGTTGACAGGAAGGAAATGAGCCAATTGTAACTTTCTATTTTAACATAATACCTCAGTTCCATCTTGGATCTCTTGTAGGCAAATCCAAAAACGTGCAGTTTCTTTAGTATCACCATCTAAAAAAATTATACCAATCAATATGCAATTCTACAGTGAAAAATATTAATGAATAGAATGTAGAGATGGTATATCATATACATCTCGATACTTGTTTCACAGCCAATCTTGAGAGCACATTAAGGCCTCCAAGATATCTGTAGTGAGCTAACTACGGTGCTCACTAAGGACCCTCCCACTAGTGCTAAAAGCGGATTCTGATGCTACTATGCTAACTGGAATGGCAAATATGTCTCGTGCTACCTTCCTCAATGTAGGATAACGTGTCTCGGCCACTTTCCACCAATCAAGAATCTTGAAGTTTTCCGTATTTATTGAAACCAACTCATCCTCCAAGTATATGTCTAGTTTAGATTTGAATCTCAATGGTGTTGGCCTCCTACTAGCAACATGTGCGCTGATTGAAGATAATACACCCGAACTAGCAAGTGAAGGAGCTGACGATTCTGTATTATCCTCACTCTCTTCCACTTCATACTCTTTCATGAGATCATATAAAGTGTTTCTAACCTCATCAAGTTTCTCTACACTCTTCACCAGACCGACCCATAAGTGTCTCAATAAACCCAAGGATGTAGTCAATCTTAAACCGAGGATCAAGAGTGGTTATCAATCCCATTGTTCTTTGGATTTCCTTTCAATATTTATCAAACTTCTCAATCATTTCATTAGACATTTTCTCTATAATTGTGTTGCCACATGTAGTCCACTGCCTAATTTGCTCTTTAGCCTCACAAATTTTAAGAAGTTGAACATTGACAGTCACATAGTTTGTTCTAGAAAATATTGCAGTTATGTCATTAAATAACTTGAGTCTATCAACTACTTCTTGAGCAAAAGCCCATTCTACCTCACTAGGAGCATAATCAAATAGCTTCTCAACACATGTTGCATGGTTAAAAACACATGTTGCATGGTTAAAAACACATGCATAAGGTAAAGCAATAGTGAGCATCTTGTATGTAGAATTCCATCAAGTTTTACAATCAAGGTCTAACTTGTGATCCATTTTAACTTTGACATGTTTAGCAATTTCTTCAAATTTCTCTACTCTTTTAGGTGTGGCTGTCCAAAAGGCAACACTTTCATGAATTTTTGCAACAGAATCCTTTATCACATCTAAACCATCCTTCATGATCAAGTTAAGAATATGGGCAGCACAACGCATATGCAATAGTTTCCCCTCCAACATCAACTTGGGTTTTCCAATCTTCTTAGAGAGTTCAGTAATTACATTATCATTCATGGTACAATTATCAAGGGTCAAAGTTGACATTTTCTCATCAAGATTCCATTCCACCGTTGCATCATAAAGATGTTCACTAATTACTTCAGCAGTATGTGGAGCAGGCACATATATGAATCTACACATTTTGAACATGACATAAATGAATGCTAATTACATATTGAAATAATGAAGATGCAGCAAGAAGCTAATAAATAAAATTATTTGTGAATTGTGAAGGCTATGTGCCTCATGATAATCCTTCTAAGTGTCTAAGAATCATCAATGAAATGAGTCGTGATAGCCATGTACCCTCTCCTTTGGTTTTCAAATGTCCACAAGTTTGAAGTAATAGCCACCCTTGACTTAATTTCAGCCATATATGTTAGGGCATTTTTCTTTTCTTTCATATATGCATCCATAATATCCTTCCTAAAATTGTGTAAATGCGATTTTTTCAAAAATACAGATATGGACTAATCAACATTCAACAGCAATAAATAGAAAATATTGTTACCTAATAGTGTTTCGAGTGACCATCTTGAATAGTGGCTGAAG
Organism: Zizania latifolia; assembly: GCA_000418225.1. Classification (NCBI taxonomy): domain Eukaryota; kingdom Viridiplantae; phylum Streptophyta; class Magnoliopsida; order Poales; family Poaceae; genus Zizania; species Zizania latifolia. Next base: position 338,543 of record KE371407.1, on the reverse strand, counting down.
TGCAGTCACAAATCATCGAAAACCAGTGTGGTCAACAATACACAAAGGATACTCATGTAGTATAATCATTGCAGCAAGCTCTCTTCTAGCTACTTCTGGATCAAATGTGTACTTTTCTACTGATATTTTTCCTCCCTCTAGAGAATTGAACCTCAAAGAAGATGGTGCAAGTGTCTTATTTTGTTCCATCATCTTGATCCTTCTCAACGTGCATACTTTCAAATGGTCATGGAGATGTGACGTCCCATTCTTGCTTGTCCCTCCAAGCTGCTTGTGACAATGAAGATATTGAGACTTTATATTACCAGAAACCTTGACTCTCTTGAATTCTTTCCAAACAACGGAAGTAAGTTTTCTTTTAGTGTCAAAGTCTGCATCCTCACCCTCAGGCTCATCACCAACAACTTGAATTGGCTCAAAATTATTGATAGACATAGACTCAGCTCGTGGTGGAAGTGATTGCGATTCTTGCTGGCTATTACTCTCATTTCTATAAAAAAATTAATTGCTTCAACATGACTATATGATACATTGAAATTCAGATCAATTGATACATAAGTCAAGATTCAAGAGCATACTACATACAACATTTAAGACATCCAATCTAAACATACTAATTTGTTAAGAAAAAATGATCAAAAATATATAAGAGAGATAGCGTTATTGAAATTGAACCCTATGGATTTCAATAGCCGGATGTCGCCACCGAAGGATGATGCTTCTGGAGTAGTTGGAGTTGAAGGAGCTCCTGCAATATCAAGATGGCTTTTTGGCTTGGTGGTTGTCCTTTTTAGAAGTGGATGTGGGGGGCGGCGATGGGCCTTTGCATTAGAGCCAGAGGAGGGCCCAACACCCAGAGCAGTGATAGCAGAGACAACAACTTTAGCTACGGCAGTGCTTGTAGAATGCAATGGCCGGTCCGAATCCTTACCGATGTCCCTTCACGTGGACCGCCCAGACATGGATTTGTATGTCAATGATGCTGTCATAAAAGACAACAACTTGAGAGAGGAGTACTAGAGGTAGGCATCTATGAAGTATGAACTAAGTAGAAATCGCTTGGTATGCAGTATGCTCACCTTGCTTTGTCCCCGTCTGAGCTTAGGGGTACAGAGGATGAAGCCATCTTGACCTAAACAGAAAGTAACATTTCAGCAGCCTATATTGTGATTTGAAAGTGTTCAGTGTCACTGTTATATAGCTGGTAGAAATTGCTTGAATATAATGAAAAATGAAGATTATGTATTATACAGAACTAAGAGTAAATTTTATTAATTTGCCTGAAAAATGCTACCAAGATATACCATTAAACAGAACTGAAAATTTGATAGAAGCTACTATAGTACTATTAGTTTGAATCTGATATATGAAAGTATCAAGTTACTATTTGGAATATAATGAAAAAATCCCCTTTAGATTAATTTCTACAGATCGGCATATATTATGTATACACAAAAGCTCTTGTTGTTTAAACTGTAATACACAGTAAAATGAGGCATAGCAAAATGGAATGCATATTTACGTCTAGGAGAAAATGTGGAGTTATGTACCTTGTATGCAGGCTGCAGAGCAACAGGAGGAATGGAGGATGCATCAGGGCAGTACTAGTGTCGGGGTAGAGATTTCTAGCTACCGGCAGCAAGAATGCAAGCAGCAAGATTCTGCTCACAGGGCCACAGGAGGCAGCCGGTGGCTTCTGGCTGCAGAGTGCAGGCGCTGGTGCTCGCTGGCCTGCTGGCGCCTGGTGCTAGGTGCTCGCAGTCGCTGGCCGTCGGTGAGGAACGAGAAGGGGTGAACGGCAGTGAAGCTGAAGTCACGGCGTCACGCAGAAGTGCAGAACGCACGCAGCCACGCACTCATGTGGCGGCGGCGGCGTGGGAAGAAATGAGGAGTGGGGAATGGGAATTGAGGGGTGGTAAGAAAGGTAGTGTTTAGATTTCAATTGTATTTATACTCTAAGTGTTGGGTTAATGGGCTGGGCCCTATTTTTTTGAAATGAAACGGGTCTCTGTGAGGCGGGGACGAGGACTAAAGGATTATACCGCCCCCGCCAAACCTGATGGGGACTGTTTTCTCCTTGTTTAATTCCCCGTGGGTACTAAATAGTTACTATACCTGATTTCTAATGGAGGAATTCTCCGCGGGGAATCAAGAAACGGGTACTCATTGACATCTCTAGTCCTATCCTAATTTCATCCCTGGCCAATATCCTCTTCTACACCCAAACATCCTCCAAGCCCTAGCACCTTGTGCCTGCGCCAAACCCTAATCCTATGCCCGCCCCTGACTCCACCTTCGGCCACGCCACTGCCACCTCGTGTCACGCCTCCACCCCCAGCCCTCCTGCCCAGCCGCGCTCGAGATCTCCATTGGCATCGTCCACATGGAGTTCAAGTTGTCGTTCCTCGTCACCTGAGAAGATTGCATGTTCAGATCAGGGTTCTGCGTATCATCCCTTCATTTGGTTAATTTTCTTCTAAATCTAGAATTGTGTTGATTTCTTCAGATGACAAATCCTTTTCCATTTTATCAGACATTTTGCAGTGATCTCTATTTTATTAGAAGTCTGGACATCACATTGTTTGAGTCCATGGAGGTGGCTTTCTTGAGAATCCCGGCCAAAATCTGTATTTGTTTGAATCTCATTAGAAACCATTGCCACTACTATTTCCTTCTCCGAGGTGACCGAAGTCAACCCATTCTGCAGACTTGCTTCCACCCTTCGATATGATTCCAATTGTTTCTACAAATTCTATTCATTTTCCGTGTCTCAATATTTTGGTACCAGACTAGTGTAGAACAAAAGTGTCAAGGCATTTAGCTGAAGAGGCAATGAGTTATTTTGAGGAACGTGTTTCAATCTCAACATTGCATAGCAGTGATTTCTGTTAGAAATAATCTTGTAGTTTTCTTTGTGATTTCATGCTTAGTCAGTAGATTAGTAAGTTAGGTGTCAAGTGCTGCACGTATTGTGCTATTTAGAATGTAGAGTGGGTCATTACATGTATCTAGGAATTAATTTAGTGCATGCATGCTACATGCAGCCATGCAGGAATTAGTGCAGCCATACAGAAATTAGTGAAGGTGATTACACGAGGAGGTAATTGCGTGAGTGAGTGGCCTCGTCGTGTGTGCGTACTGTAAGTGCATTTCAACGAAACAGTGCAGTGAGTGAAAAGGTGCTGGTGTGCAGCGCAAATTATCTTCTCACGTGCGTGCGTGTAATGTATGCTTTGCAAACTATGAGTGTGTTCGTGAGTTGTTTTTGTTGCTCTCTAAATTCTATCAATTTCTCGTCACTGAAGGACCCTCGTCCAAATTCAGTTGTGAATGTCCCACAAAAGAGCAGCAATGCAGTTCTTGTTTCTCCTGCACTCATGAGCTATCATATCATAAATTGCTGTGGGATGTGATGTTCAGCGATATTTAGGCCTATATTGGCAGGCTAGGAGTCCAGCTTATTTTACATAGATGGGCTGTGATTTTAATTACAGAGTTTTGGAAGGGGAATCAGTAAAGAGCTAAGAGAGATATGTTCAAGTTATTGTGCTAATGACTGTTTTTTCAGAAAATGATTGTAGATCTTTCTAACCGATATTGTAACCTTTAAGAAGAGGGTACATTTTAAGGACCTCCTTATATGTAATATTAGAAGATTCTTATAGTGAAAACAACAGGAAACAATGCCCAAAGGTGAAAGGACTAGACTGAAGTAATTATATTCATATATTAGCAATGTGCAATTAATAGTGCTTTAGATGTATGCAATTTAATTGTGATTTTTTGGTCACTGCTCTGATATTGTGGTGCTTCTGTAAATATATAAACATGTATGCAATTTTTTACTTGGAATAATTATCATCTGTTAGCACTACATGGAAATAGGAGATCTATTCATGTGGACAGTGCTGAAACAGTTCGCATATGATTTTTTTGTTGCACTTCTTTGGATTGACCAGTTCATCTTTTTTCCTGAAAAGTATGCCAACCGAAAACCACAATATTTATGTAAATATATATGTAATATAAATTTATAAGGAACCCTGATCTATCACCAATGTTTGATAATCCCATGAAAACTTTTTGTGTTTACTTAACCCCATGTTTCTTAAACCAGATCACTATTCACCTTTACACCGTATCATACACCGGTTTTGTTGAGTTGGACTGTGGTTTGCTGACTAAACGTGCCACACGAGAAGATTGACGTGGCACGACGCTTCCTGCAGCCTCCGCACCATGGCGCATCCCTTCTTCCTCCTGCGCTGACGCGAGGTGTCCTGCGTCGGCAACCTTCCTGCCAATGCTGCTCGTGCTATTGAAAGAACAGGCGTCAGAGCCATCGCGCCGCGGGAGGGAGGACGGCGGCGCTGCGCTCTTGACGTGGCCGAGACAGGCCATGGTGCGCTTTGGCACTGTTTCCTTTTTGACAAATGTGTAGCTACGAGCTAAATCTACTACTCCCTCCGTCCCAAAATACAACCATTTCTACCATTCAAATTTTGTCCCAAATATAACAATTTCTACAACTTTTCTCTCTAATTCTTCCTATTTTGCCCCCTATCTAGTATTAGTACTACTTGCTGTTGCTGTTGCCCCCTATCTAGTACTAGTACTACTTGCGGAGCGCGCAGCCGGCGGAGCGCGCAGGCGACCGGTGCTGGAGATTGCGGGGGCGAGTGATGGCCGGAGCGCGTGGGCAACCGCAGTCAGAGTTTGCGCGGACGAGCAATGGAGCACGCTGGCGACCAGCGAGCGGAGCTGTGCTGAGCGCAAAGGGCACTTTTGCCATTTCAATCTTTTCCTTGGTAAACGTGCATTTGGCTAGAAATTGCTCTATTCTGGGACAGAGGGAGTAACACGAACTTCTTGACAAGGTGTAGCTACGGGGTAGATCTGCTGGCATGAGTAGCTGTGCACCACCTATGGGCTACAGTAACCATCGTCGGTGCCGCCGTGAGGCATGCACTAAAAAAAAGCCCTTTAGTGATGGATAATAACCTACATTAATGATGAACATGTCGCCTGTCACTCTTATCGCGTCAGTAAAACCTATCATTAACGAGGTTAAACATCCATCACTAAAGGGTCCCCACAGGTCTCCACCTCGTCCGGTATGACCTCTTTAGTGACGGATGAACATTGTTACTCGTCACTAAAGGACACACTATAGTGATAGGTGACACTTTCTATCCGTCACTATCGGATACCTTTAGTGACGGGTCACAATGTCCACCTATCATTAAAGGGGACCATGTCGGTTGGGACGTGGACCTAGACAAACCCTTTAGTGACAGGTATTTATTTAGACCCGTCACTAATGTTATGGTCATATTGTAAAAAATAATTTTTTAAGTTGTATCCTAAATCAAAGCTAGAATTTGGCAGCCAATATTATACATTGCAAACAATACAGAATTCATCACAGAATGTCATCATTACAAATTGTATTGCATAAACAAAGCATACATCACAAATTATATTGCAAACATCACAGAATTCACCAACTGTTACAAGTCATATTACATCACAAGTTCACAACCAACAAACATTAAGCCGCGGTTTTACAATGGAAATCGCCCTTCGAACTGATGACATGGTCCATTAGGAATGTCGCTAGCCATCCTCGAATGGCCTGGAAGTCATTTTTGTGGAGATTATCTTCAAGTATGTTGAATTCCTGTAAAAAGAGTTTTTTTACATAAGTCGATGTTTATATAAGTGAAAAGTAAATTCAACACAATAATGAAGTACATGATAATATCTTACATCCGGTGATTTAAGATCTCCTATCTTTAAGGCCAACATCATATGGTGTGCGACATAAAATCCGTATTAGTTTCCAGGAGATTGAGTGTAACACTGTTATGAAAATACATGATTAGTTTGGATGACACATTTAATTTGGAAAAAGAAACATTTAAAGACTTACCAGCACTGTGGTTTTATGCACCAACTGTTGGCGTTTCGTTGCGTTTGATGTCTTGATACTAACACCGAAAACTCTATAACAAGGTATAACAAAATTGAGTTAAGCGAAAACAGGTTAAAGGTTGAGCTTATAGTAATAAAGTGAAGAAAACCTTACTCGTCGATTACACTTCTAATTACTGAGTAGTCCCTCTCGGTGCGGTCGCCATTGGGTCCCAACAGTCTTGCCGAGTTAATGTACCATACAATGGTCTATTTGGGGGCGAAGAGTAGTAGGACCCAATGTCCTCCCAAGTGGTGCATGCCCATTAAGAAATCTCCTCTTCTGGTGCATAGGGAGAAGAACTTAGTTAGGTATTCCACGTATGAATCCTTATTGGTCATGATGGTTGCCATTGCTAACAGCTGTGGGTTAAGAAATTAAAATGGTCATTTCTTGCATTCTTACCATATTAGCTTGCAGATATAAATGAGTAATTAATACCACATAATTACATGTTGACTTTAATTGAAAGGCTAGGTTAAGTGATCTACAATGTCCAGCACTGCAGTAAGCTGATATCAAGAGCATCCATATTGAATAGATCATATAGATCCTCAAAGCAAAGCAAAAAATAGCCGTCGTTGGTCCTAAAATGCTGCTCCGTGTACATTGCAACAATTGAACTTTTGTTGTTGTTGCAACCAGTCAGATAGAATTGATGTAGGTCCATTATGGATTGCCCTGCCTTCCTTAGCTGATCTAGAGGTAGCAGAGGCTTGCCAACTTGGTACTTAGGGTGTGCTTGAGTCTAGGTTGACCCCACAGTAAGCTTCGCAACTTTTTTGGACTTTTTGGAGATGGTTTTCTTTATTTTAGATTTTGTGACTGTTGGCTTCTCAGGTAGAGGCACAACGGTGGCCATTTCACCTTTCTCGATGGCAGCAAGAGGTTGAGCAATAAGTGCAGCTGGAGGTTGAACAACAGGAGGTTGAGCATGAGCCTAATCTTGAGGACGAGAATAAATTACTTGTGCCTGGCTTGCAGATGTGTCGAGGCCGACAACAATATGGAGCCAGTTCTATTGTATCCTTGATAGTAGTGCATCGCGTAGATTATTGATTTTCTCATTCGGAGGAATAGACAGTACGATGTTTTCCATGTTAGGATGCACAAAATTGACAAAGATCACTGCATATCCTTCCCTTATCGGCATAGTCTGTTGTTCATGCACATCTGGGTAGACCACACCCTTAGCCACCTCAATCTGAAACCTCACAGGCTTTAAGACAAGTGAGCAAGGGGTGGGTGCAGTGAGTTGGTCAATCGTGTCTTGCATACCGCCGTGAGATTAGAGGTCACTTCTGGTTGCTCGACCTCTCTTGAAGCTTGGCTGCTCTTTCTGACACATGCGGGGCTACCCAATGAAGGTTCAACTAGAAGGATAATAGCCTGTAGAGCTAACATCCTCACAAGATCTGAATATACATTGTTCTTGATTCTCTATGTCAGTGCTTCCACATCGATTCCCTCGGACCCTTTTTGCTTTCTGTACATGTTAGCGTTGTCCGAGAAACCGTGCTTCTAGCCTTATGAGCTAGACACGCCTCGCACGCAACTAGGGTACTCTAGGTTTCCTAGAGCACTTGTTAGCTCATCCTGCTCTCGCACAGTTGTGAAGGATCCTTCTGATGCCCGCATGGCTAGATCTCTCACCTTCGGAGCTACTGACATGAGCTACTGACATCGCTTCACTTGAGGTCCACATTACTTCATCGCTTTCTGTCAGTTTCCCCCGAGCCCTTAGAAACAACTGTGCTCTTCTAAGAAACTGTTGCCATTGATTTTGTTTGCCCTCACTTGCTATCTTGGCATCTTCGGCCAACCACATGTCTTTCTTCCCTGCATAACCAGTTGTGCCAAGGTTATGGGGTAGCTTATTCCTAGCCTAGAGCTCCTTCTTCGCAGGGCTTTCTACCTTGAACGCAGCTGAGCTCTTCATCTTCACAAATTAGTCCTAGTCCTCCTTTTTTAGGTATGGGTACTTAGTGAAGGGCTTGAGATCTTTGGTGATAAAGTTTGACAAAAGGTTGCTTTTGTGAGACCTCCATAGCTTGGCTATCATCTTCATCGCTGTCCTTAATGATATCGCCTTGGTATTCTGAGGAAACTCGAGGAAATTATTGATCCCGTCGTTGAAGAGTGCAGTCTTCTGCTCTCGACTAAGATCATCGAACTTCCTCACGATCAATGGGACTCTCTCCCTTGCAATCAGTCCTGCCAACTTCATCAGCCATTGCAAGGCCGCTTTATCTTTTGTTAGGCCATCGCTGTCTGTCGCCTTGATGGTTAGCTTGTCCGTCGGCCACTTTGCTTGTGACCTTAGCTTTTTGATTGCTAGATCAATCTCATCGGCAGAGCTAGAAGACCCAGTAGAGGAACGCCTAGACATCTAAATATTAAGAGAAGGAAGACCTTAATGTTTCATTACAAAAAATCGAACCAAGTGGCATCACCAACAAATGTACGATCGAACGACGCTAGAATTTGGGCACTAATAGGCAAAGATAGGTCCTAAATCTTATTCGGGGATGTGCGACCCATATAGTTAGACCCCGTGGTCCTGTACGGTTCCAAAGAGAATTTTGGCAGCATCTCCCAGCTATTCTCCTATGAGATCATGTGTAAGATCATTGATAAGTGATGAACAAATTAGCTTGATGTTGATATGATAAGTGATGAACAAATTGGTTTTGATTAATTCGAGTGGTCAGGCTTTTTGGTTGAGTTATCGAGCAGTTTTGTCAGGCACTCAGCACTTGGTTCTTGAGGAAATTCATCCCTCGAGAGATGGCCCTCATGGAATTTCAGCCTTCGAGAGTTTTCAGCACCCGAGAGAATTCAGCACTCGGGATTTTGGATCACTCGGATTTTTGATGTTCAAGTCGGATCATGTGCGTTAAATTATTTATTCAATAAATACACAATATTTATGATTGATTGGAATGTTTGAGTTAGGTTGGAAAGAATTGATTAGACTAATTGAGTCAAGTTGGAAAGAACTTGTGCTCGAGAAAAGGGTTTTTTGGTTTGTTCATGTGCAGGCATTGCTTGAGGGCGAGTCGTGGTCGATGATGGGATCGGAGCTAGGCTCGGGGAGGAGTTGAGGCTCAGAACGGTCGAGGATGTCATGCCAGATGTTTGGGCTAGAGGATGCGGCACGTGAAGATGGTTTCCATATGGTGTGAGGAAATTTGCTGAGTCCTCGAGAAAGCCCTCATGAAATTCGAGAACTCCTCGGGAAATTTCCTAAGTCCTCAGGAATTTTAGTCTAGTTGGTGATTTTGCTGATTGGTCAGGAATTAGCTTTTTGATTTTATTTTTGGGATCATTTTTGAGGTGCTTCAGCCATTCACCCCCCTCTAGTTACCGTGATTAGTGTATTTCAATCTTATAATTGGTATCAGAGCTTAGTTTCTGTTTTGTTTTGATCTTAACCGATCTAAACAATCATCATGACATCTGAAAAGTTTTCTACTAAGCCTTATATTTTTGATGAAATTAATTTTTAGTTTTAGAAAATAAAGATGGAGGCTTATATTATGTCACAAGGTTTTGACATATGGAAAAAGGTTTCTAAACCGTATGATCTATCTTCTGATAATCAAGTTAATGACACAAATAAGACTGCTTTTGAAGCAAATTACAAAGCTCAAAACTTGATTATCAATGGTGTTGGGCGTTCTGATTTTGATCGTATTTCTCACTTTTCTTCTACGCATGAGATGTGGAATGCTCTTTGTGCCTATCATCAAGGTTCTTCCACAATCAAGGAAGTGCGCAAAGACGTGTACAAGAAAGAGTACATGAAATTTGAAATGAAACCCGGTGAGACCTTGGATGAGTATTTTGCTCGCTTTAACAAAATTCATAGCAATCTTCGTTTAGTTGATTCTTCTTATGATACTAATTATACTGATTCTGAAATTGCTAGACATTTGCTTAGTGGGCTTGATATGTCGGTTTGGGAGATAAAAGTTATATCAATTCAAGAGTCGGTGGATATGACTGCTCTCACTTTGGATACTCTTTATTCAAAATTGAAAACTCATGAATTGAATATCTTTTCACGTAGGATTTCTCCTAAATCAATGGCATTGATTTCTTCGCTTTCTAATGAGTCTTCTTCGTTTGTATTATCTTCGAGTGTTTCTTTATCAGTTTTAAATGCCTTATCTGATGAACAATTTGAGCAGTTTGCAGAGGAAGACTTGGCTTTGCTTTCTAATAAAGTGCCTAAAGCTTTGAACAATATAGAAACAGAAGTAGAGGTGGTCCTGTTCGATGCTTTGAATGTGGTGAGACCAACCATATTTGTGTGAACTATCCCAAGCTCAAGAAATTATCAAAAAAAGACAAGGAGGACAGCAAGCGCCCATCCAAAGAGGGTAAGATGAAGAACCATAACTATAAGAAGATAGTGCATCGAGTCCTTGCCGCTCTCGATCAAGTTGATATGAGTGATGTGGACTCAATAAGTGATGGAAGTGAAGATGAAGGCAAAGGCAAGAAGAATGACCTGACTAGAATATGTCTCATGGCACGTGACATAGTAGGCTCCAGCGAGGATGAACTTTACAGCGACGAAAATAAGGTAAAATCTACTTATGATGATTTAGCTCATGCTATTATTGAAAGTGCATCTTGATGCATCTAGTCCCCTAATTTATTTTGGTGTATTAATGACCATAGTGATCAAATGCTACTGATATGGTTGCTAAGATGAATGCAGGAACTAAAAATTAAAAGTGGCATTGCAGCTCTATCGATCTTGAAAAAATCGGTTTATTAGCTTTACTTAGGCTCAAGTTGTGTTTATTGTGCATATTTTACATTTTCTTGAGTCTAGGTATGCCGTATTATCAAGAGAGATGCGTTGATCGTTGATCCAAAGCTCAGTGCTCAAATCAAAATCTTTCGTTGAAAGTTTTGGAATTTTTCTAAGTTGGTCTTTGCTTTCCAAAAAAGCCGGATTGTCCGAGTTCTAGCCGGACTGTCTGAAATCTATCTTCTATTGGATTTTATTTACATGTCGGACTGTCCAGATTCTAGCCAGACAATCCGAAAACATGTTTCAGTTTGATTTATTTTTCAAGTCGGATTGTCCGGACTCTGACCGGACTATCCGAAAACATGCTTCTGTTTAATTTATTTTTCGAGTCAGACTGTCCAGACTCTGGTCAGACTATCCGAAAATTTGTTTTCGTTGAATTTTTTTTAAGCCAGAATGTCCGGATTCTTGGCCGGACAATCCAAAAATTGCTCTCTATTTGATTTTTTTCCTGTGGCCTGAACCGTTCGAACCTTGGTCGGACTGTCTGAAAACACTCTTCTGTTTGGACTTGTTTTTGGCCTGAAATAAATTTGGTGCAGGGGTATAAACATCCTTTCCCTCCATAATAAGGGGGACGTGATTGCCAACCCTAGTGGCCCTGTCATTCTTTCTCATTCTTCCTTGTGTGTTGTCTTTGGATCTTGAGGGAAGAATTATGATTTCTCCAAACAATCTCATCGTGTTCTTGTTTGGTCAATCTCTTGAGAGTTGTGTGGATGTGTGCTTGGTGTTCTTCACTATTTCTTGAGCACACGGTATCGGATCACGTCAACGAGTCTATTACTTTTGGTGATCGAGGTCTCCTAGACGGCTAGGCATCGATCCGCGAGCACCCAAAGCGTGTGGGTGACCGGATACGTTTGTACAAAGCTTCACCTCGGCTTCAAGGAGGTAACCGAGTAAAAACTAAGACTTACAGAGGTAAGTGCTTGGTGAGGATTAGGGTTGAAAGAGACCCGGCCCCTTGGGGTTTTCTCAACGGAGACGTAGGATTGAAGGATCCAAACTTCAGAAAAAAAACATTGTGTTCATCATTTATCTTGCTAGTTGTACTTACTGTTGATATATCTATTTGCTAGCAAGTTTAAGTCTGATTGAATTCATTGAGTAGATTATTTTCCGTATTGGTTATCGTTTTAGATCTATTGTGCCTGGACCATCCAGTTACATCCAGACAGTCCGGACCTCAGATAGTTTTTAATCTTGTCCGGCACCAGGAGTATTCGACTAAAGTCTAGATAGTCCGGGTCCTGGAGGTTTAAACTAACCTGTTTTATTGAGAATTTCAGATTACCTATTCACCTCCCTCACCCCCTCTAGGCATCTTTCAGTTGTTCGTCTTGATACTAAACTAAGAAAATACAATAAGAAAGCTAAGAAACATGAACTTGTTGTTGAATCACTCAATTATAAAATTGATAGGCTCAAGTCTTTTATTCCTGATGATGATTCATTCAAATCATGTGATGCTTTACAATCTAAAATTTTTGCTTTAAGGGATGTTCCTGCTTCTACTCTTCATAAGCTCAATGATAAAATTATCAAGAATGAATCTTGTTTTGCTATTGGTACTACCATGTTTTCTTGAGTTGTTGATGAACTGTTTGTTACCAATAACTATTTGAAAAAGTTGAAAGTTACCTTTTATGCTAGTTCTTTGGTAAATATCTTGTACCATAACAAACTCAAACAACTTAAGAACATAAAGAGCTCAACCGTTATGAAACATGAGTCAATTTCTTGTTCAAATTGTTTATTGCTTGAATTGAAACTGAAAGATACTTATGGTAGAGTTGAACTTTTACAAAATAACTTACGTACTCATGAAACGTTGTCTTGTTCAAATTGTCACAAACAAAAGAGCATTACTGATGTTTGTAAAAATTGTGTTGCTTTGACAAAAGAAGTTGATTATCTGTAAAGATCCTTGCAACGCTTTTCAACTGGGAAAAAAAACCTCAATATGTTATTGGATATATTTAAAGTAAGCACAAATCATAGAGGACTAGGTTTTGATGCTCATGCTTATTTTACTTCTCATCAACCTACTGCTATCAAGGTTATTCAAAGAGGTAAGATTGAGGTTAAATCTGAACCAAAGCAAACTATTTTTAAATCTGCTTGAACATTGTCAAACATAGCAACATCAAGTGCAATTGCTTCTACATCTAAAACAACTAAACCTGTGAAGTATAATTGTACACATTGCGAAAAAGATGAACATTTGGTTCAGTTCTGTTTTAGACTTGTAAGACAACAGAAAAAGAACAGGGAAAAATCATTTGCTAAATATAAGTGGCAATGGTCATTTGTGGAATCGAGTAGAGCACTTGGGCCACAACATTTGAGGCAGTCGGGCCAACCTTTTTTGGTGGTCTGACCGAGGGTTAATCGATCATTTGACCAACAGCGCCTTGTTTTGTTAAGAGACAAGAGTGACACTGGTTTTGCTCGAGGATATTTGCCTGCTAGTGTTTCTGGTTGGGTGTCTTAGTGCTGGATTCCAAATTTTCTTTTAACTAACCCTAGTACTGAGACCTCGACATCTTCTCGTTTGTAGGCCTTGAGAGCAAGAAATGAGAACATATGGCTAGTAGACTCCAGATGTTCACGCCACATGTCCGGTGACAAAAATTGCTTCTCCTCATTCACACGCGTATCCTGGTCTGAATCGGTGACTTTTGAGGATGCTTCTACTAGCGCCATCATTGCAAAAGGTATAGTCATGGTAAGTGACAAATTTATGTTCAAAGATATAGCTCTTGTTGATAATCTAAAATATAACTTGCTTTCTGTATCATAAATGATTGATGAGGATCTTGAAGTGTGCTTTAAAAAATCTGGTTGTAAAGTTCTTGATGCCTTCGGTGATCTTGTGTTTGAGATTTCACGTTTTGGAAGAGTTTTTAAAGCTGATTTCGATTCACCTCCATCTTCTAAGATTAAATGTTTAGTTGCCAACGATTCTAAAGATTTATTCTTCTTTCATCATAGACTTAGCCATATTGGTTTTGATCATCTCACTCGTGTTAGTGGTTTGGATCTTATTCGTGGCTTACCAAAACTTAAAGATGTTGGTGATTTGGTTTGCTCTTCTTGTCATCATGCCAAAATAGTTTCCAGCTCACATGCTCCTATTACATGGTTATGACAACTGCACCTAGCTAACTTTTAAATATGGATACTGTTGGACCAGCTCAAGTTTAATCTGTTGGGAGAAAGTGGTATGTTCTTATCATTGTTGATGATTTCTCTCGATACTCTTGGGTTTTCTTTATAGCGTCTAAGGATGAAGCTTTTGGTCTTTTTCGAAACTTGGTTCTTAGACTTTCTGTTGAACTCCTGGGAGCACTTAGAGCAATTAAAAGTGACAATGGTACTAAATTTAAGAATTAATCCTTTGAGTACTTTTGTGCTAAAAAGGTATTAAACATCAGTTTTCCTCACCAAGAGTTTCACAACAGAATGGTGTTGTTGAAAGAAAGAATAGAACTTTGGTTGAGATGGCTAGGACTATGCTAGATGAACATTAGACTCCTAGGAAGTTTTGGGCTAAAGCAATTTCTGCAGCTTATTATATTTCAAACAGAGTTTTCTTACGGTTAAAGCTGCGCAAAACTTCTTATGAGCTTCGTTTTGGATATAGACCTAGTGTTTCTCATTTGAGAGTTTTTGGGCACAAATGTTTTGTGTTGAAATCTAGAAATTTGGATAAATTTGAAGCAAGATCTCAAGATGTCATTTTTCTTGGTTACCCTGCTCATACTCGTGGCTACCATGTACTTATGTTAGAAACTAACAAGATTGTGGAGACTTGTAAAGTCACTTTTGATGAGGCTAGTCCCGATACTAGACCCGATGAAATAGGTACAGATGCATAGATTCAGGTGGAGGATGAGAGCATCTTTGTTGAAGAAAGTGATGACAAAGACGTTGATGTGGTTAGCGGTCAGACCAATGCTCCGGTCGAGTCTGACCAGCACCTAGAGGCAGTCGAGGAGCAATACCGACCACAAGGAGATGAAGTCTCGGTAACTTCGAATGTACCTCGAGCAATCACTTCGTCCTCGAAGATGTTGTACAAGACACTTCTCGAGATGTTTCTGCCCCTTTGCATATTCAACGTCAATATCCTCGTGAACAAATAATTGGTAATCTATGAGTGTGTCACTCGTTTTAGGTTTGTTTCACCTGACTTTCATGCTTATTCAGCTTTTGTTGCTTCTTTTGAACCCAAAGATATTTCTAATGCTTTAACTGATGAATTGTGGATCAATGCTATGCATGAAAAACTTAAAAACTTTGAACGCATTATAGTCTGGAATTTGGTTGAACCTCATCAAGGACATAACATTATTAGAACTAAATGAGTTTTTTGAAATAAACAGAATGAGGATGGTTTAATTGTTAGAAACAAGCTAGGCTTGTTGCTTAAGGATTTACTCAGGTGGAAGGTTTGGATTTCGATGAAACTTTTGCTCTCATTACTAGAATTGAAGCTATTAGACTTCTTTTAGCCTTTGCTGCATCTAAAGATTTTAGGTTGTATCAAATAGATGTTAAAAGTGCTTTTCTTAATGGTTTCATGAACGAGAAAGTTTATGTTAAGCAACCATCTGGTTTTGAAAATTTTAAGTTCCCAAATCATGTTTTCAAGTTGTTTAACGCTTTATATGGATTGAAACAAGCACCTCGGGGGCATGGTATGATTGGTTGAAAACTTTTCTGCTTGAAAAAGGTTTTCCTATGGGAAAACTAGATAAAACTTTGTTTCTTTTCAAGCAAGGAAATGATCAACCTTTTTTTAGATTTATATGGATGATATTATCTTTGGCTGTTCATAGCACTCCTTGGTTTCCAAGTTTTTTGAGACTATGTGCAGAGAGTTTGAGATGAGTATGATGGGCAAGCTGATGTACTTTTTAGGACTAAAAATCAAGCAAACAAAATATGGCACTTTGACATAGATCTTCTTTAGCGTTTTGACATGGAAGACTGTAAGCCGATTTCTACACTGATGGGAGCTGCTTCTACTTTAGATCATGATGAGGGTGGTGAGCCTGTTGATCAAAACGAATATCACAGCATGATCGGCTCACTTTTGTATCTCACTGCATCGAGGTCAGACATTCAATTTTCTGTTTGTTTGTGTGCTCGGTTTTAAGCTTATCCTCGTGTTTCACATCGTCAAGCTGTCAAGCGAATACTTAGTTATCTTAAGTTTACTCAAGAATTTAGCATATGGTACTATGCTTCCTCAAGTGTTAGTTTGAGAGTTTTTTCTAATGCTGATTTTGGAGGTTGTAGAATTGATAGAAAAAGTACTAGTGGTACATGTAATTTCTTAGGTACATCACTTGTTCCTTGGTCATCTAGAAAACAATCTTTTGTTGCACAATCCTCTGCTGAAGCTGAATATGTTGCTGCTGCTAGTTATTGCTCTCAAGTTCTTTGACTTATTTCTATACTCGAGGATTATGAAATGAACTGTGATCGTGTTCCATTTTATTGTGATAATACAAGTGCTATAAACATTGCTATTAATCTAGTACAACATTCTAGAACAAAGCATACTGATATTCGATATCATTTTTTTAGAGATCATGTGGAGAAAGGTGATGTTGTGCTTCTTTTTATTGACACTGAGTTGTAATTGGCAAACATTTTCTCTAAACCTTTGGATTCTTCTCGCTTTGCTTTTCTTCGAGGGGAATTGGGTGTTATTCATCCAATGGGTTTGTTTTGAGGGAGAGTTTGTTTTTTCATTTGTATCATAATGCATTCATGTTTACTTTTATGCATTGTCTTTATTCTGAATAAAAGAAAAACATAAGGAACAAAATATGGAGCTTTGATTTTTATCTTTAGTTAATCATTGTGCTTGCTAGTAATATCTTATGAAATTGATGGATCACTAGTCTTACTTCATATCTCTTAGTCTTTTTACGAGCCTATGACATTATTTTTGAGGGATATGACGCATGATACATAAATATTCAAGTAAAAGATAAAGAAATATGTTGTGTTGATCTAGTGTCTAGGTTGAGTTAAATATTCTTTCACATATTTTAGCTGTATTTATTCTACCATGATAGTGGTTAGTAGAAGTACTATAGCTCGTGCAATGTCAAAACAATGAAATCTGAAAAAGAAAAGAAAGTGTGCAAAAGCACAGAAAGTTCAAAAAGAAAATAAAGTGTGCAAAAACACAGAAAAATCTGCATTCATGAAAAAATTGTTTTGCCTAGGTCGTCTCACGAGACTGCTTATCATTGCACTTTGATATAAACTTGGAGATGATCATAGATAACTAGACCATTGAAATGAGGACTGCTTGTATGTACAAGAACCTCACAATAGGTTATGTGACCGAAACTCAGGTGGCAACATCTATCTCTGGACCAGTGGTCGCTATGCTAAGATAGGCACTTGCGAAAATTTCATACAAAATTGCATGTATCAAATCTCAAATTTTCAATGACTATGAATTACACTTTTAAGAGCACTAAGCGTTGTTTTGGTTTTATGGGCGCGGCTAAATTGTGTGTGAGGTATTTCTCTTAGATCAGTGCTAGTAAAAGGCAACATTATAAATCATTGAAATTATTCAATTCTAATGCTAATTTTAACTTGGAATTATGGCTTAGTTTCATCTTTAGATCTTTAGGCTTTTTGAGGAGCCATGGTGAAGACTGTGGGCCTCATGGCTCCCAGATGATGAGTGATTGTCAACTGAAGGTTGAAGATGGTCTCCGAAGGGAGGTGAAGGATGAAGAAGGAAGTCTCCTGAAGAGGGGCACCTCGAAGGGTTCTCTGAAGAGAGGGACTTCGAGGAGAAGATGACTTGCCGTGGCGTTGGTCGGTGTGACTCAGGTAGACGGACGGACGATTGCCGGGCTGAAGGAGCCGTGGGGTCGTGGTGGTCCAATCCGGGTGCACGACGTAAGGGCGGCAAGCGCTTTGACGGTTTTGGCGCAAAACCGTCACCCGAACCAAATGGAAAGAGTAACGGAGTTACATCCAAGCGGTGCCGTGGAAGCTACGCCAAGTCTAGCATTGAGTAAAGAGCTTTATATAGGGATGTAATCTGCCTTGAACTTGTAGGGATTTGAGCTAATTGAAAAAATTCTGAAAATTGGTGTCTCCTCCCACCTCTCTTCTCCCTAGTCTCCTCTCTCCCTCCTAACCCTAGCCGCCGGCTGCTGTTTCCCGTGTAGCCGTCGGCCGCCACCTCCGCCCCACTCCGGCGCACCCCCGCCCCGGCCTTCGCTCCTCCCTGCGGTGCACTC
>KE371407.1:279850-310462 GCA_000418225.1 Zizania latifolia | reverse complement strand
GGCCGGGGGTGCGCCGGAGTGGTGAGGAGGCGAGGTGCTGACGGGTTCCGGAGCTGCGCCGGCGAGGTGGAGCACCGGCGAGGTGGCCGGCCGGCTAGATGGTAGGAGGGAGAGAGGAAGGAGGAGACTAGGGAGGAGAGGTGGGAGGAGACACCCCAAAATTTCAGAAATATTTTTCAATTAGCTCAGATCCCTCAAATGTTCAAGGCAGATTACATCCCTATATATAGCTCGAGCGGGCTGAGGAAAATACTAATCTACCCCTAGGGTTACGGATACAGACTCAAATCCCACAGGGCATAAATGTAAAAACTGACTCTAGATATTTTATTCGATGCCGGACTTTGAGTAGCTTCCATGGCACCGCTTGGATGTAACTCCGTTACTCTCTCCGTTTGGTTTGGGTGACGGTTTTGCGCCGAAATCGTCAAAGCGCTTGTCGCCCTTGAGCTATGCACCCGGATTGGATCACCACGACCCCGCGGCTCCTTCAGCCCGGCAATCGCCCGTCCGTCTACCTGAGTCACACCGGCCAACACCACGGCAAGTCATCTTCTCCTCGAAGTTCCTCTCTTCAGAGAACCCTTCGAGGTGCCCCTCTTCAGGGGACTTTCTTCTTCATCCTTCACCTCCCTTCGGAGGCCATCTGATTCAATCTTCAGTTGACAATCACTCATCATCTAGGAGCCATGAGGCCCACAGTCTTCACCATGGCTCGTCATGAATACGTTAGCACAGCCTTGCGCTGAGTCTCTTGAAGCCACTCGCAAGTTCGATACAAGGAGTTGAGGAGATTTTGTTTTTACCTGTGTTTTTTATTTTGCGCCCATTCACCCCCCCTCTGGTCGCTAGTTTCGATCCTACACTTTTAGACTTGATTGTTAGCTGGTAGATCTATTTATTTCATTTGTGTTACAAACCTTGTCACATGGTTGCTTTAGGTACACTTCAAAGCTCTCAAATCAAGAAATTAAAAAAATGGTGTTCTCATGATAATTTCTCTCTTTTGCTTCACTTGATGAAATCATTGTCAAGCGGGGAGAAAAATTTAGAGAAGAAATTGGTTTTTGATAAAATCATTGTTTTTGAAATTAATTTTCAAGGGAGTTTTATTTATCGTTCTTTGAAAAAACTTTGGGGGAGAAAAACTTGTGCTTGTGCTTGTGCTTTCAAAAATCAAAAATTTCTTCATGCTTTTAATGGTATTGCCAATGTATTCATTAAGGGGGAGATTGTGAGATCATGTGTATGATCATTGATAAGTGATGAACAAATTGGCTTGATGTTGATATGATGATAAACAAATTAGTTTTGATTGGTTCGAGTGGTCGGGCTCTTTGGTCGAGTTATAGAGCACTTTTGTTGGGCACTCAGCACTTGGTTCTTGAGGAAATTTAGCCCTCGAGGAATTTCAGCCTTCGAGAGTTTTCAGCACCCGAGAGAATTCAGCAGTCGAGATTTTGGATCACTTGGATTTTTTGATGTTCGAGTCAGATCATGTGCATTAAATTTTTTATTCAATAAATACATAATGTTTATGATTGATTGAAATATTTGAGTTAGGTTGGAAAGAATTGATTGGACTGATTGAGTCAAGTTGGAACGAACTTGTGCTCGGGAAAAGGGTTTCTTGGTTTGTTCATGTGCAGGCATTGCTTAAGGGTGAGTCATGGTCATTGATGGGATCAGAGCTAGGCTCAAAGAGGAGTTGAGGCTCAGAACGGTCGAGGATGTCATGCGGGACGCTTGGGCTAGGGGATGTGGCACGTGAATATGGTTTCCATATGGCGTACATGGAGATGCGTGCGAATATGGAAAGGATGCGAGGTTTTCATATGGCATACGGGGGATGTGTGCATATATGGAAAGGAGGCAAATTTAGGAGTTAGGGTTTGTTAGATTAATAAGAGATATGGATTCCTAGTTGGATTAGGATTCCAAAAGCTATAAATTTCATGGCTCATGGTGGCAGCCACGATGGGACTATAAAAAGACTAGAGGGGAGAGCGAAACAGGTACGAGGAACAAGAAAAAATTAGGGTTTAGCCTTTTGCTCTCCATCTAGGGCTTTGTACGTGATTTAGTAAGTGGTGCTTTGGATTGCTCCTTGTAAACACTCTTATGCAATAAAGATTGATCTTCAAGCATCAAGGAGTGTGGTTTCACGTTTTTCTCTTTAATGTTTATCGGTTTGCATTATTTTAGCTTATTTTGTGATTTCTCTTTTACTTGTGATTTAATTCAAATTAATTTATCCAAAACCTTGCTAGGAAATTGAGAAAGAGATCTAAAAAGCTTCATTGGTTAATTCCTCGTATTTTAGGAGTAATTAAGGTTTTAATTTTTAGATCGGATTTGTTCTGTTTTTACATTGCTGTAAATCTCGAGGATCATAACTTTTGATTGGTAACTCAGATTTGCGTGAAATCTCACAAAAAAGTTTTGTATTAAAGTCTAGTTTATTGTGTTAAAATTTCAGATCAATCCGAGTTACGGTTTTAAAATCATGCTCATTTTACCGTATCTTAGTCAGGCTATTTTTGTCCTCGAGAAAGCTCTCGGGAAATTTGTTGAGTCCTCGAGAAATTCGAGAACTCCTCGAAAAATTTTCTGAGTCATCGGGAATTTTAGTCTAGTCTTGATTTTGCTGATTGGTCGGGAATTAGCTTTCTGATTTTACTTTTGAGGTCATTTTTGGGGTGCTGCAACCATTCACCCCACTCTGGTTGCCATGGTTAGTTTATTTCGATCTTACATCTCTAAATACACATCTCGACTTAGAGTCGAGAGGGTTGTGTATCCGGAGAATAATAGGGAGACACCACCGAAACTCTCTCTAGAACCATACAAGACCACAGGGTCCAGCTACGTGGGCCACACATCCCAGGATTGTCCAAAGTGTGTGGACAATTCGGGAGCGTCTTCCTATAAATATGACCAGTTGTCAGGTTATATTTAGAATCCAACACTTCCGAACGGGAGACAACATAATCGGTTGCGCGACTCTAATAACTCACCATGACTTTATATTATATTTTAATATATTAAAATTTGTAACAAAATTAATTTATAGTAAATAACCATTAGTTGTTAATTAACTAATTATTTCACTTTATTCAACATATATATATTGAAAAAATATAGTGGTGTATTAATATTAGAAAAAAAATATACATTCGGACGGACGTTGGTGCTAGCGGCAGTGCCGGGCGATGCACCGGAGCATGTAATAGTGCAGGTCACCATCCTTAGGCGCGCGCATGGTCGGCCGACCGGTGGCTGTGGGACTTAACTACAGCCGGTCAGCAATTATGGGACAAGAGTGAACTTAGCGACGGGTGGAAGCAATAAGTACGGAGCTCGTGCGCTGCTTAAATACTTATCATAAGTGGTGGTTATTGTTAAAAACACATCACTAATGGTAGCCTTAGGGTTGCAGGCTCTTTAGTAACATGCGTAAAATAACACACGTTACTAAAGAGCACACCCTATAGCGACGGGTGATACCATGACCCATCACTAATAGGGTGTCCCTCTTTAGTGACGGATCGCAACGTGATTCGTCACTACTGCTGTGACCCTTTAGTGATGGGTCGTAGTGTGACCCATCACTAATAGAGGTGCCCCCTCTTTAGTGATGGGCCACACTACGACTCGCTACTAATAATTACGCTTTACTAACGCGTGTAAAACAGTCTGTCACTAAAAGTATATTACTGACGCGTGTCATTGATCTATCAGTAAAACTCTATCACTAAAGACTGTTTCTGTGGTAGTGATGCGTGTTTTCACTGCCATTGTAGTACTACATGACGCTTGGGCTCGCTGCCTCACCCTGCCACCTCATCATCGCCACCGACCTCATGAACTCTGCCTTTGACTCTAGCCACTTGTACAGGCTCACGTAGCTGGCTCTCATCGACACACGCGTGTCCACTACTCCACTGCTAGGTGCCAATGACTCTGGCAGTGTCCTCCTCGCCAATGATGCGCTCACTGCTTGTGGTCTGACCCAAGATGCCAATGGAATCCATTGTCGTCGCTGCCATCCTGTGGATGGATGGTTTCTCCGGTGTCGGCTCCTTCACTAAGGTATTGACCTAGGAGAGGTTAGGCTCATGGTTGCCATTGGCTTTGGGCCAAAGGTCGAATGTGGAGCAACACTTGAGGCATCTAAGCTCCTCATCGTCAGCGCCCCAGTCCAGGTTACCGGAGGGGAAACCCTAGTTGGAGTCTTGGACAAGCTGAAGCTCACCGGCGAGCCGACCAGGAGAGAGGCATCTGCACCGAGGTCTTGTGAGCTCATGCTTTGCAGTGTCTGTTGTAGCATCTTCTCCCGCTATGCTAGCATGGGCGCGTGGCTAGCAGCTGGGAGCTCATCGGAGAGACCGGCTCTATGGTAACCGTGGTTGCCCTTGGTGAGAGCAATCCCTGTTGCTACTGGTGTTGGAACTGGTTAAGTTGAGCACTATGGCTTTGCGCATCGGAGAGAATGCCGTGCCGCAGCCTTGGTCGACATAATGCGGCGAGCGGGATGCCGCCGCTGCCAGCTCGGCCGAGAAGAGCTCGTTGAGATTTGACGGGACAAGTGTCTTCCCCCTTATCGACCGTAGGGAAGCAGGCGAGCTAACAAAGCTATCGTAGTCCGCAGCCACGGGCAGCTCATCGACAACCATGTCGTGGGCACTCAATGATGTGTGTAGCCGACTCAGGTGTAGGTTCACCGTGCTTCCGGGTAGGCACAGAGTTGGCATGCTTGGCTGTGGCCACTGGCCACATGCCACCCATCCTGCTCCATCGCCACTGGCCGACGTCAACAGCGGCGGTGTTAACGATGACCCCGATAATGAGAGGCCCTTCACCATGGTCGCCACCCTCTCCATCACCCTCATGGTGACGGCACGGCCGAACCTAGGGAGACGTACAGTGGCTGGAGCTCCTTTGGCGTGTGCACGAAGAAGCAGACCCACCGGGCACAACCCACATCAGCCTTCCCGTGTGGCACATTTAGTCAGCAAACCACATTCCAATTCAGCAAAACCGATGTATGGTATGGTGTAAAGGGAAATAGTGATCTAGTTTAAGAAACAGAAAAATCCTCTGCAGGCATGCTGCAGCGCACCTGGCTTGCAGCCTGCAAATCGGCGTCACGTGGTGGGAAGCAACATCGGACGGCAGCGTAGCGTAGCTCTCCGTACTAGCTTGTGCAGCCCACCGCACCAACTCACACAGCCTCGCTTTGGCATGGCTCGCATCGCTTCCGCATGTGACTCGGCTCATCTCGCACGCACGGCCTTACCGCTCACACCGCTCACAACTGCTCCCCCGATCCCCACACGGCATCGATCTATAGGCGCTCGTGCCCACCACCCGACCCTCCACGGCATGGGAAAAAATTCTATGGGAATGTCCTAGACACAGCTCAATGAGGACCCCTTCTAGATGTCCGTCACGTGAAAGAGAGGGGTATCCGACGGAGAGGAACGGAGGTAGCGGGTCTGGCGGAAGCGTGGGGCGGCGAGGCCTGTGGTGCCGGTGGCGCGGCTGGGAAGGCGGCGGGGGCAGCGGCACGGGGCGACGAAGCCGGGGCGCTGGTTGGTGTGGCTGGGTGGCAGTGCTCCTCTTTCAGCCTCCTCTTGTGGCTCTTCTTCCGGTACGCAGCGATCCACCCACCTGTGCCACATTCCCCATTTTGCTCCTCCCCTGTTCATCTTCAGGGCGTGCAGCTTTGCGATCCTGAGCTAGATTTGGTCCCAACCACCGCCCAGCCGCGCCGCCGGTGCCACCGGCCTCACCGGCCCACGCCGCCACCCCCGCTGTAGCTCCTGTCAGCCGCGCTGCCCCCGCTGGACCTGCTACCTCTGCTCCCCTTCGTCGGATGCCCCTCTCTTCCACGTGGCAGACATCCGGAAGGGGTCCTTCTTGAGCTGGGTTTGGAGATGGTCCCCATAGAATTTGTTCCCCCAAGGCACCCCTCACCGTTGCAGCCACCCGACCACTCCATGGCGTCCCTCACCGCACCGCCGCTGCTGCGCCACTCTCACTCTTTCCGCCTCTCGCAGCCTCGCACTCATCTCCCCTATCATCCTGCTCTTGCCATGGCCGCATATAATCTCATGGCCATGTTAAGACATCACCCAAGGTATAGACACTACATCTGAATCTCACATTGGTTACTTATATGTGCTTACTTGATTATTTGGCTAGCTAGGAGTACCGGAATTATTTAATAAATGGCGTATGAGGTTTGTATTGTAGGCCAAAGCATTATTTACATTAGCAGCCTGTTCATGTTGAACACCATGACATGGCCACCTAGGAGCCGTGACCATAACAGGGATGTCAGTGAAATTCATTGCTTGCATTTAGTTGTATTCTTCAGAAACTAGAGATATTGAAACATTATTGAGCTCCATGTTGAATTGAATGTAGCAGTAGATGGAGGAAATGGCTTAGAGATCATGTCTGTTGAATGAGGACTTGAAATTTTCACCTGGGTATTGAGGTTTGCAGCCAAATGTGCTGACTGTAGGAATTACAATGCAGGTACAAGAATAAGAGCTGCATTTGGTATGGTAGTAAGAACCTCATTCCCCACAACAATATATGTTATATTAGTCGCCAGAACATAGGTAGCAATATTCTTGTTAGTCCAATCAGTAGCTATATGATGAGATTACCCCACACAAAGTAGCTGATCATTTGGAACCCCAACTATCACTTCTATTCCAGAATTTGCAAGGACAATTAACATCTAATGGTTTGAAGGATATGTAGGCGCTGAGTTAGAGCAATTTATCGTAGGTCATATGACTTAGACTTTTCATTAACAGTCACATATTTGATTTGTTTACATGCAACTTTTTGTTAACATTCTCAAAATATTTAATACGTGATCTTAAGGATGATAATTATGCAATGGCAAACTTTGCAAATGATTTGGCAAACTGTTCCATGTATTCAAGGAGGATATACAAATCTCTTGGTTGAAGTTGATTGAGCTGCCATATTACAGTCAACTGTTAAGAAATTAATTTTTGATATAGTGCCAAATCAGAAAAACATGTAGCCTTGATGATTGTGAAACATTCTTATGTATTATAGAAAGATAGTATGTACATTGATTATGTGAAACCATTTACAAATAGCTCAATATACACATCATCTACTTTACAGGATCCTATCACTAAAACATCTCTATACACCTATGATTTTATCACTACAAACTACAACCATGTATAATCAAAACTTGCACCAATAGCCTTCTTGAGATTCTTAGCTCCTACAAGAGCATCCTAAACATTTGTCACATTTCAGCATCCTACAAGGGCACTAAAATGTTGCTGTCAATTTCAGACTTTCAGTATCCTTGCCTCGCTGATTGTTGATTTGATAAACAGGATGATACTTTAGCACATCATTTGGTATGACAGTATAGTATTGCACAAAGGCAGGTTGGTTTCCTGTTGCCCGTGATGTATCTGCCACCATGTCATGATTCAATGACCAGAAAACAGGAACAATCCGAGAACAACTTAATATTCCCTCTTCTTCAGCTCCATTCCATTAGGAGGGCTTCCTTCAACCTTCTTTGAACCAATATCTTTCTAGTTTGTTGAGAGAATGGTACCATTGGATTCAACCTACAAATAGACACATCCTTGATTATTGTTAAGGACAAATTAACTAGAGATATTTGTGGCACCTAGGTCACTACTAATTTAAATTTAGTGACCTATATCAATTTTCAGAGACATTGATGAGTACAACAAGCATAGGAACAATCAAATTGGAACTAGACTGACTGACATGAGTGATGCATTACATAGTCTATTAGACAAGTAACAACATAGCAACAATAACATACTTATCATTCATAGCATGTAATTGGAAAATATAGCTATCAATTGACCAAAAAACAATGTTTTGTGGAACTGCCTTTGGTTTTTCTTTGTAATCAAGTGATGTCCACGTAACCTGCTCAGCTTTTGCTAGTCGTATTTCCACCTCCGTGGATAATACTTGGTATTTGCTCTTCTCTAGGATAATCTGATAGGCAAGAATCAACGAAAGTAATAAGCATACAGATGAATGATGTACATCATTTAGTGAGATAATAACAAATAGATGCCCTAAGAATGGTTTTCAAAAGAAGTGTCTTGCAGAATGCAGAATGTTAATGGACTATGGATCAATGACAACACAACTGAAGAAAATATATATAGCCCACTAGCTGATTCATTTGTTTATTTTGGTTTGGAAGCTCGTCTCACTTGAAAATGATAAGAAAAATACAAGCCAATATCAAAAACACAATACAATATGTACTCCAGTGTATGTAAGAACACAAACAATCATGATAGTACAGAGTGTGTGTAGCTTAGAAAATAGATGAGGCTGAAAATGGTATGGCTCCTCTCCAGGGACTTCAATAGAGACACTTGCTAAAATGGTAGGCTTACTTTGTGAACACAGAGAAGTAGCACATAGAGATGATTTTCAACAATCTAAAGTAAGGGTAACATACCATCTATTCACCAAAATCAATAACTACATTGTCAGCTAAAACACCCTTTGCAAATTGTCAATACAACTTCCGTAGCACTGTTATAGTAGTCGGGTGGCGGCGGTGGGCGGCAGCGGGGAGGGGTGCCGTGGAGGGTCCAGGCGGTGGGCGGTGGAGAGGAGCGCCATGGAGGGGTCGAGCGGCACATTGTAGGATCAGAGGCACACCCACAACGCTCGCTCGCTCTGCCACACAGATTGATTACAGAGGAAAGAGAACACAAGCTGATTGCACTAAGCCGTGTATAGGAGTGTTGGAGCCGATTTGCTATGGGCGTTAGCTGTACGGGTGAACAGGAGCACTAGAGCCAATTTGCTACGGGCGTTAACCATGCGGGCGAGCCGTCCAATCCTGTAGTGCGCCACACGGCGCCGATCCAAGGGCGGGCTGCAGGAGTGGTGCCCTGTAGCGCGCCTACACGCCATTTTTTCCTTAAGAAACCATAGGGTTAAGTAAGCACAATAAATTTTCAGGGGTTATCCAAACATTCATGATATATCAGGGTAGTAAAATGTACTTTTTCTAATTTATAAACCTTAAAATATATAACATGGTATGTATAAGCATACATTGTATCAAAGCACATTTGATCAAGTAAAGAGTAGATATTACACCATCTAACCCACTCTTCATGGAATTGGAGCTAAACTGCTAGCCAAATAGGATTTCTGTTGGGTTCTATTTCATCGTGGATCTACTCTACCATAGAGTTTTGGAGTGTAGCTAGAAATGGTGGAATAGATCCCTCCCAAACACGTCCTATATATCTCTTTATAATTACTTGTTTTTGTTCTCGCCTATAGAGCCCTTGCACTACACCTAGTAGCAGCAGCTATTTCCTACCACGTTTGAATCGCAAGGATGAGAATTGAATTCTTTATTTGCTCGTCATTGCTAATGTGTTGTAGATTTAACTACACAATGATTGGTGATGTTGAATTGCAAATAATGAATTAATTAAATCCACGCCCTATCGTTTGGCTGACTTGTAGTCACAAACGCAATGCCAATCGGTTCGTAAGAACTACTACTCAACTGACTAGAAGTCACCGGCATAATATCGATTAGTAATTGCAAGTGTGCATTTGGGAGGACATGTCGATTCGAACACTGCTACTAGTACCTAACGGATTTTATTAGGAGAGCAAGAAACCAGATCACAACAGCACGACACACAGCCACGTTAGGTCATAGACTATCCCATGAGTAGAGAAGAAACGGAGAAAGAAAAGAAGAAGGAAAGAGAAGGAAGAAGAAAGGAAAGGAAAGGAAAGGAATAGAAATGAAAATTTTTAGAGAAGCCCTGGATTTCTGAAAATCACATGAAAAATTAGAGTTTCGCATATAGGCCCTTGGATTCGCAAAAAACTCTAAACATATCTTTTTCTTGCATAAAAGAACCTTTGAAACCTGAATTTTACATCTGATTTTGTATCTTGGCAATGTTTCGATTCTATCATAGTTATTTCCATGTTTTAGTTATTGTTTTAACTACTTTAATTTTACCAGTTATCAGTAAATTAATGTAATTGGCATAGAAAATATTAGAAAATTGTGACAAATTTATCCATGCATTTCTTTCAGCAAATAAGATGCAACTTTATTAAAAGTAATTTGTGCATCATTAATTATAGTTGACTGACATCGTGGCCAAGGACTTCACTAAGCTATGCGCAGATGGTCATAATTATGTCACCTAGGCATCAGATGTCTACATCGTACTTAGAGTCATAATGCTTCGTGCTATCATAGGCATTAGAGGCAACAATACACCTAGCTATCTAGGAGAACGATTCTCAAAGAGTAATAAACATTTTGGCGAAGATCGGGTTTGAACACTCAAATCAAGAACTCTCAAAGTTTTGATCAAGGGTTGAAGAATATGCGCACATCAACAAATAGAAAGCTTCAATAGTACAAGGTAGGTGATGGGGAGGGGTATTTATACCCAAATCCCTCGAAATAGCTACTGTATGGAAGTTCCATATGAATTTTGGATGTTTTGAAAAAAATCCTAGACTATCTAACTTTGAAACCTAACGTAAACAGAATAATAATGTTGGGGATATAACCATAGGGTATCCCATGATGAGCTTCAGTGGAGCATATTAGGGGCACACCTAGCCCATTTAGGAGATTGCAGAAGATATGTCATGCTGAGAGATACAAGGAAATATATCGATGCAATTTAGAAATAGCTTAGAGATAAGGAAGTGTTCGGTTGTAATCTCTTAAAACTAGCAACCGAATAGGGAAAATGCTTCCCTTATCATAACCTCACCCCCCGCACTATATAAGGTGGGTGAGGGGACCCCTAAGATCATCCAACTCTTCATAGTATAAATCACCTGACATAGGACGTAGGGTATTAGTCACATTGACGGTCTGAACCTATCTAAAACTTATGTCCCTACTTCTGTGTCGACCATCTAGTCTTGAATCATGTGCTATTCCCTACACAAATCACCACCAAGGTCAATCACGTGATGAGGAACATCAAGAAGATCAGTCGTGCCAGAATCTAGAAGACGAGTTCACCATAGACTGTGACGGCCAATGAGTCTACTACAACCCTTGCCAAGCTACCAAAGACTCTAGAAGGTGAGAGCAATGACGCAGGCCAGTGTCATCATCGGACTGACTCACTTGGCCCATACCCGCTCCATCACTAAATCGACCACCAACCGTTGTAGCAAAGATGACAACATCAACAGTCAGGTAGGGTTTCTCAGTCACACCATGAGTAGGAGGTTAGCTCTTATCCCGGTGATGCTAGGGAGATCCTCCACTAAATTCATGGTGCCCGCAACATCGTCAACTCCTACCGCATGAAACGTTATCACAAAGAGAACCAATGATGAGACAAGTATGGTCACGACCATGGAGCACCTTTGATGGACCGGTGCCATGACTCTAGCTCTATAGGGAAGCATAATGGCTTCCCCACCTTCTCTGATAGGCTTCGATAGGTCATGTTGCCAAAAGGATTCTTACCGTTCAAGGTCGAACCATACGATGGTAAGACTGACCCGACGCAATGGCTGAAATTATAGTACACTATTGTGCACGAAGCTAATGGTGACTAGATCATCATGGTCAATTACCTTCTGGTCATAGTTGTACCTACAGCTATAAATTGGTTGGCAAGCCTTCTCGATAACTCCATCAACAACTAGCAGGATGAGCTCTGTGATGCCTTCATCGCCAACTACTAGAGTACGTGGCAGGGGAGGATCTCTTCGAAGCTATATCTGTAGATTCTCTGAAAGAAGGAACACAATTGCTAGCATCTTCGACACCGATGTTATCTACATCTTCTACGAAGGGCTTCATAAGCCCTCTAAGTTGTTCCAAAAGTAATTTGTCTAGAACAAGCCCATGACCCTAGGCCAAATGATCACCATCACTAATCATTACGTCAATGCCAATGACACCAAGCAGGAGCAGATCAAGTAGACCCTTCATGACTCCTACAAAGAACACATGAGGCACAACAATGACGACCGACGCTCCCCTCACCATGATGATCTGGATCATCTAGAGTCATCCTAGTCGGTTGGCAGCCACAAGAGGAAGCCCGATCACACCATCACTGCCATATCAAAGGGACAACCACGTGTTAGGAACGAAGTGTTCCAAGAGCTCCTCGACATATCATGCATGTTCCACCCAAATAGTTCTTACACCATACGCTAGTGCTACTAGATCCAAGACTAGATGGTATGTGAGGCAAGGAACCAACCCCATCATGAAAATTGGAAGCATGATGACAAGGAGAAGCCGAACAAGGAGGACGATTGGCCAAACGATAATGACTTCCAGGAGCCTGACCACATCGTCAACATGATATTCAGTGGGATGATCTCCTCAGACATGAAGTGCCCATAGAAACTCCTCACCCAATAGGTCAACATGATCGACACCGACATCCCCAAGCATCTTCGTTGGTTAGAGATCCCAATCTCCTTCAATCAGGATGACAAGTGGACCAATGTCCCCAAGCTAGGAATTCCCCTTATCATCAACCCTATCATCTTCAAGGTCAGGCTGATGGTGTTTACTTGTTTAATCATTCACTAAGGGTTGTGTCGGCCTACCCTAAGCTATTCTTTGTTAGGTATCCCTCAATATTATTTCTCAATCCAATCATCATCCTAGTTAGTGAGGAAGGTGGGTAGTAACAACCCATCTATGGAAACCGATTTTCACAAGCAGTCCACAGGGAGTCCGCTTAACATGATTGCATGTGGAAATAGGGGTTTTCAAAAGTGGTCGTCTTAATAGACTACGTGTGGAAATGAACCAATTTTCACACACAATCTGGTTAAGTGGATCACCTATGGAAATGGCTAGTTTACATATGTGGTCCTGTTAAACAGACCTCCTATGGAAATTAGTTTCCACTAGCGGTGTCCTATGCCAAAAGCCTATAGAAATCCCATCCCGATAAATGAGCTTCCTCTGTGTTTCAACAATAAAAAACCGTAAATCTCAGATAGCTCTCCTACATCATCATTCCTCCTTCACCTATCCTCCACCATCCTTGTGCCACCTCTATGCTCTATTGTATCTCGGCTGTCGTTGGTGATGGTAATATGCCCTAGAGACAAGTTCTAGAGGAACCAAAAGTTCTAGTTGGACCAGAATTTCCGGGCTCACCCTGATGGCGAGTTCTTAAGGAACCAAAAGTTCCAATCGGAACTTCCGGTCCTACTCTAGAGGGGAATTCTGGATGAATCGGAAGTTCCAGGCTTCGGCCGAAACTTCTGGGCCAAAGTAAATTCGATACAGAATGTTATTTTCAAAAGTTCCAGTTGGACTGGAAGTTCCGGGTTCAGAAGTTCTGGTTGGACCGGAACTTCCGGATCAAAATAAATTCGATACAGAATGTTATTTACGGAAGTTCCAGGCCTCAGCCGGAACTTCTGGGCCGAACGTGCAGATTAGATCTGATAGGCTTTAATGTTGATTAAAGGCCCAATAGTGGGCTCTATGTAAGGAGAGGAGAGGCTAGGGCACAAAAAGGTTGTTGGACCTGCCCTAACCCTAACCTCCACCTCTCCCCTAGCCTCACCTGCTGTGGCCGCATCTCTCCTAACCTCACGCGTGGAACTAGCATACCAGCGTGAGGTGATCCCGTCCCTGTACATGTGGATACGGTAGAGGCGCCGCTGCAATTGTGGCGCTGATCATCTTGACGTAAGGATCCTAAGGCTGCATCGTCTTTGTCGCCATCGATCAGACAAAGCTAGGTGGAGTTGATCGAGGACACGCTTCCCCAACTCTTCTTCCGCTGCCCTAGCGCGTCTCACGACTAGAGATAACGATCCATGATCCCATTACTCGCATGGTTCCTGGGTTGAACGGGGTAGAAAAAGTTTTATTTTTGCTAGCATAGCCTACCCGTTCCCTAATAGTGGTATCAGAGCCTACGTGCATAGTGTTCGATCTGGATCATACACATATAGGTGATATGTGGTGGAAATAGATTAGATCTATTGTTCTTGCGTCGGATTTTTGGAAGTTCCGGGCTCCAACTAGAACTTCCAGGCCGAAATAATTTTTGTACAGAAGGTTATTTTTGGAAGTTTTGGGTTTGACCCGAAAGTTCTGCGCCAAAATAAATTTGATACAGAAGGGTGATTTCAGAAGTTTTGGGCTTTGGCCAGAAGTTCTGGACTTTGAGCCAAAAGTTCTGGGTCTGCTTTTCAGTCACGCATAGATTCTACGTCTAACTTGTTTTTGCAGATAATGCTATGACTGGTATGGCCTTCTGATGTATATGATGCATGAACATAATTTTCATGGCATGCGTGTCATGGTTAATTGCAGCCCAAGGCTGTTCTATTGTTGTATGACCTGTGTGTCGACATGTGATGCTTCTCCTCATGTAATTCATATAGTGCTATTAGATATAATAGACTGATACAAGATCATGGAGGCCTGAAGCGTGATGACCCGAAGGACAGGAACCGTGGAGATGAAGATCACCATGTGAGAAGGACCATACTATGTCACAGTTAATATGATTGCCTATGATATTTACTTATATTTCTGTCATACTATTCTTTCATGTTTTGTATGCGGTAGGCATCGTTACCATGTTAGAATAGTTTCCCTCAAAAAATTAAGAGTCATTGATGTCCTTTCTAATAGCTGCACCTACAAAGGCTTTTGATCATTGTATGATAGATCTGCCAAAGCAGAGTGCCATCTTTTATCTTAACTAGTTAGGGTAGATGTCGAACATCCACAAGCATAGTATTGGTTTGCTTAACAAAGCTATCAAAACGGTTTTGGTCTTTGGGGCATGGAGTTGGGCATCGAGGCATTTGATGCCACCCCAACGAACAAGAGTCACATAGGGATGTGATTAGCAAAGTGTTGCTTACCTATGTCACTAATTTTCTAGCAGTGATGCCAAAGCTCACTAGAAGTTAGTTGAATATGGATCTTATCCCACTACATGTCGTAAGAGGGAAAACTATTGTATATCATGTAGTGGAGTATCTTTTATTTGATAGAAGATTCACATTAGCGTAGTGCTAAAACTTGTATTTTTCTATTGTAGATCATGGCACCTACTGCTAGTAACACTTTTAGTTTTTATTTGCGATCAATTCTTGAAAAGGAAAAGCTTTCTAGAATAAACTTTATTGATTGGCATAGAAACTTGAGAATTATTCTCAAACAAGAGAAAAAGAAATATGTTCTAGAGGAGTCCCATCCTGATGAACTAGCTGATAATGCATTTGCCACGGATCGGAGGGCTTATGAGAAGCACGCCAATGTTTCAATTGATGTTAGCTGTCTCATGCTTACCTGTATGTCATCTGAGCTTTAGAAGCAATATGAGAATAGGGATGCCTATGATATGATCGTGGAACTCAAAGGCATGTTTGAGAACCAAGCTCGGGCCGAGAGATACAACACCTCAAAGTCCTTGTTTGCGTGCAGGTTGGCAGAAGGTAGTCCAGTCAGTCCTCATGTGATCAAAATGATTGGTTACATTGAGAGCTTGGAAAAACTTGGTTTTCCCCTTGGCCAAGAGTTGGCTACGGATGTGATTCTCCAGTCGCTCCCTGCGAGCTTCGAGCCGTTCATCTTGAACTTTCATATGAATAGCATGGTGAAAAGCATGGCTGAATTACATAGAATGCAAAAGACTGCTAAGGAAAGCATTAAGAAAAGCTCTAGTCATGTGATGATGGTTCAGAAATATAGCAAGAAGAGAAAACGCAAGGGAAATGCTAAAGCTTCAGATGAGATCTCAAGCTCCAAGCCTAAACCTGCTAGAAAGTTCAAGGTTGGCCCTGCTACTTCTGACACTTGCCCCCACTACCATAAGATTAGTCATTGGCGGAGGAATTGCATGTTGTACTTGGAAGAACTCAAGAAGAAGAAGGAAAGTAAGACTTCTACTTTAGGTATAAATGTTATTGAAATTAATCTTGCTACTCATCCAAGTGATTCATGGGTATTTGATACCGGATCAATGATTCATACTTGCAAATCGCTGCAGGGACTGAATAGGACAAGGACATGTGCAAGAGGTGAATTGGATGTGCGCATCGGCAATGGTGCAAGAGTTGTTGCATTGGCTGCCGGCGTTTATTCCTTGTCGCTACCCTCAGGATTAGTTTTGGAATTGAATGGTTCGCCCGTCGTATTGCTAAAGTCTATCTGGATCATCCTAGCAATTGCCGCATGTTATGACTATGAGATATGGCAAATGGATGTCAAAATGGCTTTCCTTAATGGAAACCTAAGCGAGGATGTGTACATGACATAGCCTGAAGGTTTTGTCGATCCGAAAAATGCTAGGAAAATTTGCAAGCTTCGAAAGTCCATTTATGGGCTAAAGCAAGTTTCTCGGAGATGGAATATTCGTTTTGATGAAGTGATCAAAGGGTTTGGTTTCATCAAGAATAAAGAAGAGCCTTGTATTTACAAGAAGGCTAGTGGGAGCGTACTTGCATTTCTGGTCTTATATATAGATGACATATTGTTGATCAGAAATGATAATTCAATGCTTGATGCTGTTAAATCTTTGTTGTGAAAAAGTTTCTCAATCAAAGATCTTAGAATCTTAGAGAGGCAGCATACATATTGAGCATAAATATCTATAGAGATAGGTTGAGAAGGCTAATTGGATTAAGCCAAAGCACATACATTGACAAGGTATTGAAACAGTTCAATATGCATGATTTCAAGAAAGGTTTTTTGCCAGTGTCACATGGTATTACTCTCAGTAAGAGTTAGTGTCCTGTGACACCTAATGATATAGAGAAGATGAGTGTGATCCCGTATGCTTTGGTAATCGGGTCCATCATATATGCCATGCTTTGTACATGCCCAGATGTCTCATATGCTCTAAGTGTTACGAGCAGATACCAATAAAACCCGGGTGAATGTCACTGGATGATAGTGAAGAGTATCCTCAAGTACTTAAGAAGAACTAAGGATATGTTCCTAGTCTATGGAGGTGTGGAGGAGCTCGTTGTAAATGGTTACACTGACGCCAGCTTCCAAATCGATAAGGACAATTCGGGATCACAGTCTGGATTTGTGTTTTGCCTCAATGGAGGCTTATTGAGTTGGAAGAGTTCCAAGCAAGAAACGGTTACAGATTCAATAATGGAGACCGAGTACATAGCAGCTTCTGAAGTTGTGAAAGAGGCTGTTTGGATCAGAAAATTTGTTTTTGAACTGGGTGTTGTACCTAGTGCGTCCAGTCCAGTAGACCTCTATTGTGATAATAGTGGTGCCATTGCACAAGCCAAGGAGCTTAGGTCGCACCAGAGGTCCAAGCACATACTATGACGCTATCACCTCATCCGAGAGATCATAGATAGAGGTGATGTAAAGATATGCAAGGTGCACACGGATACGAACATTGCCAATCCATTGACGAAGCCTCTCTCACAGCCCAAGCATGAGGCGCACTTGAGCTCTATGGGTTTTAGATACTTGCATGATAGAGTCTAGTGTATGTGAGAGAAGGTGTCTTATCTATGCTAATGTACTTTTGGATAATTGGTTATCTTGTTCCTTGAATAATTATCTTTTACATTGATCAGCAAGTATGTGACTTGTTTGTGAGACTCTTTGTTTTATCATGATGTTATTCTAAACGATTTCTAATCTCACATCATCATGTGGGACAATGATGATTTATAGATTAGCATATTTGTCTGATTGATGATTATGTTTCACGGATCATGGATATGGAGATATCAAATCAGTAATGTAGACACATGTTAGAGAACATAGTGTTAGATAGACCCACCTTGAGTGGTAAAGGGATTGTTATTCTTGATGTGCCATCAGTTGTCATCTCAAATGGTGTACCTGAAGAATCCTTTGACCTAAGATCGTCATTGATTCCAGAATATGTAGTAACACACTTAGGGGCTTCCAAATGCAATTCCGTAACTAGGTAGTTATAAAGGTTGATTTCGGGTATGTTATGAAATTTACCCCTCCTAAATAACTGGAGAGACATCTCTGGTCCCTCGAGATAGTTGGATTGGGAAAATGCATGGCCATACCACTATGATTAAAGAGTTAATCATGATGAATCCACTACTTGATCGAGTGAAGTGTCGAGCTATCACAAGGGTGGCACGAATCTCGTCTTGAGCTTGACTGATGTTGTGTGGTAAAGGGATTGGTTTATGAGTATATCAAGGTTCAGTTGATATGATCTTTATATGCATTTGGGGGTTAGTATGTGCTGCTAGGTACCGCTATTAACTTGCGATCCGGAAAAGGTTTTCGGCTAGCGACCGTTTACATATGAACCTATCGGGTCACACGCTTAAGGGGATGAGATTTGAAGCTTGCAAGTATTGACTCTAGTGCAAGTGGGAGATTGATGGTAATATGCCCTAGAGACAAGTTCTGGAGGAACCGAAAGTTCTGGTTGGATAGGAACTTCTGGGCCTGTCCTGGTGGCAAGTTCTGGAGGAATCAGAAGTACCGGTTGGACCAGAACTTCCGGGCCTACTCTAGAGGTGAATTCTAGATGAATCGGAAGTTCCAGGCTTTACCCGAAACTTCCGGGCCAAAATAAATTCGATACAGAATGTTATTTTCGGAAGTTTCGGTTGGACCAGAAGTTTTGGGTTCAGAAGTTCTGGTTGAACCGAAACTTCCGGATCGAAATAAATTCGATACAGAATGTTATTTTCGGAAGTTCCGAGCCTTGGCCGGAACTTCCAGCCCGAACATGCAGATTAGATCTGGTGGGCTTTAATGTTGATTAAAGCCCATAAGTGGGCTCTATATAAGAAGAGAAGAGGCTAGGGCGCAAAAAGGCTGTTGGACCTCCCCTAACCCTAGCCGCCACCTCCCCCTGGCCTCACCTGCTATGGCCACATCTCCCCTAACCTCGCTCATGGTACTAGCATACTGGCATGAGGTGATCCCATCCCTGTACGTGTGGATACCATAGAGGCGCCACTACAATTGTGGCGCTGATCATCTCGACGTGAGGATCGCAAGGCTGCATCGTCTTCATCGCCGTCGGTCGAACGGAGCTGGGCGGAGTTGATCGAGGACGCGCTTCCCCAACTCTTCTTTCGCTGCCCTAGCGCGTTTCGTGACTAGAGGTAACAATCCATGATTCCATTACTCGCATGGTTCCTGGGTTGAACGGGATAGAAAAAGTTTTGTTTTTGCTCTTGTAGCCTACCTATTCCCCCACAGTTGGTTCTCCACCATCTCCACCGCCACCTTCGCGCCATGCCCGTGACCACTACTACACTCACCTCCTTCAACCTTAGTCGACAATGACATTCAAGCACCGCATGCATCCTCCTCCTCATCGCTGGTAACACCTTCCCAGCAACCATGTACTATTCCTGGCAACACCTTCATATTTCATTCACATCTTACGCATTGAATATTTACCGAAAAAATCTAACTAGATCTTGAAACTGAACATTATATTACTATATTATGGGATATATCGACGCTAACCTATCATATATAGTCCACCTTTAAATGATGGCAATATATAGTTGATTGATTGACACATTAGAGTGAATTAGTAAAAATTTTGCATATACTGACTTTTGTTAAATCACTGTGTGCTATTAATACATAATATTGTAATCCTTTGAAGGGAGGTTATATATGATGGGTTAGCACAATATATCCCACGGTATCTACAATTGTTGAGCTTGATTAGCTAGTTAGATTTTGCCTGCAAATGTTGAATCCATATATGAATGTGAACGTGGATGCAAATGTATATGGACATCAATGTGGATGTGAATGTATGTAAATCTCTGTTGTTTGGATGTGAATGTGAATATATATATATATATATAAATCATTTCCACAGACGATTGAGTTAGCCGAACGCGTATGGATTTTTACAAAGATGGTCAGCTAAGGAGACCATTATGGAAATGTAATATTTTTAAGTCTTAGATTGTAGGCAGCTACTCAAACGTCTATAGAAAATCTGATTTAACTGTATGTAAAAATAAATTTCATAGCAGTGCCTTGAGATTGGCTTTATGATGGTAGTATCAAGGTCTGAGCATAGAAAAACATCAAAGGTTAAAATGACCAAATATTAACGCAAAATAATCGAAATGCAGAAGTACTGAGTAAAAAGCCCTGAAGAAAACTATTCACCTATGCGAGTACTACATATATTGTTGCCTGAAAACATGCATGTAATTATCAAGCGCTGAACCACCCACGACCTACTGTTACAACTGAACCAAAAATATATTCTCTTCTCTTATCTTTCATAGTCTTTTCTGACTCGTCACCAAACTAGTGATGAGTCCGTGCTAATGTCACGACAACATTTATTTGGTAATGCAAATCAAACAACTAAAATACCATGTATGTTTTGGCAATCAAGGAGTCTCTCCGTCCAGATATATATGTTATCACTACTAGAGAAGTGGGTTTTTATCCACCCCCTTTAGTACTGAATCAAATTTGAGCCGGTACTAAAAGTCCCCTGCCACGGTCAAAAAGGGAGAGAAAGTCACGGGTAGGTAAAACCGGTACTAATAAACAGTTTTAGTACCGGGTCGAGAGACCGCCTAGTACTTCCTTGTAGTATCGGTCAGCATCCCCAACCAGTACTAAAAACCTAGGTTTTAATACTAGGTGAGGATACCAACCAGTACTAATAAACATGGCACCAGAGGGTCTCCCAATCCGGTACTAAAAACTTAGGCTTTAATACTGGGTGGGGATACCAACAGGTACTAATAAACATGGCACCACAGGGTCTCTCAACCCGGTACTAAAACTCTTTATTAGTGCCGGGTGCTTTCCCGATATGGTACTATCATGATGAACAGTATAAATTGGCTCCTCACTAGCACCGCCAGCTAGCTTCTGATACAAGGAGAGGTGAAATTTTAATTCTTTGCAGTGATCTTGAGCCTACTGGTGCTTGAAGGTTAGTAGCTCCATTCTTTACTGTAAGATCAACTTGGTGCTTGATTTGTGAAATGTGATACTTTGATTCCTGTAGCTTATGATGTGTCGGTGATCGAACATAGTGGAACAGAGAGGAGGTTATAGCAGTTGCTAAAATTTCAATTCTTTGTGGTGATCTTGAGGCTGCGGGTGTTTGAAGGTTAGTAGCTCTATTCTTTACTGTAAGATTAACTTGGCGCTTGATTGGTGAAATAAGATTTTTGAAAAATGTGATACTTTGATTCCTGCAGCTTGTGATATGCCAGTGATCGAACAGAGAGGAATAGAGAGGAGGTTATAGTAGCTGCCGAAATTTCAATTATTTTTGGTGATTTTGTTCTTGTGGGTGCCTGAAGGTTAGTAGCCCCATTCTTTACTGTAAGATGAACTTGCTGCTTGATTTGTGCAATGTGATACTTTGATTCTTGCAGTCTTGTTAATTCGCCTGGTTATTTTTTCCTAGGTGTTGTTCTTAAGCAATATACATTATCTAGAAATGTTGGTGAAATTATTGTTCAATGATCTAATTGGGCTGTAATCTTGTTAATGTAGATGAACCGGCAGTGGATGTACGGCGCTGACCGCCGCTTTGTAGAATTCAATCACGGTGTACGTGATTTCCTCGAAGCAGCCAAGGCCCTAAATACTCCATCGGGTTTCATATGTTGTCCATTTATAGACTGCCGAAATCTGAGGATGTACTCCAAGACAAGTACCATTCACTTCCACTTGCTCTTAAGGGGATTCATGGCTAATTATATTTGTTGGACGAAGCATGGAGAAAATTGTGTTATACAGGAAGATGACGATGAAGAACAAGATGACAATAACATTCCAGACTTTGATTGTAAAGATAGCAATGTTGCGGAAGACGATAACCTAGAACAGATGTTGTGTGATGCAGCGGATGACTTTGATTATGAAATAGACCTTAAAAAGTTAGAGGACCACCGAACATTGTTGTACCTGAATTGTAAAAATGAGAAGAGAAAATTGCGTACGATACTAGATCTGTTGCAATGGAAGACGATAAATGATATGTCAAACAAAGGATTCGATGAGTTGTTACGGCTCATTAAAAATATGCTTCTAGCTAGAAGGTGACAATTTGCCTCAATCAACATATGAGGCAAAATAGGCTATTTGACCTCAAGGATTAGAAGTAGAAAAGATACATGCATGCCCCAACGATTGTATTCTCTTTCGTGGCGAGGAGTACAATTCTTTAGATGCTTGTCTGGTGTGCGGTGCGTCACGATATAAGATTAAGCGTGGTGACGCTGGTGATGTTGGCGTGGACCATCATAGGAAGAGGGTTCCCACTAAGGTGATGTGGTATTTCCCCATAATACCATGGTTGAAGCGTTTGTTCGCAAACACAGCACATGGTAAGATGATGCGGTGGCATAGAGAAGAATATAAGGTCGATAAGAAACATAAGGTTTGGCCTGAGTATGGATGGCATAAATCCTTTTGGTGATTTGAGCAGTAGTCACAGTACCTAGCCTGTGACTATATGTATCTATAACCTTCCTCCTTGGTTGTGCATAAAATAAAAGTTTATTATGATGCCGGTTCTTATCCAAGGCCAAAAAAACCTGGCAACGACATTGATATGTACCTAAAACCATTGATCGATGATTTATTATTGTTGTGGAATGATGGTGTACGTGTATAGGATGAGTACAAGTGGGAGACCTTCACCCTACGAGCAATGTTGTTCGTAACCATAAATAATTGGCCTGCACTTGGTAACCTGTTAGGGCTGACTATCAGGGGATTCAAGGCATGCATCCAGTGTTTGGACAATACCGACAGTATGTATTTGCCAAATTATAGGAAAGTCATGTACATGGGCCATCGTCGATTTCTCAGTCCCAACCACCCATTAAGGAAGAAATGTAAGCATTTCGGTGGGGCGGCGGAGCACCGTATTAAGTCTATTCATCATAATGGGAGGCATGTATTCGCTATGGTCAAGGATCTAAAAGTAGTATTTAGAAAGGGCTATACTGGTACCAAACCTGCAAAGAGTATAAATGAAAACACAAAAATGTGGAAAAAAATCC
Organism: Zizania latifolia; assembly: GCA_000418225.1. NCBI lineage: Eukaryota > Viridiplantae > Streptophyta > Magnoliopsida > Poales > Poaceae > Zizania > Zizania latifolia. The sequence goes on along the minus strand of KE371407.1, from coordinate 287,371 downwards.
ATATTCTAGATCCTACCTTATCAGAAAGACTTAGATGTCCGTCACTCAATTGACGTGATGCACCTCGTGAAGAATCTATACATCAACCTACTAGACTTTCTAGGTGTATATGGGTCAGGCAAAGATACGCTACAAGCAAGGCAAGACTTGCAAGATATGCAATAGCGAGCTGGCCTGCACCCGGAACTAAGAGATAATGGAGCGTACTTACGTCCCGCTAGATACATACTTAGTAAGAAGGAGAAGAAAAGCATGTTTGAATGCTTGAACAGTGTGAAGGTCCCATATGGATACTCCTCCAATATAAAGAAATTGATAAACATGACAGAGAAGAAATTCATACACCTAAAGTCTCATGATTGTCATGTGCTGATGATACAGTTGCTTCCGATTGCACTACAGGGTATTCTACCAGAAAATGTTAGAGCTACAATCACAAAGCTATGTGCATTCCTTCACAAAATTTCACAGAAGGTAATTGATCCAAGCTGACTAGAAAAGCTGCAGATCGATGTGGTCCACTGCCTTGTTAGTCTTGAGATGATGTTTCCTCCATCCTTCTTTGATATTATGACATATCTGCTTGCTCACATTGTCAAAGAGATTGGTATTCTTGGCCCTGTATTCCTACACAACATGTTCCCTTTCGAGAGGTATATAGCGGTCCTAAAGAAGTATGTCCGTAATCATTCTCGTCTAGAAGGATGTATCGCAAAGGGTTACGGAACAGAGGAGGTCATAGTGTTTTGTGTTGACTACATTGACGATCTCAACCCTATTGGAGTTCATGTATCACGCCATGAGGGGAGGCTAAGAGGAAATGGCACACTTGGGAAGAAATCAATAATGATCAATGACCTCGTTTCGTTCGTTAAAGCACACCACACAGTTTTACAACAATCATCTTTGGTGGCTCCATACATCGAGAAGCATAAGGAGATCCTATTCTCCAAACACCCTAGAAAGTCTACGGCCTGGATTACACGTCAGCACATGGACAACTTTGGCGGTTGGTTGCGATAACACCTGATGGGTAATTCTCTGTTGACAATCAACTGATCTGGTTGGCTATGGGGCCATCATCCTCAATCCTGACATTTCAAGGTTACGAGATAAACGGGCATATATTTTACACGAGGACTCAAGACAACAAAAGCACTAACCAAAATAGTGGTATACGTATAGATGCTGTGGATAGCACTGGAAAGAAGAACTCCTATTTTGGTGTCATAGAGAAAATCTGGGAACTCGACTACGGACCCTTGAAGGTTCCTCTGTTTTGGTGCCAATGGGTGAAGCTTTCTGGAGGGGGTGTAATCGTCGATCGATTTGGTATGATTACTGTTGACCTCAATCTTATTGGATACAAAGATGAACCATTCATTCTCGCTAAAGATGTGACACAAGTTTTCTATGTGCCTGACATGGCTAGTAAACCCAAAAAAACGAGAAAAAGAGCATTGCCAAATGACAATTTAGAAAACAGGCCAAAACGACACATAGTTCTTCAAGGGAAAAGAAAAATCATGGGAGTAGAGGGCGTCACAGATGAAGATGAATATAATCAGTCTAACGAGACGTCGCCATTCGCAGTGGAGGTTGACACAAGCATTCTATTAGGCAATGAGGATGCTCCCTACGCACGGCACGATCACGACGAAGGAATGCTTGTAAATAAAAAGTAACACTGTTATAGTAATGTAAAGAGTTTGTAATATATACAATTATGCTGGATTATTTTGTTCTGAGAATTTAATTATGGTTATGGTACTTTTCAAGAATTAATGAACCTTCAAATTAATAATAATTGGTTTTAGTATTAATGGCTCATAAAGGTTTTTCCAAACCCTAGCGCGGGCTCCTAAAACCTCGCGCGGGAGCCCTTTAATACAGGGTGGTAAGCATACCCGGTACTAAAATTCACATTTTCCATAAAAATAGTGCTGTGCATGCAACAAAACATGATTTTCACAAAAATATATTGCATGCACAAGAAAGTATTTTTTGTATATTTATTTTCATACATGCACATAAATATATTCTCTACACAAGAAAGCATTTTATATACATATGAAAATATACATTTGGCATAAACTCTACGCAGAAGAGCACTGCACAATTTACATACAGAAATCCAGACACTCCGTTTGGACCATAACTTCTGGTCCACTCAGTGGCGGAGCTAGTATCTTTTTGACAAAAGCTTGGAATTGTCGATATTTTACCGAGCAGTACTCCACCGATGGAGTACACGTGGTGGTGATCAAGTGTAGGAAACTGTTGCTATCTAAGCACTATGGTTGACTTGAGACAAAAGAGTCAAGATATTTATATAGGTTTGGGCCTCTACAAGGATAATAACCCTACGTCCTGGGTGTTTGTGCGTTGATTGGATGTAAACTAAGACAACCTGAGAGCATGCCTCTAGAGCAGATCCCTTGCCCCCTTTATATAGTTGAGGGGCGATGCGTACAGAATTAGGACTTCTACTCGAGTCGGTTTCCTAGATATCAGGAATTATATATTAGACTCTAGTATATCTCCTATTTATAAAGATATATGTACATATTTATCTCTAGTATAAAATCTTGGTGTCTGACCTCATATATTGCCACAAAGCTTCCTTATCAGAATCAGACTCCTCTTCATGGGCAATACCAGACATCGAAGTTAGCTAGACCCACTCTTGGTCCAGACTACTAAAGCCAATCTTAGGGTACCCAGTGGTCATATCCCTGGCAGAAACTCAGAATAAAACAAACAATTCAAGATAATGTACATGCCAAAATATAACAAAATATATGGTAAAAATAAAATTCAATTAAAAATTAACAGTCTATTATATTAATGATTACAGAACCGTAATAAATAATTAGTGAATCACATCTTTGTAGAATTATAGGTTCGCTACTCACTACCTATCAATCAACAATACGTACAGATCCTAAAGAAGAGCCAAAATCTAAAAATTACATTGCATATGCAAGTGTTGCAAAATATGAAAATTTAATTTCTTATGTATATTACAAAATAAGACACATACCTCCAGTGATAGGTAATTTATGTTTTCATGTTCTCATAGAGTGATAATATTATATGATCTTTCGATATTCAATTGTAGTAAATACATCTCGTTCAATGTAGCATATCATGCAATGATTCATCCATTCATCATTCATCTTATTCCTCAATTATGTTTTAATGATGCTCAAAACCATGTTTTTAGCTCGGGATGGCTTAAAAAGGAAGCAATAAAAATGGAAGGTCACATCATTAGCAACACTATATTCTAACCAATTGTGTTTTTGATCCAGGTTTTCTTAAAGCTTCTCATCAGAACTCCTATTTCTGTTTGTGGATATTTATGGTCAGTTGATTGGCATGGACCCAACAATAAGTACTCTCTTCTGGCAGCATCCCTAATGTTTACATCTAATTGTTCAATTGGTAACCGTAGCCCAGGGTCGGCAACAATGACACTTCGATCAAGCACAACATTTTCAATAGAATGATTACTTTGCCCATTGTTACTAGCTCCTGATCTATTGTTTCTAGGTCGATTCATTTAATTGAACTTAAAAAAATGATGTCAATTGTCTAGACATTTTCATCTTAATTTATTTAGGTTCGAGGAGGCTTGGAAAAGATTATCAGGGGAGACGGCGTAGGAGACCGATCACTGGAGGTAGGACATTGACACTAAAGACCGTTTCTTCCATGTAGGACGCGTGCTGGTGGCTGGGCAGGGGCCAGGGACGGCGAGCGTAGGCGTGTCACGCATGGGAGAGGTATGGGGATGGCGTGCTTAGGCGCGCCGCATATGGATGGTGGCTAGGGGCAGCACCATGATCGGTGCGGGCATGCTGTGGGGGCGGGGCGGCGACCGAAGGGAACTAGCATGTTCGTGCGGGTGGAGGGGGCGGGTGAACGATGGGGGCCTAGGGGCAGCGACGCGGCATGTCTAGCAGAGGTCTAGGGTTTGAAAGATTCCTTTCCAACTATATGATGCGCTGAGGGTTGTTGGTAGGTTGCGGGCTGCTGTGGGCTAGTAGTGCCACTGGAGACTGGAGAGTGAGACCCAACCTTAGGATGGGCTGAAAGAGTGGGGCTAGCCCTCTAATATCTATATATAATTTTTTTGCACGAGTGAGGCTCGAGCTCAATGTGCCTTAGGCCAATTCCGCCCCTGCGGTCCACTTAAGGAAGCATCTAACTTGAGAAAAACCAGACATTCCGGTGGGATTAGAACTTCCAATTCAAAATTGGAACTTTTGGTCCACTATGAGAAAAAACAAAACAAGGCTTCAAATTCTAGAAAAAAACCTAAACACTCTAGTTGACTGAAACATCCGGTGCTGGACTAGAACTTACAATTTCAAATAAGAATAACTTAGAGGAGAAAGTTTTCAACACTTTAGTTCAATTCTAGATATTTACGAACCATCCCTCTTAATAGCATTGTGTTTCTATAAGTGAAGAAAATATAAGATATGATGCACATCACCAAGTTTAGAACCGTCGTTCTCTTCTTTTTATTTCAAAGTGTATATAACATATTCAACACTTTCTTAAAGCATTAGTTATTTTTAATTATTTATTATTAATCACCAAAATTCACTTTAGGTGTCTAGAACTCTAGATGCATTTTAGGATATAGATCCGTGCAAATGCTATTTTAGCAACACGAACAAAGTAAATAATTTTCCTAGTGGTAGGAATTCCTTGCAAGAAAAGGATAGCACAATAAGCATAATGGATACTTGAAAAGGGATCTTGTACGTGCAATGATGAGCTTATAGGTGGATAATATAATAGTCGGCTTTATAATAAGCTGGAAGTTGTTTGATAGTCTAGATTATTGATAATATAAATTATTATGTTAAGATGTCAAAAGACTGCAATGCCCTCAACTATGTAGGTGACCTTTTCTCCTCCTGTGACATGTTTAACATTTGTTTGAACACTACCACAGAAAAGCACTTTAGTGACGGGTAATAACCTACATTAGTAACGAGCATGTCTCCCGTCACTCTTATCGCGTTAGTAAATCCCTGTCATTAGTGATGGTTAAACACTCGTCAATAAAGGGTCCCTCTAGGTTCACGTCGCGTCCGACATGACACCCTTTAGTGATGGGTGAACATTATGATCCGCCACTAAAAGGCACACTATAGTGACGGGCGACACTTTTTACCTATCACTATAGGGTACCTTTAGTGGTGGGTTTCAATGGCTACCCGTCACTAAAGGGGGTCATGTCGGATGCGACGTGGACCGAGACAAACCCTTTAGTGATGGGACGTAACAGACACCCATCACTATAGAGAACTTTTAGTAACGGGTATTTAATTAGACCCGTCACTAATGTTATGGTCATATTGTAAAAAATAATTTTTAGGCTGCATCCTAAATCAAAGCTAGGAATTTGGCAGTCAATATTGTATATTGCAAACAACATAGAATTCATCACAGAATGCCAACATCACAAATTGTATTGTATAAACAAAGCATACATCATAAATTGTATTACAAACATCGGCTCAGATGGTTCAGGCCGATGACTTTATCTTGATGGGTTACATAGTAGATCTATTCTTTATGATATGTTACGTCATATAATTTCTACTGTGTCATTATTGCATTTCGTTTAATGTCTTGATGTACGTTAAGACCATCGGCTCGATAGCCGATAGGCGTTACTGCTTATATTTCTTGTTTATCTTATCAGTTGCAGGATCAAACTGATTGGCACGTCACGAACCACAAATTTAGGACCTGCACTAGAGCTAAGCAGATCTCTCGGGCCACGCGTGTGACCAAAAACTTCACCAACACGCTTTTTGTTACGTCCGGTGGGACTATCTTCAACGACACCTCCCGTCATGGCGGGGGAATTTGACAACAACAACGTCATCTAGGTCACCATGGACGTGTTAAGTGAGGAGCAGAGGCAGGTAGTACAGAAGCACGTTGATGATTATCTGAAAATGTGCCTCGAATCCTTTGGCATGACCAGATCAGGACCCGTCCAGAAATCCCAGCTGCCGAAGCCCACATTTATTGGAGAGTCTAGTCAGCAGCCCGATAGCCCCCACGTCAACTTCCAAGAGGCTGTCGACCGTGCAGTCAGCCATGCCCTCATCAATCAGTCCGGGGTCCTAGTTAATACTCTCCATGGATTGATCAAGAAAATTGTCGAGGGTACTGTGGCTCAGGAACCGCTGCGGGGGCCGACGTACTTTCCAGCTAATCACCCTTAGGCTCCCCAACCTCCGTAGCCTCCTCGGTCGACTCAGCAACCAACTCCTGTTCCACAAGGGCCGATGAGGTATGAAGCACCACAGATCACCTACGGCATTGAGAGGAACGAGCTAGCAAACCTCGTGCCACCAAGGGGACCACCCAATGGTATCCCTCAGGGGTACCACTAAGCTGCGTACTTCGGAGGACAGCACTACACCCATGGAGATCAATACAACTGTAACGCCCCACGGCCAGACCAGTACCCTCAGGCGCCCACACCCGATCGGTACCCCATGCTGAACCAACAAGATGAAGATTGGGTGAATCGTTTTTCTGAAGTCATCCGTGACCAGTTTGGTTTGAAGCCCAAAGACCAGACGTACATGTATCGGAGGCCATATCCGGAGTGGTTCGACCGGGTACCGTTACCAAACCAATACAAGGTACCCGACTTCTTCAAGTTTTCAGAGCAAGACTCGGTTTCCACAATTGAGCACGTGAGCCGTTTCCTTGCCCAGTGTGGGGAAGCATCGGCCGATGAAGTCCTTAGGGTCCGATTCTTCCCGTTATCATTATCAGGATCGGCCTTCGCGTGGTTTTCCTCACTTCCACCGAACTCTATCAGAGGATGGGCGGACCTAGAGAAGTAGTTCCATAAGTATTTCTTCGTGGCATGCATGAGATGAAACTGACGGATCTCACGACGGTTCGGCAGAGGATGGTTGAGTCAGTGCAGGATTATGTTTAGAGATTCCGAGACGTGCGCAGCAGATGCTACAGTCTTAGCCTCAGTGATACTCAGTTAGCAGAGTTGGCGTTTCAAGGATTGCTAAACCCAATCAAGGAAAGATTTTTGTCTCAGGAATTCGAAAGTTTGTCACACTTAGTGCAGCGGGTATTGGCCCATGAAAGCCGGTTCCAAGAAACTCGAAAGGAGAAGTTCCAGAAGAAGGTTGCCTATACCCAAGCATACTCATCGGACTCTGAGGAAGACGCTGAATCCGATGTCGAGGTTGGACTTGCCAAGTGGTCCAGAAACAAAAAACCCATTGCTTGTCCTTGCGTAAAGACATCGGGCAAAGAAGAAAAGTATGATTTGATATCAACAAGGCCGACAGAATTTTTTACTTGCTGCTAAAAGAGAAGCAGATCTAGTTGCCATCTAATCACGTGATCCCGCCGGCTGACGAACTGAAGAAAAGAAAATATTGTAATGGCATAACTCTCCGTCACACCATACTAACGAATGCAAGGTATTCAGGCAGCAAATCCAATCGG
>KE371407.1:247001-271952 GCA_000418225.1 Zizania latifolia | reverse complement strand
ATGGAGGTGGTCGCCATTAAGGGTTCCGGTGGAAGCGGTTGACGCAGCTGATGGCGGAGAGGTTACCAGGGTGGAAATGAGATCACCGGTGGTGAGTGCGCAGCGGCGGCGAAAGATTAGGGGTGAGAAGTTCTGTGTGCAAAGGGAAGTAGGAAGCGGAGAAGAAGATGAAGAGCCGCGGGGTGATTCTTATAGGACAAGCCTTGTGCCTCGAAAATTGGGTTGAGAAATTTCCACAGATTTGGTGGGACCCACGATTCAACGGAAGACAGAGATGTTGTTGGGACTACGAAGCGCCGGGATTTGCCATCTTAAGATTTGTGTGGAATGAAGCCTGGTCCGACGTTTCCACGTAAACGTAGATGCATCGAGCCAGGCGACACTCATGACAATTCTTCATGGCCGGAAAAGAAAAGAGGTGAGGTCATGGAGAAGAAGGAACTGCAGATTGATATTTACAAGGGGTGCAGTGCTTCGGAGAATGGGTTGAAAGGTGCTGGAATACGAAAGGTTTTCTGTAGATTTGCCCATGATTTGACATTTGGCCTGATGAAGTTGTAATTTCGAAGCGTTGCCCACACTCCGAAATTGGGGGGCATGTGTTAACGGCGAAATTTGGTAAAGCCTAAGCCCAGTACAGTTTCAGCACAGTTGATGGAAGGTCCAGTACAGTTTCGGCACGGTTTATGGAATTCAAGGAGTCTGGTCAAGACACGATCGTAATATATACGTGTGACTGGATAAAGATATAGAGGAGCCGAATAATTCCGTTATGAAGAAAAGGTAGAGTCGGTTACAATTGTATCTACGTAGGATATAAGTCTCTGGACTATAAATATGTAACGTTTAGGTTCAGTTTAGGATCATCAAATCAATCAACAAAACAAACTCTCGGCGCATCGCCAAAACTTGCCACCGGCGAGTTCTTGCTCTCTCACGGGGCTGCATCGCTCCGATCTCCAGCGAGAGGTAAGTTCCGCCAAACATGTATTGATTAATAGATCTAAGGCTTCATCGATTAGGTCCGACATCTTAGTTTATGTATCAGTCATGCTGTATCAGATGCGTGGTTTAGATCAAATATATTAATCTGAGGCTTCATCGGTTGAGTTCGATATCTTAGTTTATGTATTTGATTCATGTCACGTATCGTCCATCTGGATGAAATATGTTCTGATTCGTTCAGTATTATAATTTATTATGGCTTTGCGACTGTCTTGGTTCGGTCCAATCTTGCGGCCATAGTGAAGAATAATGCGAACACCGATCAGGTATACTACAGCCAGATTCTATCGGAGTATAAGCCGATAGGTTATCTTTTTGTGTTTCATCAGCATCGGCGTCGGAATCGGGCAGTCCATATTGGCCTAGCGTTATTACGTCCTGCTTTTATGTCTCGATATCGGCTCCAATACTAGTTGATTTTACGGGTCAGATGGTTTAGGCCGATGACTTTATCTTGATGGGTTACACAGTAGATCTATTCTTTATGATATGTTACGTCATATAATTTCTACTGTGTCATTATTGCATTTCGTTTAATGTCTTGATGTACGTTAAGACCATCGGCTCGATAGCCGATAGGCGTTACTGCTTATATTTCTTGTTTATCTTATCAGTTACAGGATTAAACTGATTGGCACGCCACGAACCACAAATTTAGAACCTGCACTAGAGCTAAGCAGATCTCTCAGGCCACGCGTGTGACCAAAAACTTCACCAACACAACTGTAACAAGTCATATTACATCACAAATTCGAAACCAACAAAAATTAACCCATGGTTTTACAATGGAAATCGCCCTTCATATTGATGACATGGTCCATTAGGAGTGACGCTAGCCGTGAACTGATAGCCTGCAAGTCATTCTCGTGGAGATTACCTTCAGGTATGTTGAATTCCTGCAAAATAAATTTTTTACGTTAGTCGATGTTTACATAAGTGAAATGTAAATTCAACACAGCAATGAAGTACATGATAATATCTTATGTCGAACGATTTAAGATCAGTTATCTTTAGGGCCAACATCATATGGTGTGTGACATAAAACCCGCATTGGTTTCTAGGAGGTTGATTGTAGCACTGTTATGGAAATACACGATTAGTTTGGACGACACATTTAATTTGGAAAAAACAAACATTTAGAGACTTACCAGCACTACGGTTTTATGCACCAACTGTCGAGTTTCTTTGTGTTTGATGTTGAGCAGGTGCAGGAGGTTGAGTAGTAGGCGCAGCTAGAGATTGATCGCAAGAGGTTGAGCATGAGCCGGGCTTGCAGAAGTCTTGGGATCGATAAAAATTTGCATCCGGTTCCATTGTACCCTTGATAGACGTACATCACATAGAGTGTTGGTTTCGTCATTCGGAGAAATAGGTAGTGCGATATTTTCTGCGTTAGGGTACCCATGATAGATAAACACCACTATATATCCCTCCCTTATTGGCACAGTGTGTAGCTCATATACATCTGGATAGACCACACCCTTTGCCACCTCAATCTGATACCCCTCAGGCTTTAAGATAAGCGAGCATGGGGTGGGTTCAGTTAGCTGGTCAATTGTGTCTTGCATGCCGCTGTGAGATTGGGGAGTCACTTCTGGTTGCTGGACCTCTCTTGAAGCACACCTGCTCTTTTTGACACATGCAGGGCTATCCAATGTAGGTTGAGCTAGAAGGACGATACCCTGTAGAGCTAAGGTCCTCGTGAGATCTGAATAAAGATCCTTCTTGATTCTCTGCGTTAGTGCTTCCACATCGATTCCCCCTGACCTTCTACTCTTTTTGTATATGTCAGCATTGTTCGGGAAACCATATTTATAGCCTTGCGAGCTAGAGACACCCCGCACGTGACAAGGGTGCTCTAGGTTTCTGAGAGCACTTGTTAGCTCATCCTGCTCCCACACGGTAGTGAAGGATCCTTATAACGTCTACACGACCAGATCTCTGATGTCGCTTCACTTCACTCGAGGTCCACATGACTTCACTGTTCTCTATCAGTCTTCTCCGGGCCCTTAGAAATGATTGTGCTCTACTAGTAAACTATTATCATGGATTTTCTTTGTCTACAGTGGCCATCTTGGCATCTTCAACCAACCACTTATCTTTTATCCCCATGTAACCAGTTGTGCCAAGGTTGTAGGGTAGCATATTCTTAGCCCAGAGCTCCTTCTTGGTAGAGCTTTCTGTCTTGAATTCAGCTGAGCTCTTTATCTTTACAAATTGGTCACAGTCCTCCATTTTTAGGTACGGGTACTTTGTGAAGTGCTTAAGGTCTTTGGTGACAAAGTTTGAGACAAGGTTGCCTTTATGAGACCTCTATAGCTTGGATATCATCTTCATCACAGTCCTTAAAGCTATAACCTTTGTATTCTCGAAAAACTCGAGAAAATTATTGATCCCGTCATTAAAGAGTACAGTCTTCTACTCTCGACTGAGATCGTCAAACTTCCTTAGGGTCAATAGGACCCTCTCCCACGCAATAAGTCCTGCATGCTTCCTTAGTCATTGCAAAGCCGCTTTACCTGTTGGCAGGCCATCGCTGTCGACCGCCTTGACGGTTAGATTGTCTCTCGGTCACTTTGCTTGCGTCCTTAGCTTCTTCATTGGTACCTCGACCTCGTCGGTAGAGCTAGAAGACATAGAAGAGGAATGGGTAGACATCTAAACATTAAGAGAAGGGAGACCTTAATGTTTCATTACAAAAAATATATGATTGAATGACACTAGACTTTGGGCACTAATAGGGAGACCTTAATGTTTCAGGTACATAAAATACTTGAGCAACTTGTTTAGCGAGCATAAAAGGTTCTTCTTTATAGCTGACCTGAGTTAGATTGACACTAGTAAATCCGTACTTATCGACCGTAATGCCTTTTGTTCCATTGACCCAGCAGCATTGAAACAGAGGTACCTTGAACCCAGGTAGTCAAATTCCCAAATCTCCTCTATCTAACCGTAATATGTGACCTTTACATTGTTGTTGTCATAGACATCTATATGAACACCACAGTTCTAGTTTGTACTCTTGCTATCTTGATCAACTGTGTAGAATGTATAACCATTTATATGGTAATCTTGATATGTTGTAACTGTGTATATAGTGCCTGCTGCTAGCTGCCTGATCGATTCACTCGCTGGGGTTCTCGATCGTTCGATCCGATCTCAAAACCAACTGTTGAACCTTTTCATGTATTGTTTTACGATCCAAGCTTCGGTACGAGACAGGTTCTCTGTAGAAAGCATGTGATTGTGCTCAATGATGTATGGTGACATTCGCTTGACTGTTGCAACATGAGGAAATGAGCTTAGTCATATGCCTTTGGAGGAGGAGTGATTGTTTGCTTGCCTAAGATTCCTAAACCTGCTAGTCTACTCTTATGGCAAGAGTGAGGCACACCAATTGGGTTATCCAGGTCTATCTACTCGACTCCTCGCTAGAGTAACCCTATGCGATGCAACCCTCGAGTGAAGAACAGTTCCTAACATACTTCTTTATAATACCCATGCATCTCTCATACGGGTACATCTGATGCAAGAAAATAGGCACAAGATAGTAAATTTCTTTGATGAGATGTGAGATGAGATGTACCATAATATCAAAGAATGATGAAGGGTAGTACATCTCAAGAAGAGAGAGTCAAGGATTATTTTTTTCTCTAGTTCTTCTGGCACTATTGGGTCGAGTACTTTCTGTCCAATTGAATTGAAGAAAAAATAAAGACTCATTATAGACTCTCTTATCCCAACTGGTAACATATTTCTTATTCTAGCAACAATCATCTAAGTCAGCATCACATGACAATCGTGAATCTTCATTCCACCAATCATCTTAAGCTCCTATCGGTTGACAAGTTTACTGATATTCGACGAGTAACCTGATGGAACTTTAATGCTATGCAAGAATTCACAAAACACCTTTCTCTCCTTGCTAGAAAGGGTGATGCAAGATAGAGGTAAGAACTGACCTCTATCTGTCTATTGTGAATGTAGCTCTGGTCATAAACCTATTTTCTTTAGATCCTCTCTAGCATTCTCATGATCTTTAGTTTTGCCCTGCATATTTAGCATTGTTCCGAGGAGACTGTCACACACGTTTTTCTCGATATGCATTGTATCGATGGAATGGCGAATATCTAGGTATTTCTAATATTCAAGCTTCCATAAAATTGACTTCTTGTATCACATTCCATCATAATCATTGGAAGGATGTTTTCGCTTGTCGAGTACAACATTTATGCTCTTTACCTGGTCATATACCTCTGCACCGCTGAAATGCCTGGGAGGTCCTCCTTTCTCTACGGTGCCATCAAACTGCAGCTTCATTCTCTTGTATGGGTGTTTCATTAGAAGAAAATGTCGATGGCACATGTATACCGTTTTCTTAGAATGGTTCAACCATGTGCTCGATGTTTTCTCCAAGCACTGTGGGCAAGATTCACCTTTCCTTTCGCTTTGTTCAGACAAGTTATGATGAGCCAACATGTCATTTATTGTGGCAAACAACATGACGTGTAGCTGGAAGTACTCCTAGATGTACTCGTCCCAAACCTCAACACATACGTGCCATAGAGTTTTCAGATCATCCACCAAGGGTCTGGCGTATACGTCGATGTCACTGCCAGGTTGTTTAGGACCAGAGATCAAGATTGACAACGTGATATATTTACGCTTCTTACAAATCCAAGGTGGAAGGTTGTATATAGATAGTAATACTGGCCACGTGCTGTGCGCACTACTCATGTTACCAAAGAGGTTCATACCATCCGTACTCATGGCAAATCTAATATTCCTGTAATCGTTAGCAAACCATCAAAATGTGGCATTAATTGTTCTCCACTAAGCAGAATCTGTTGGTTGTCATATTATCGAGTGGTTCTTACGACCCTCTTTGTGCCACCTAAGCCGTTTAGACTCATTCGCATTTGCAAACATCCGTTTCAGATGGGGGATTATAGGGAAATACCATATCACCTTTCTCAAAACTTTCCTTCTCTCGCACCCATCGTCCAGTTCATCATCATCTTTTCTATTCTTGCATCGATGTGTCCCACATGTTGGACGTCTGTCAAGGTCTGCATACTCTCCACGAAACAGAATACAATCATTACTACATGCATGTATTTTTTCTATGTCTAACCATAGAGGACATATGATCTTTTTAGCACCGTACACGGTAGTAGGCACCTTATTCTCTTCTAACACCAGGTCATGCTTTAAAACTCACATCGGACCATTCGTATGTCGCCTTCATTTGTAGCAATGTCAGGACAGTGTATAAAATTATGTGCTTCTCTTTGCAGCCAGGATAAATTGGTGTTTTTGAGTCTCGAGCAAGTTTTTTGAATTCGCAAACTCTCCTTTGGAATATGCAACATATTCCTCCGCATCATGCACTACCTTGTCAACATTATCTACTATATCAGTATAGTTATCTTTATTAATTCCTAATATATCATTGTCACCCATGTAATCCGTATCACCGGCCCTACCTTCATCTCAACTACCATCAGAAGCAATCTGATCTTCTTCGCCATCGTTTTCTCCATCTTTACCATGCTTGTTCCATATATGATATCATTCTTGAATCCACGTCTTAGTAAATGGTCGTAGACATATTTTAAATTTGGAAACTTCTTTTCATTCTTACAGTTATAGCAGTGAATCCTAACTGAATTATTTATTTTCTAACTAAATTAAAAAACCAATCATGAAGTATCAACCCACGTCATGTGTAGCCCGTCTCCACCTGCTAAGCCTTTATCGGTGACCCATCGGCTCTACTACCTGACTCGCCTAGCCGATGGTGTGCCGGTCTAAATTCTGGTGTCAACACATGCCCTCCGAGTTCAAAATGCAAAACATCATGTTTCGAAATATCCCTTGAGAACTATATCGTCGGATCGCCGAGTATATATAAATATTATCCGATAAGCTTCCTCCTTCAAGCTCGGTCACTTTCATCATACACCAGCTTTCCCTCCTCTTTCATCTATTATCATGGCGTCTGATGCCCCGAGCTCCCCACCGAACAAGAGGATAAAGCTAAATAACCGCGATGCACCCAAAGATCATGATCCAGTAGGTTTCTTCTGATCATTCAGTCCTTGTTCGCTCAATCCCTTGCCACATATTGTTCTAAACATCTTGTGTACTTCATCTTCTTTTTTAAGCTCCAGGCCTCGACTATTCCAATTGTAAATTTGCCAGACCCTCCACCTTCTAATGATTCAAATACACCAACACAACCGGCCAGCACCGATGGCGACCATGACCCAAATCGCTTCAACTTCTATCTCAGTGATGATGACAATTCTAACGATTCCCTACTAGCTATGAGAGCTTTGTCTACACGCTGATACCTCTCAGGTAACTTGTTGATTGTGTTTGTTTGTTTTTGAATCCTCATTGGCTTACCCCATACTTTCTGTAGGAATCTCGAGCATTAGATAGGGCTCTCTACCCCCGAGACTCCATGCCAAATGACTTATCGGCTCTGCTTGATCATCTCCATTGCTTGATCGGCATCTTCCTTCAAAACGTTGAAGCGACGTGATCTCGTCTTCAGAACGTGGTTGATCGGCTCCCACAAGATCTGGCCGATGTCCTCCTGTGGGTATACTCTCATGAACACCAATCGACCTACCTCACTGCGTATGCTGGCCTTGCCGATCGGTATGCAAAGGGTCCACCAGCAGAGGTTTGATTCAGCTGACGCGAAGGTACGAGAGGTCGACCGTCATCTTCAATTTCTGCTCAAGCTACCTGATCGAGACCAAGCATACCTAGATCAGCTAAGAGTGGAAGAAAACCGCCTCCTTCGGGAAATATGCGTCTGGACCGATCAACTGAATCGGCTTTGCACCTGCATAATAAATTGGCAGCAGTTCTTGAACGACTTGCCGATCAAAATCACCTTCAGGAAGACCGAGCTGATCAACTAAGCCAAGGAGCGTGCTCAGAAGCAGCAAGCCCTTTGGCCGATCGCTAGCAATGACGAGGACGCGACTAACACCATCGTGTCCTTTGATAAGACCCAGGCCGATGCCATCCTTAGCTTGCAATGCTTTTTAGACACATTATGATTGCTTTAGTTGCCATCGGCTCTTGTACTACTCTCCCTTTGTAAATAATGAAATACCCTTTGGAGAATTTATATTTGGTGAAGTTTTGTAACAACCACTTTTCTTCTGCTAATAAGCCTTTGCATAATGACTTAAATTATTTGGCTGAACGAATCTCCTAATCGACCTTCTGGGGCTGTTGACTAGTCACCTTCCTTCTTAGGCCGCAATGTTTTAAGCAAAACTCCGAAAATCTCGAAAAATCTCGCCTTCAAACTTCTGACTATTGAACTGGAAAGACTTCGAGTCTATCGGCCCATGATCATCAGCTTTGGCCCAGGGCGATGCCCCCCGAGTTAGCAATTGTTGATGAATTTTGACCATCTCTCATAAGTAAGCATGTGCCTGTTGGAGTGCCTCTGTAATAGCGTATCGTATGCCCCTCGAGTTCAGGATGTGGGCGGGCACATTTCGAACTCTGCTTGATATCTCGCTACCGTTGAGTTCCTTGAGCCCTGCATTGGGAACCCAACCGGCGCTATCCTGTCATTACAAAGTCTGAGACCCTTTTTCCTTCTGGTGCAAGCTTTCTCAATCATCTCTCTCCTTCGGTAGTCCCCTCTGATCTTCCGCCTCCTCTGGCTTGCTCCAGCCATCATTCTTTGGTCCTGTCACTGCCTCGTCATCTGGTGCCATTTACCATTGTCATTAATGGCTTCTTTGTCACGCACTCCTGCAGCCTCCGTGAACGCCGAGATCCCCAAGGTACCTGCTCCCCTTGTTCTTCGTAGTTTCTGCAGGAACACCGTAGATCATTTTCTTTATTTTGTTTATTTCTGTAGACCACTAGGAATCAGCTGTTAATTCCATTGGGCTCGAGTTCCGCCACCTATTGGTTAGGGCCTTATGGCGAAGCTGATCCCTATGAGCTCATCAACTGTGAGACTGATCGCATCCCATTCCATGTGGCTTCATGAAATTAGGATGACTGGGGACATAGCTTTGACGCCTGGCCTAGTATAATTCCTGGATGGAGGGATTGTTCATGCGGGTGTCGACCGTCCACCGTTTATTCTAGGATGAGCTGAATATTGGTCACTGCTTTGGCTTGTCGCTAGCCGATCCTCAAGTAGATTACCCTCTACTGGTGTCAACTTTCTTCTTCTAGTCAGACGCTTTGAATGCCTTCATCTTCGGCCATGGAGTAATGGGGCTGACACTTCTTGATGTAGCGATGCTAACTAGTTTGGAGATTGTTGAGTCTAACTACAATGTGGATTTTCGGATCAAGACATCCCATTGTCTTCAAACCGGCAGTTTGGGCACCTGGAGGCGATACATCGAGCACCACAACAAGAGGATGGGCACTGTTGTATCGTGGGACCATGCTGCCTTTCTTAACATGACTACCAGTATCTGGCAAAGCGCTTGGCTGATCACGCCCACCAACCGATCGGCCGTATTCTTCTGGGTTCGACCTTTCGTATACTTCGTCGGATGGCTGAAGGGCTTCTGTGCGGAAGGTCAGTTGATCGGATCCGGGGGCCTTGGTGGTTCGTGTAGATGTAGCTGAATGCGTATACCTGCTAAGCTATCATCCATCTATATTTGCTTAGCCTTCGGTTCCCTAGGGACTACCGTAAGGATGAGCAGCCTCGGACCCGCCGATGCACCTCTTTTGGGGAAGCGGTTATTATGTTTAAGGGTTCCCCTTTGTCGGCTGGTGGGTTTGGCAAATTTTTCAAACTATTTTATCTCGGCATCACTAAGTCTATTCAAATCTAGTTCCTTTCACTGCAACACCGATGATTTTAAAGATCCGATTCATCTGCGGCCATCGGAGATTGGAACAGATACAATCTCTACCGTCAACTTCTTTGCCTCTATTCAGCCTAGTTTCCTTCCCATCAGCCTTGCTCAAGGACCTGCCAAGCCATCTTATGAATTTTATCATCCGACGGTGTATTCTCGTCAGTTCAGCCTTGGTCAGCTGCCGATGGACCTCTTTTTTGTCGGTAAGATCAGGGCTCGATGTCGTATTGGCTCGATCGAGCACCGATATGTTAGGACTCATTTTGGCAGCCCTGACTTCTCTGAACTCGGGGATTTTTCCCCTTGTACTAATGTATCCTCTTCGTTTGATCGGTTCTAGGGTGAATGGAGGCTCTATCTTTTTAGCATTCTCCCATCTGTTATCCATTCCCGCTTTGATCCCAAATTCCCTAGGGCCGATGACAAGGTATTTGGCTGTCTCTTCTATTGAACCTTTTGTTTACCTAGTACTGCGAGTATTTTGTGTCTTATATCGACTTTTTCTTTGCAGGAGGTTCATCCTGCCATGCCTACATGGAGCCAAAGCAGGAGGTCGATCTGGTATGCCTCACCGTCGGACAACTCAAATGGTGTGAGGCACCTAATCTGACGGTCCTCTTGAATTATGCCCCGTCGATCGGTGTTCCTTCTACCCACAAAGGGAAAAATGCGGGGTGCCCAAGGCGTCAAGGAGTGCTGCTCCACCGCCCAAAAAGGTTGCAGTGGTTCCTCCTCTCCTGTAGAGGCTAGACCCCCATGACCCATCAACGCCGATCCGCCCTGCTGCTGCAACGCTGGCTATGGTCCCATCGGCAACATTGGTGCCAGTACATGATTTTTGCCATTGTTAATAACTTTGTTTTGCCTTCTACCTTGCCAATTTTGTTATTTGCCAGGACACCGCTGTCGCCATCTCTATAGACGATTGTCCAGCCACCTCGACCCCGATTGTAATCGAGGGTGACTAGCTAGTGGTCAGCTCTAGTCCCGTTGAGGTGACCTCTAGTTCCTCCACCGATCTTGGTCCTGTTGCTGCTATTGATGACCCGGGGACTTCTTTTGGTGGCCCTATCCTAGTGGCAGCGTCGCCTGTTGTCAATACTCATGCCATGCTCCCATCGGTTAGTTCCCCTTTGACTATCGTTCCTAAGCATTGGCTTTGCAATGTTTGGGTCGTCATCCTTTATCGTGTCCTTCTGGTGCAGGAATTCGCTGACTTGTTCCCCTTTGATCTTGAGAGGATTGTAGATGAAGCTTTGACCAGCCACAGTATTCCCATTGAGGCCGCGCTGATCTCCAACGATGTGCGCGAGACCCTGGCCAATGTCATGCGTTGTCTCCAGGAGCCTCTTGACGCGCTCATGGCTGACTCGGCGCCGATTAGGGCGAGGCTTGCCGGAGTCCATGATCGGCTTCCTAAGGATCTAATGGAAGATTTGTCTCCCAGCCTATATTTTGAAGCTTTCCAGCCATGCTACAAGCGCATCACTCAGCAGCTGATCGATCGTGCCGAGCAGAGGCAGCAGCGCCAACATGGTCCGGCCAATCGGGACATCATCCTGGCTAAGAAGGCCAATCTTGATGATTTGATTGCTGACCCTTTCAGAATCAGTGATGAGGTCACCCAGCTGTGGACCCGGGAAGAGGAGCTCCTTGCTCAGCTTGTAGAGGTTCGCGAAGAAATCGCTCTTCGTGAAAAGCAGCTAGCCGATGTACCAGTGGAGATCGTTTCTCGCTGAAGGGACTTGTCCGATTTCACAAAATCTGTGTACCGCCGATACCAGCAAGCGAAGCCAATCCTCGAAAGTGACGAGGATGACCGCCGGGAGCTAGAAAATATGAATACTATCCATGACCATGCTGTAGCTGCTCTCATGGCTTATCTTGGTGTGGATGATCACTGAATTTTTACTCCTTTTTTTAATATCTTATCATTCTAGACTTTTCCTCATGGTTAACTTTATGATTCTTTACTGTTGCCTATGATGCCTTTGTGTTAATTTTGTGCTAAAGGCAATACCCTTGATATTGGCTATTCATGCTGCTAAAGGTGATACTCTCAGTATCGGCTATTGTCTTTTACCTGTGCGCATCGGCCTGATGGCCGACTTGGTCTCGATCCAGACACTTGGGTGATATTTCTTTAGGTATTTCCCATTGAGTGTCTTTACGAATTCTTCTCCCTCTAACGTATTCAAGATATATGCATTGCCTGGTACGACTCGGCTCACCCGATAGGGACCTTCCCAATTAGGGGACCACTTGCCAAAGCGATTATCTTTAGTCCCGATCGGTAACATGAGTTTTCAGACTAAGTTATTTTCTTCAAATGTTTTGGCCGATACTTTCTTATTGTAATGCCTAGCCACCCTCACCTTATTCTCTTCTATCTTTCTGAGAGCGTGAAGCCGATTCTGCGCCAAGTCCTCTAACTTGTCGGTAATTAACTTGTAGTAGTCATCGACTGTCAACTCATTCTGAAGAGCAAGGCATCTAGAGCCGATGTTCGTTTCCCACGGTAGGACAGCCCCATGTCTGTAGACTAACTGATAAGGCGGTACTTGAGTCAATCCGTGGCAAGCCATCCGATATGCCCATAGCGCATCGGCTAGCGTTGCGTGCCACTTGTTAGGCTGTTCTGCAATCTTGCGCTTGACCAAAATTATTAAACTTTTGTTTGAGGCTTTGGCTTGGCCGTTTGCTTGTGCATAGTAGGGCGACGAGTTTGGCAATTTGATTCCCATGCCGACTGCAAACTGCTGAAATTCCTCTGACATAAATACCAATACTTGATTGGTGGTGATTGTTAATGGAATCTCGAACCTATAAATAATATTCTCCTTAATGAACTCTATGGCTTCCTAAGCAGTTACCTTTTTCAGAGGAATCGTCTCTACCCACTTGGTGAAGTAGTCAGTGGCCGCTAGTATAAACTTGTGGCCCTTGCTAGACGCTGGATAGATCTAACTGATCATGTCTATTCCCCAACCTCCGAATGGCCATGGCTTGATAATCGAGTTCATGGCCGATATGGGAGCTCGTTATATGTTCCCAAACTTCTAGCAGTCTTGACATCCCTTATAATACTTGAAGCAATCTTCAAACATCGTCAGCCAAAAATAACCCGTGCGACGTAGAAGCCACTTCATTTTGTGCGCCGATTAATGTGTTCCACAGATTCCTTCGTGCACTTCACACATTACTACTTTGTGTGAGATCATGTATATGATCATTGATAAGTGATGAAGAAATTAGTTTGATGTTGAGCACTTTGGTTTTGATTAGTTTGAGTGATCGAGCATTTTGGTCAATTTGTCGAGCACTCATTTCGGGCTCTTAGCACTTGGCACTTGGCGAGTCATGGTCGATGATAGGATTGGAACTAGGCTCAGGGAGGAGCTGAGGTTTAGAACGGTCAACGATGTCATGCGGGATACTCGGGCTAGAGGATGCTGCACGTGCAGATGAGATTTACATATGTCGTACGCGGGGATGTGTGCGAATATAGAAAGAGAGGTTTTCATATGGCGTATGTAGGATGCGTGCGCATATGGAAAGGATGCGAGATTTTTATGGCATACGCGAGATGTGTGCAGATATGGAAATGAGACAAATTTGAAAGGAGTTAGGATTTGTTGGACTCGTAAGGGATATGGATTCCTAGTTGGATTAGGATTCCAAAAATTGTTATTTTTGTGGCTCATTGTGGCAGCTATGAGGGACTATAAAAAGACTAGAGGGGAGAGCAGAACGTATCATGGAAAAAGAAGAGAAAAATTAGGGTTTAGCCTTTTTCTCTCTATCTAGCGCTTTGTACGTGATTTGGTGAGGGGTGCTTGGGATTGCACCTTGTAAGCACTCTTATGCAATAAAGATTCATCTTCAAGCATTGAGGAGTGTGGTATCACATTCTTTCTTCTTAATGTTCATCGGTTTGCATCATTTTGTCTTATTCTGTGATTTCGCTTTTACTAGCGATTTAATTTGAATTAATTTATCCAAAACCTTGCTAGGACATTAAGAAAGAGATCTACAAAGTTTTATTGGTTAATTCCTCGTATTTTATGAGTAATCAAGGTTTTAATTTTCAGTACGAATCTCCTCTGTTTTTACGCTGCTGTAACTCTCGGGGATCATAACTTTTGATTGGGAAGTCTGATTTGAGTAAAATTACCTGTAAAAGATTCGTATTGAAGTCTAGTTTCTTTTGTTAAAATATCAGATCAATCTGAGTTACGGTTTTAAAGTTATGCTCATTTTACCATACCTTGGTCAGGCTGTTTTCTGTCCTCAGGAAGCTCTCGAGAGTGCTGTCGGGAAATTTGCTGAGTCCTCGAGAAAGCCCTCGGGAAATTTGAGAACTCCTCATGAAATTTCCTAAGTCCTCGGGAATTTGAGTCTGGTCGGGGATTTTGCTGATTGGTTGGGAATTAGCTTTCTGAATTTGTTTTTGGGGTTGTTTTTGGGGTACTGCAACCATCCACCCCCCTCTGGTTGCCGTAGTTAGCATATTTCGATTTTACAATTGGTATCAGAGCTTGGTTTCTATTTTGTTTTGATCTTAAAACAAAGATGGAGGCTTACATCATATCGCAGGATTTTAACATATGGGAAAAGGTTTCTAAACCATATGATCCACCTTCTGATAATCAAGTTAATGACACTAATAAGGCCGCTTTTGAAGCAAATTACAAAACTCAAAACTTGATTATCAATGGTGTTGGGCGATCTGATTTTGATCATATTTCTTATTTTTCTTCTGCGTATGAGATGTGGAATGCTCTTTGTGGCTATCATCAAGGCTCTTCCACAATCAAGGAAGTGCACAAAGACGTGTACAAGAAAGAGTACATAAAATTCGAAATAAAACCCGGTGAAACCTTGGATGAATATTTTGCTCGCTTTAACAAAATTCTTAGTAATCTTCGTTCAGTTAATTCTTCTTATGCTACTAATTATACTGATTCTGAAATTGCTAGACATTTGCTTAGTGGGCTTGATATGTCGGTTTGGGAGATGAAAGTTACTTCAATTCAAGAGTCAGTGGATATGACTACTCTCACTTTGGATACTCTTTATTCGAAATTGAAAACTCATGAATTGAATGTACTTTCACGCAAGATCTCTCCCAAGTCAATGGCTTTGATTTCTTCACCTTCTAATGAGTCTTCTTCTTTTGTATCATCTTCGAGTGTTTTTTTGTCAGCTTTAAATGCCTTGTCTGATGAACAATTTAAGCAGTTTGTAGAAAAAGACTTGGCTTTGCTTTATAATAAAGTGACTAAAGCCTTGAACAATGTAAGAAACAGAAGAAGAGGCGGTCCTGTTTAGTGCTTTGAATGTGGTGAGACCAACCATATTCGTGTGAACTGTCCCAAGCTCAAGAAATCATCAAAAGAACACAAGGAGGACAACAAGCGCTCATCCAAAGAGGATAAGATGAAGAACTGCAACTACAAGAAGATGGTGCATCAAGTCCTTGCCGCCCTCGATCAAGTTGATATGAGTGACGTGGACTCAATGAGCGATGGAAGTAAAGATGAAGGAAAAGAAAAGAAGAATGATCTAACTAGAATATGTCTCATGGCATGTGACATAGTAGGTTCCAGCGAGGATGAGCTTTACAGCGATAAAAATAAGGTAAAATTTACTTACGATGATTTAGCTCGTGCTGTTGTTCGTCTTCATGATAAATTGAGAAAATGCAATAAGAAAGCTAAGAAACATGAACTTGTTGTGGAATCACTTAATTCTGAAATTGATAGGCTTAAGTCTTTTATTCCTAATGATGATTTATGCAAATCATGTGATGCTTTACAATATGAAATTATTGCTTTAAGGGATGTTCATTCTTCTACTCTTCATAAGCTCAATGATAAAATTGCCAAGAATGAATCTTATTTTGCTATTGGTACTACTATACTTTCTCGAGTTGTTGATAAACTATTTGTTACCGAGAACTATTTAAAAAAGATGAAAGTTGCTTTATATGCTAGTTCTTTAGTAAATGCTTTGTATTGTAACAAATTCAAACAACTTAAGAATATAAAGAACTCAATCATTGTGAAACATGATTAAACTTCTTATTCAAACTATTCATTGCTTGAATTAAAACTGAAAGATGCTTAAGGTAGAGTTGAACTTTTGTAAAATAACTTGCTTACTCATGAAACGTTGTCTTGTTCAAATTGTTACAAACAAAAGAGCATTGCTGATGTTTGTAAAAATTGTGTTGCTTTGACACAAGAAGTTGATTATCTACCAAGATCATTGCAATGCTTTTCAACTGGTAAAAAGAACCTCAACATGTTATTGGACACATCTAAAGTAAGCACAAATCATAGAGGACTAGGTTTTGATGCTTGTGTTTATTTTACTTCTCATCAACCTACTGCAATCAAGGTTATTCAAAGAGGTAAGATTGTGGTTAAATCTGAACCAAAGCAAACAGTTTTTAAATCTGCTGGAACCTTGTCAAACTTAGCAACATCAAGTGCATCTAAAACAACTAAACCTATGAAGTATAATTGTACACATTGTGAAAAAGATGGATACTTAGTTCTGTTCTGTTTTAGACTTGCAAGACAACAGAAAAATAAGAGGGAAAATCATTTGCTAAACATAAGTGGCAACG
This sequence comes from Zizania latifolia, assembly GCA_000418225.1. NCBI lineage: Eukaryota > Viridiplantae > Streptophyta > Magnoliopsida > Poales > Poaceae > Zizania > Zizania latifolia. The sequence goes on along the minus strand of KE371407.1, from coordinate 255,443 downwards.
GTCATTTGTGGAAACTAGTAGAGCAATCGAGCCACAACATTTGAGGCAGTCGAGCTGACCTTTTCTGGTGGTCGGACCTCGGGACCGACAGCGCCCTATTTTGGTAAGAGGTAAAAGTGACACTGGTTTTACTCGAGGATCTTTGCCTGCTGGTGTTTCTTGTCCAGTGTCTCGGTACTAGATTCCCAGATTTCTTTTATCTAACCCTAGTACTAAGACCTCGACATCTTCTCGTGTGTAGGCCTTGAGAGCGAGGAAGGAGAACATATGGCTAGTAGACTCTGGATGTTCACGCCATATGTCCGGTGACAAAAACTGGTTCTCTTCCCTCACACGCGCATCCCGGTCTGAATCAGTGACTTTTGGGGATGCTTCTACTAGCACCGTCATAGCAAGAGGTACAGTCAAGGTAAGTGATAAATTTATGTTTAAAGATGTAGCTCTTGTTGATAATCTAAAATACAATTTGCTTTCTGTATCACAAATGATTGATGAGGATCTTGAGGTGTGTTTTAAAAAATCTGGTTGTAAATTTCTTGATGCCTCCAGTGATCTTGTGTTTAAGATTTTATGTTTTGGAAGAGTTTTTAAAGTTGATTTTGATTCACCTTCATTTTCTAAGATTAAATGTCTAGTTGCCAATGATTCTAAAGATTTGTTCTTCTGACATCATAGACTTGGCCATGTTGGTTTTGATCATCTCACTCGTGTTAGTGGTTTGGATCTTATTCGTGGCTTGCCGAGACATAAAGGTGTTGGTTATTTAGTTTGCTTTTTTCGTCATCATGCCAAAAGGTTTCTAGCTCACATGCTCCTATTACCATGGTTATGACAAATGCACCTAGTCAACTTTTACACATGGATACTATCAGACCAGCTCGTGTTCAATCTGTTGGAGGAAAGTGGTATGTTCTTGTCATTGTTGATGATTTCTCTCGATACACTTAGATTTTCTTCATGGCATCTAAGGATGAAGCTTTTGGTCTTTTTTGAAACTTGGTTCTTAGACTTTCTGTTGAACACCCGGGAGCACTTTGAGCAATTAGAAGTGATAATGGTACTGAATTTAAGAATTCATCTTTTGAGTACTTTTATGCTAAAAAAGACATTGAACATCAGTTTTCCTCACCAAGAGTTCCACAACAGAATGGTGTTGTTGAAAGAAAGAATAAAACTTTGGTTGAGATGGCTAGGACTATGCTTGACGAACATCAAACTCCTAGGAAGTTTTGGGATGAAGCAATTTCTGCAGCCTGCTATATTTTAAACAGAGTTTTCTTGCGATCAAAACTGCACAAAACTTCTTATGAACTGCGTTTTGGACATAGACCTAGTATTTCTCGCTTGAGAGTTTTTGGGTACAAATCCTTTGTGTTGAAATCTAGAAATTTAGATAAATTTAAAGCAAGATCTCAAGATGGCATTTTTCTTGGTTACCCTGCTCATACTCACGGCTACCGTGTACTTGTGTTAGAAACTAACAAAATTGTGAGGACTTATGAAGTCACTTTTGATGAGGCTAGTCCTGGTACTAGACCCGACATTATAGGTACAGGTGCACAGATTTAAGGGGAGAATGAAAGCATCTTTGTTGAAGAAAGTGATGATGAAGGCATCGATGTGGCTGGTGGTCAGACCAACGTCCAGGTCGAGTCCGACCAACACCTCAAGGCAGTCGAGGAGCAATACCGACCATAAGGAGATGAAGTCTCGACAACTTCGAATGTTCCTCAAAAGATCACTTCGTTGCTCGAAGATGTTGTACAAGACACTTCTCAAGATGTTTCGGCTCCTTTGCACATTCAACGTCAATACCCTCTTGAACAAATAATCGGTAATTTGTATGAACGAGTCACTTGTTCTAGATTTGCTTTTCCTGAATCTCATGCTCATTCAGCTTTTGTTGCTTCTTTTGAATCTAAAGATATTTCTCATGCTCTAACTGATGAATCGTAGATCAATTCCATGCATGAAGAACTTAAAAACTTTGAACGCAATAAAGTCTAGAATTTGGTTGAACCACCTCAAGGACATAACATTATTAGAACTAAATGGGTTTTTTGAAATAAACAGAATGAGGATGTTTTAATTGTTAGAAACAAAGCTAGGCTTGTTGCTCAAGGATTCACTCAGGTGGAAGGTTTGGATTTTAATGAAACTTTTGCTCCTGTTGCTAGAATTGAAGCTATTAGACTGCTTTTATCCTTTGCTGCATCTAACGGTTTTAGATTGTATCAAATAGATGTTAAAAGTATTTTTTAATGGTTTCATTAATGAGGAAGTTTATGTTAAGCAACCACCTGGTTTTGAAAATCCTAAATTCTCGAATCATGTTTTTAAGTTGTCTAAAGCTTTGTATGGTTTGAAATAAGCACCGAGAGCATGGTATGATAGGTTGAAAACCTTTCTGCTTGAAAAAGGTTTTTCTATGAAAAAAGTGGATAAAACTTTGTTTCTTTTCAAGCAAGAAAATAATCAACTTTTTGTATAGATTTATGTGGATGATATTATCTTTGGTTGTTCATCTCACTCTTTGGTTTTTAAGTTTTCTGAGACTATGTGCAAAGAGTTTGAGATGAGTATGATGGACGAGTTGACATACTTTTTGGGACTACAAATCAAGCAAACAAAAGATGGCACTTTTGTTCATCAGAGTAAGTACACCAAGGATCTTCTTCGGCGTTTTGACATGGAAAAGTGCAAGTCGATTTCCATACCGACGGAAGCTACTTCAACTTTGGATCCTGATGAGGATGGTGAACCTGTTGATCAAAAAGAATATCGCAGCATGATCGGCTCACTTTTGTATCTCACTGCATCGAGGCCAGACATTCAATTTTCTGTTTGTTTGTGTGCTCGGTTTCAAGCTTCTCCTCGTGCTTCACATCGTCAAGCTATCAAGCGTATACTCAGGTATCTTAAGTTTACTCAAGAATTTGGCACATAATACTCTACTTCCTCAAGTGTTAAGTTTAGGAGCTTTTTCTGATGCTGATTTTGGAGGTTGTAGAATTGATAGAAAGAGTACTAACGGTACATGTTATTTTTTAGGTACATCACTTGTTGCTTGGTCATCTAGAAAACAATCTTTTGTTGCACAATCCACTGCTGAAGCTAAATATGTTGCTGCTGCTAGTTGTTGCTCACAAGTTCTTTGGCTTATTTCTATACTCAAGGATTATGAGCTTAATTGTGATCGTGTTCCACTTTTTCCGATAACACAAGTGCTATAAATATTGCTAAGAATCTAGTGCAACACTCTAGAACAAAGCATATTGATATTTGATATCATTTTCTTAGAGATCATGTGGAGAAAGGTGATGATGTGCTTCTTTTTGTTGACACTGAGTTCCAATTGGCAGACATTTTCACTAAACCTTTGGATTCTTCTTGCTTTGCTTTTCTTCGAGGGGAATTGGGCGTTGTTCATCCAATGGGTTTGTTTTGAGGGGGAGTTTGCTTTTTCATTTGTATCATAATGCATCCATGTTTATTTTCGTGCATTGTTTTTATTCCAAATAAAAAAACAAAAAGAATAAAACATGGAGCTTTGATTTTTACCTTCAGTTAATCTTTGTGCTTGCTAGCAATATCTTGTGAAGTTGATGGTCACTAGTCTTGTTTTCATGTCTTTTATTCTTTTTATAAGCCTATGACATAGTTTTTGAGGGATATGATGCATGACACATAAATATTCAAGTAAAACATAAATAAATATGTTGCGCTGATCTGGTGGCTAGTTTGAGTTAAAAATGCTTACACATGTTCTAGCTGTATTTATTTCACCATGATAGTACTATAGCTTGTGCAATGTCAAAACAATCAAAAAGAAAAAAATGTGTGCAAAAGTACAGAAAGTTCAAAAAGAAAAGAAAGTGTGCAAAAGCACAGAAAAATCTGCATTCATGAAAAATGTTTTGCCTAGGTCGCCTCACGAGACTGCTTATCATTGCACTTTGATATGAACTTAGAGATGATTATAGATGACCAGACCATTGAAATGGGGACTGCTTGTGTGTACAAGAACCTCACAATAGGTTATGTGATCGAAGCTCAGGTGGCACCATCTGTCTCTGGATTAGTGGTCGCTGTGCTGAGATAAGCACTTGTGAAAATTTTATACAAAAGTTGCACGTATCAAATCTAAAATTTTCAATGACTATGAATTGCACTTTTAAGAGCACTAAGTGCTGTTTTGGTTTTGTGGACATGGCTAAATTATGTGTAAAATATTTCTCTTCGATTGGTCCTAGTGAAAGCTAACATTATAAATCATTGAAATCATTCAATTTTAGAGCTGATTTGAACTTGAGAATTATGCCCTAGTTTTATCTTATGGCTTTTAGACTTGACTGTTAGCTGATTGATCTATCTATTTCATTTGTGTTGTAAACCTTGTCACGTGGATTGCTTTTGGTACACTTCAAAGCTCTCAAATCAAGAAATCAAAAAAATGGTGTTATCATGATAATTTCTCTCTTTTGCTTTACTTGATGAAATCATTGTCAAAGGGGGAGAAATATCCAGGGGAGAATGTCTTTTGAAATCAATTTTTGAGTGAGTTTTATTTATCATTCTCTTTGAAAAACTTTGGGGAGAAAACTTTTGCTTGTGCTTGTGCTTTCAAAAATCAAAAATTTCTTCGTGCCTTTTAATAGTGTTGCCAATGTGATCATTGATAAATGATGAACAAATTGGTTTGATGTTGAGCACTTTGGTTTTGATTGGTTTGAGTGATCGAGCATTTTGGACGAGTTATTGAGCACTCTTTTTGGGCTCTTAGCACTTGGCACTCCAGGAAATTCAGCCCTCGAGAGAATTTCAACCTCGGGATTTTGGATCACTCGGATTTTTTATGTTCGAGTGGGATCATGTGCGTTAAATTATTTATTCAATAAATACACAATGTTTACGATTGATTGGATGTTTGAGTTAGGTTGGAAAGAATTTATCAGACTGATTGAGTTAAGTTGGAAATAACTTGTGCTCAGAAAATGGTTTCTTGGTTTATTCATGTGTAGGCATTGCTTGAGGGTGAGTCGTGGTCGATGACGGGATCGGAACTAGGCTCAGGGAGGAGTTGAGGTTCAGAATGGTCAAGGCGATGTCATGCGGGACGCTTGGGCTAGAGGATGCTACACGTGAAGATAAGATTTCCATATATCGTACGTGGGGATGTGTGCGAATATAGAAAGAGAGGTTTTTATATGGCGTATGCAGGATGCGTGCGCATATGGAAAAGATGCGAGGTTTCCATATGACATAAGCGGGATGTGTGTAGATGTGGAAAGCAGACAAATTTAGAAGGAGTTAGGATTTGTTGGACTCGTAAGGGATATGGATTCCTAGTTGGATTAGGAATCCAAAAGTTGTTATTTTCGTGGCTCATGGTGGTGGCCATGAGGGACTATAAAAAGACTAGAGGGGAGAGCAGAACGTATCATGGAAAAAGAAGAGAAAAAATAGGGTTTAGCCTTTTGCTCTCCATCTAGGGCTTTCACTTTTACTTAATGTTCATCGGTTTGCATCGTTTCAGCTTATTCTGTGATTTCACTTTTACTTGCGATTTAATTTGAATTGATTCATCCAAAATCTTGCTTGGATATTAACAAATAGATCTACAAAGTTTTATTGGTTAATTCCTCGTATTTTATGAGTAATCAAGGATTTAATTTTCAGTACGGATCTGCTCTATTTTTACGCTGCTGTCACTCTCAGGGATCATAACTTTTGATTGGGAAGTTTGATTTGAGCGAAATAATGTGGGAAAGTTTTGTATTGAAGTCTAGTTTCTTGTGTTAAAATCTCAAATCAATCCGAGTTACGGTTTTAAAGTTACGCTCATTTTACCGTACCTTGGTCAGGCTGTTTTCTGTCCTCGGGAAGCTCTCGAGAGTGCTATCAAGAAATTTGCTGAGTCTGGTCGGGGATTTTGCTGATTGGTCAGGAATTAGCTTTCTGAATTTGTTTTTGGGGTTGTTTTTGGGGTACTGCAACCATTCACCCCCTCTGGTTGTCGTGGTTAGCTTATTTCGATCTTACACTTTGGCCTCTTTCAAATTTAGGCATCTTAACAAAACACCATCAATCGTCCTATAATACAATTCTTCATCCAGTAACACGTATTTTAATGCCTTATAACAAAGCTTTTTCAAGGCTGGCTGTGACGGATCCCGCAGGTAACTTGATATTTTAGCTCTCCAATCTTCAGCATTAATATCGGCTATTTCTGCTTCAATCATCTTATCCGTCGGCCGATATCCTGATATGGCTTGTGCCAGGTCATTAGCTTCTAGGTTTTGATTCCTTGATACATGTGTTAATGACACCATCTTGAATCCCTTAAGTAGTTCCTGGCATTCTTCAAAATATATCCTCAAATTTTCGTCTTTGCAGTCATACTCTCCAGCGAGCTGCCTAATTACCAACAATGAATCTCCCATGATCTTAATGGCACTAGCTTCTATTTCAGCCATTAGCTTTAAACCTTTGAGGACCGTCTCATATTCTGCTTGATTGTTGGTACGGTAGGGCTTCATAGTGTAAGCAAACTTAAAACTTGTCCCCCGAGACGATATGATTACTAGCCCGATTCCGTATCCATGCCTCCAAACTGATCCATCAAAGAAGAGTGTCCATGGTATCGGCTCCACATAGTCCGCTTCTTTATCTCTGTGCTACACGATGAAGTTAGCGATGGCTTGTCCCTTGACTACTTTAGCCGACTCATATTATAAGTCAAATTCTGTTAATGCAAATACCCATTTGCCAATCCTCCCCTTTAAAATTAGAGCCGATAGCATGTACTTGATCACATAGGCTTTACATACGACCGTGCATTGCGCCGATAGTATATAGTGCCTTAATTTAGTGCAGGAGAAGTAGAGACACAAGCATAACTTTTTAACTGCGGGGTACCTTATTTTGGCATCTAGCAACCATTAGCTTAGATAAAACACGACGCATTCCTTCTCCTCTACTTCTTGAATCAGTACCGACCTGATGCTTACATCATCGGCCGATAGATATAACTTTTAAAGTTTATCAGGCCATGGTGAGATTAACACTAGAGGAGAGCTCAAATATTCCTTGATTTCGTCGAATGCCTTCTGATGTTTATCAGTCCAAATAAATTCCTCTCCTTCTTTTATCCTTAGCAAAGGTGTGAACGGCTCTAATCGTCCCGATAGATTTGATATGAACCGGCGGACAAAATTGATCTTGCCGATTAGCAACTACAACTTTATCTTATTTTCTAGTGGTACTGTATTTTTGATGGCTTGGATAATGTTCTGGCTTATTTTAATCCCTCTTTTGTGAACCATGAAGCCCAGAAATTTTCTGGCCGATACGCCGAAGGCATATTTTTTAGGATTCATACGAAGACCATACTTTTTGGCCCTTTTCAAAACTCTTCTCAATTCGGCTAGATGTCCTTCGTCGTCTTGCGATTTCACGACCACATCGTTGATATAAATTTCTACTAGGGAGACAATCAGATCATGAAATATATAATTCATTGCTCTTTGATATGTTGCCCTGGCAGTCCTCAAGCCGAACGTCATAACAACCCACTCGAATAGGCCGATGGCTCCGAGGCACCTGAATGCAGTCTTCAAAATATCTTGCTCTGCCATGAATATTTGGTTATATCCAGTATTTCCATCCATAAAGCTAATAATCTTATGCCCTGATGCAGCATCGACTAGCAAATCTACTATCGGTATCGGGTATTCGTCTTTAGGTGTGGCTTTATTTAGGTCTCTGAAATCCACACATACCCTCAATTGACCGCTCTTTTTCCATACCGAAACTATATTTGATACCCATTCTACGTACCGGCATGGTCTTATAAAATTCGCTTCATACAGTCTTGTGATTTTGGCCTTTCTGTAAGGATACATCTGTGGCTTAAATTTTCTTTGACCCTGCTTTGCCGGCCAGAATCCCGTTTTTGTTGGGAGCCGATGTTCTACAATCGATTGGCTTAATCTAGACATCTCATGGTATTCCCAAGCAAAACAATCCTGAAACTATTTTAGTAATGCAACCAGTTTGTCTTTTACAGAAGAAGGTAATCTGGCACTAATGTATGTTGCCTTGGCCTGTCTCCAGGTCTGATGTCTACATCCTCCAATTCATCGGTCGACGTAAACCCTTTTCCGAGCATTCCTTCTTCGTCGTCTATTTCTCTAGACTCGGATCCTGGCCCATCATCATCTCGCTGATCGTCTAGAGGCCAAGATCCGACACCCTTAAAAAATCCCCTTCCCAAACTCATCCAGTGAGGAGCCATGGTGTATACCATGGGGATGATGAGTGATTGTCAACGGGGAAAGAAGATGAGAAGGAAAAAGAGATGAAGAAACTTGATCATGATGGAGTTCGCGTGTGACTCAGGTACACGGATGGGCGCTGGTCGGACAGAGGGGTCGCGAGGGC
>KE371407.1:209031-225733 GCA_000418225.1 Zizania latifolia | reverse complement strand
TTGATGTGTTTCCAAGTGTCTTGTGTGTTCCCAAAGATGTATTGATTGATTTGGAACACAAGGGAGGTGTTTTCACGGCAAAAGGAGAGTTTCCCCGGTGAAAATCATGAAGAAATCGCGTTTGGGGCTGTTCTGTTTTTTACTGTAGCAGCCAGAAGTTCCGGTCCCCGGAAATTCCGGTTATTACCGGAAGTTCCGGCCAGTCAGAACAGTTTGAAGCACGTTTGCTCGTCAACGACTACAGCGATTCGACCTCAGCACCCTCTACATCAAGCTTACAGTAAAACCCTCTGAACCCTATCTATTGTACTCAAATGTTATTTTGAGGATGTTACTGTAATCTAGGGTTTACTTATTGCTCACTGACACGTTACTTTTTCAAGTTACACAATGAATGCTTTTCTTTGTATTCTTTTGTTTGTTTCGTGTTGGTAGAGATCTTTGTTAGAGGTTCTGAGTTGAATACCTGTTGCTATTCTTGAAGAGTGCTTTTGAGGAGGTTTTTGAGATATCAGCTTGCCTGGTGTGATTTTTATCGCACAATCTTGTGCTGAGCTTTCTTAAGTCACTTGCAAAGCTGATATTCTCGTTGTTAGAAGCTTTGAGGGTAGTTTTATTTTCCACTGCGTTTTTAATTTGCGCCCATTCACCCCCCCTATGGTCGCCTTTTCGGTCCTACATCTAGAAAGGCAGTCCATGTTCTTAAAGTCGGGTGCATTAGCTGTGGATACGTCCACTGATCTGTTGGCTTGGATAACTTAAACTTGACCACCTTGTCACTGCATTAAACTCTGGTGCATTGTAGAAGAAACACAACAATTGGCGTGAATCCAGTCCCTTCCCAGCAAGAGGCTATATGAACCTTTTCCATCAATCACAAAAAACATGGTCGGTAGAGTTTTGCTTCTAACCGTGAGCTCAACGTTCAAAGCTACTTTAGCGTCTGATAGATTACCGCCAAAGTCTTTTAATACTATGTTAGTTTTTACTAAATCCTCGTTCACCTTATCGAGCCTGTGGAATATGGAATAAGGCATTATGTTAATGGCAGCCCCTCCATCGACCAACATTTTTGACATCGGCTTACCATCCACGTGTCCCTTGCCTCAAGTGCTGATGCTCATTCTCTTTTGGCTTTTCAAATGTCACTGATTGCGGTTGTAGCAACAATTGTATAGCCAATTCTTCTTCCTCGGTCTTCTCTGTCTGATGGAGGCGCCCTGTACTCTGTAGGCAATATAAAAACCATATTTAACTCCATCGGTCTGTTCTCTGTAACAGCTTTGTTCTTCGGGCGCCACTCTTTTCTAACCCATCATTTGCTCTACCGATATTCCTCGTAATCTCTCACTAACTACTTATGATGCCTCTAACATTGGAGCCTCCTCTTCTGACTCCGTGTTAAACCCTCTAGGCACCATCGGGGCTTTTGTACAGGGTTCCGATGCCCTGGCTATTTGTCTTCAGTTCGAATGCGTCGATCATCCATAGTCCCCTACTCAGGCGACACTAGCCGGTCCTTTGCAGGTACTCTCTTCCTTGGGGGCTAGCCCTCAGAACTGATTTCTTCTTGACTAACTTTTTCGGCACACTTCGAGCAAATCTTAATTGATGGGAGCCTCATATCATTTTTCTAGCAGAAACGAAAGAAAGCGCACCCCTAGTTTGGATTAATCTTTTCTTCATGCCTATACGGCATGACATGCTGGTCCCTTTCATGACGCCAATAAGTCTTAAAGTGACGCCTCAGAGTTTGGCTCTTTTCTGCATGAAAGCTTGGCGAGCTGAAGTGCACCATGTTCAATGGGAAAGGATTCCCATCAATTTTCATCGGCTTTGCCGCTTCATCGAACTTTATTCTTCCCTGCTCAACGGTGGATTAGATCTGTTAACGAAAACCTTACATTCATTGGTACTATGGGACCCAGTATTGTGTCACTTATAATATTTTCTTTTCTTCAATTCTTCCGCCGATGGAATTACATGATTTGGCGGGAGCTGGATCTGCTTTTCCTTAAGAAGCAAGTCAAAGATTTTGTCTGCCTTGCTGATATCAAAGTCATACCTCTGCTCCTTCTCGGCGGCTTTAACCCATGGACAGGTTACTGCCTTTTTCAACCTGGCTCATTCGACCAAGGCGACATCACCATCGGAGTCTTCTTGCTCTGAATCCGATGAAAAAAACTATACCTGTGCTACTCGCTTCTGCGTCTTTTCTTTACATATTTCCTAGAATCGGCTTTCATGGGCCAATACCCTTTGCACCAAATACGACAGGCTGTCAAACTCTTGGGATAAAAACTTCTCCTTGATCGGCAACAAAAGGCCTTGGAATGCCAATTTGGCCAATTGAGCATCGGTCAGGCTAAGGCTATAGCATCGGCTTCTCACATCATGAAAGCATTGAATGTAATCTGGTACCGATTCATCCATGCGTTGTTTTATAGCTGTCAGGTCCGTCAGCTTCATCTCCTGGATCCCAGCGAAGAAGTACTTATGAAATTGCTTCTCTAAATCAGCCCATCCCTTAATTGAATTTGGTGGTAGGGAAGAGAACTAAGAGAAAGACGATCCAGATAGAGACAACGGAAAGAACCTAACTCTAAGAGCCTCCTCAGCTGATGCCACTATGCGAGGAAACGCTGATGTGCTCGACTGTCAATGTACTATCTTGGCCGGAAAACTTTGAGAAATCTAGGACCCTGTACCTGTTCGGTAACGGCACCCTATCAAACCAATCTGGGTATGGATGCCGATACATATAACTTTGCTCTTTCGGCTTGAGTATAAACTGATCTCTCATAATCTCTGTAATCTTGAAGGAGAAATTGTTTTCTTTTGGCGCCGAAAATGTGGTACTAGTGTTGCTGCCCTTTCTTGATGCTGATAATTGTTTTGGGCATAGTTCCTTCAAAATTCATCTGTTGTCATGGAGGTCCGTAATAAGCCATATAATGATACCCCGGCGGAGGTGCGCTCACCAGAGGTTAGTATGCCTTAGGTGAAGTACCAGTCGGCATCGAGGCTAGCAGTATCAAGCTCGGTACAGTGTTGAGCTCTAACCCGTACGTCACTGGAGGTGGAACAACTGTCATCGGTGGAGGTGTGCTCAAGATCATAGGTGCCGGTGACCTCTACTGAAAATAAACCAGTCTTTGAGGTAACTCCTGGGCGATAGATCCATCCATTGTCTTTTTTATCAACCATGCAACGTGTTTACCAATATGCCAGATTGGTTAATTAGCGCATGGCTAACTGCTTCATTAACCGCGTCTTGAAACGATCTTTACGGACTATGACTGCTAGACTCGACCTAGAGGGATGGGATTGGCAGTTGATTCTTCTAGATCGCCCCTTGCCGAGTCATGCTAAAAGACTCCAAACACAGCTTCTTAAAATCTACAACAGTCTGGTGCACTTCTGCTCGCTGTTCATCGGTCAAAAGCTCTAAGGTAACCGAGATGACAGCGTTGTTGATATGCTCAACCTCCTTACTGGCCATTATGCTGATGCAGAAGATTGATCTTATTGTTTATAAAATGGTCCCACTGGACGTGCCAAGAAAGCGTGTTGAAGCAAAAATTGCAGGTATTCTTACGTCTTCACACTCGAAGGCCTAGGAGTATCTGCTTAGCTCCGGTGCAGGTCCAAAATAACCTAGAGGTGTCAGTAGGCATGCCAGTCAATTTGACCCTGTAATTGATAAGGAAACAAACGTGAGATGCCCTAACGCTATCGGCGATAGCCTATCGGCATCGGCAACGATAGCACGTACGCATCAGGAAAAGTGTATACAGAGTAATAAACCCTACTAATCGGCTCCAGCATTACAACTCTATGATACCAACCTCTATAGTTTAAACCAAACCGATACAGTGTAAAGATAGGTTATCAAGAACATGACAAATAGGATATACCCAATTAACAGAGCAATAGATAACTAACCAGCTAAAACTTTGATAAACGTCGGCTCAACAGATCGGACCAGACCATCCCGTATGTAACCCTGTCAATGCCACGGATCAGACCCAACCGAGATAGCATGTCATTGACGATCAACATACGATCTAATCTAGTACGACGAGCTAAACCACCATGATTGGCAAACAAAAAAGATTCGATCAATACAGTGCATTATGAGAAAATGAACCAATGTATCAGACCGACAACCAGCAAACCTACTCCATCTGATCACAGTATCGGACTCAACCGAGAAAGCCATGCACATACTAATCAGTTTACCAAATAGACTATCCCATCGAAGTTAGAGATCGGACTCAACCGATGCAGCCATAACTCCACGCGGGGAATCGCCCTCATGCTATGTACTTAAAGTTGGCGATGCGCCGAAGGGTTTAATTGACTAAGTTGTGTGTACTTGTTACAATGACTCCGGGCTTACATATTTATAGCTGGGTGGACACGTTATCTACAGATAACAACGAATCCTAACTGACTTATTTATTTGCTAACTAAATAAAAAAACAATCACGAAGTATTAGCCCACACCATGCGCATCCCATCTCCACCTGCTAAGCCTTTATCGGTGGCCCATTGGCTCTACTACCTGACTTGCCTAGCCGATGGTGCACTGGTCCAAATTTCGGTGTCAACACCATCATATCCAAGTTTATGACTTGCAACAATTAAATCATGCTTTTGATACTAATAGGCAAGGATAGATCCTAAATCCTATCTGAGATGTGCGGCCCACGTAGCTGGACCCTATGGTCCTATATGGTTCTAGAGAGAATTTTGGCAGCATCTTCTCACTGTTCTCTAAATACACGTCTCGACTTAGGGTCGAGAGGGTTGTGTATCCGGAGAACAACAGGGAGACACTACTGAAACTCTCTCTAGAACCGTATGGGACCATGTGGTCCAACTACGGGGGCCGTACATCCCTGGACTGTCCAAAGTGCGTGAACAATTCGGGAACGTCTTCCTATAAGTATGACCAGTTGTCCGATCATAATTATATCCAACACTCCTGAATGGGAGACGATGTAATCGGTTGCGTGACTCTAATAATAACTCACCATGCATTTATATTATATTGTAACATATTAAAATTTGTAACAAAATTAATTCATAGCAAAGATTCATTAGTTGTTAATTCACTAATCATTTCACTTTATTCAACATATATATATATTAGAAAAATATGGTGTTGCATTAATATTGGAGAAAAAACATATCTTCGGCCGGACGTTGGTGCTAGCGGCGATGCCGAGTGATGCACCGGAGCATGTAACAGTGCAGGTTGCCATCCCTAGGCACGCGCGTACAGTGGTCGGCTGGCCGGTGGCTGGGGACTTAACTGTGGCCGGTCGGCAGTTATAGGACAAGGGTGAAGTCGACGGTGGGTGGGAGCAATAAGTGTAGAGCTCGGTGAATCTGAGTTATGGGCTGCTTAAATACTTATCATTAGTTACGGTTATCGCTAAAAACACGTCACTAATGGTAGCCTTAGGGTTGCAGGCTCTTTAGTAACTTGGGTAAAATGACACATGTCACTAAAGAGAACACTCTACAGTGACGGGTGATACTGAAACCCGTCACTAATGGGGGCCTCTCTTTAGTGACAGGTCACAACATGACCCATCACTATATGGTGCGCTCTTTAGTGACGGGTCATAATGTGACCCGTCACTAATGGGGGTGCCCCATCTTTAGTGACGGGCCGCACTACGACCCGTCACTAATAATATAGCATTACTGACGTGTGTAAAACAGTTCGTCACTACAAGTGTATTACTGACACGTGTCATTGATTTATCAGTAAAGCTCCATCACTAAAGACAATTTCTGTAGTAATGGGACTAATTTTTTTTATAATTGAATAATTATATGCTAAAAGATAAATCAGTCATACATCCTTTAATATTCATTAATACAAATTTGCTCTTACAAACTAATGCTCTCTAGCAAATAAAACACTAGCAATATTATCACGGAAGATATTTATGCCTCTCTCTTCATCACCCAATTGACTTGCACTCCCTTGAGATGAAGGCATCGGCACATAGTTTTTATCTCAACCACATCGATCGAACTCTTCATCACCTAAAGCACTACCTCGGATGAAGTTATGAAAAGTCATGCATGCAAGTATTATTTTTATCTGCTTGCAGATAGGATAACTTGGTAACTCTAATAGAATTCTCCACTTTATCTTCAAAACATCAAATGAACGCTCAGTCACATTACGAAGAGATGAATGCAAGTGGTTGAATACCTCTTTTTTTCCACTAGGACAAGGACTATTTCTAAACTCTGGTAAATAGGCCAAACTAGGTCAAATTATAGTTTAAGATAGGCTTTCCCCCTACAATCAACAACTACAATATATCTATCCTTTTTATTTGTTGAACATGTTGTAGCTTCGTTTTTCCTTCATATCCATTAAAATATATCCAAGTTAATTAGGTATAGACTCAACGAAGATGAATATGTGTCCCAACAAAAATCTTACTGTTTTGAGACATATCCTCAAAATCTTATTTTGAGGCAAATGAACACAAAACTCTAGGATTCACTCTTTGGGAGGAAAAAAGTTTTATTTAAAAAATAATTAATATAACACAAGACTATGATCTATGTGATGGAATTGAGCCCAAGAGAATTCTGGGGGAACCGGAAGTTCTGGCTGAGGGCCGAAAGTTCCGAGTTCTAGAGCATCCAGAAGTTTCGGTTAGACCGGAAGCATCGGGCCAGCCCCAGTTTCGGTTTCTGGAGGAGCCGGAAGTTCCGGTTTGACCGAAAGTTCCGGGCCTGCCTAGATGAACCGGAAGTTCCAGGTCAAAATAAATTCGATACAGAAGGTTATTTTCAGAAGTTTCGATTAGAACCAGAAGTTCCGGTCCAGACGAATAGATTAGATCTGCTGGGCTTTAATACAGATTAAAGGCCCATGACAGGGCACTATATAAAGAGAGGAGGGGCTAGCACGAAAAGGCTGCTGCTGCTGCTCCTGGTTGAGAACACTAGCCACCACCTCTCTTCTCTCCTCGATTACAAGGGTTGTGATCGATCTCTCTCCGGATCTCGCGAGTGATGCTAGCACGCCGGCGTGAGGTGATCCTATCGCCGGACGTGTAGATACCGTAGAGGCACTACTCTAATAGTGGTGCTCGTCTTCTTCTAGTGGAGATCACCAGATCACCGACGAACGGACGAAGTTAAGCAAGGACGCGCTTCTCCAACATCTTCTTTCGCTGCACTAGCGCGTCTTGCGTTAGAAGGTAACGATCCAAGATCCCATTACACGCATCGTTCCTGGGCTAACGGGGTAAATTTTTGAAATTAAGGGCTAGCATAGCCTCCCAATAACCCAACAGTGGTATCAGAGCCTACGTGCATAGTGTTCGATCTGGATCGATCACATATGGTGATATGTGATGGAAATAGATTGGATCTATTGTTTTTGCGTCGGATTTTCCGGAAGTTTCCGGGCTGAAATAAACTTTGATACTTTCGGGCCAATTTAAATCCGAGTCAGAAGGTTGATTTCGGAAGTTCCGGCCTTGAGCCAGAAGTTCTGGGCCCTTCGACCGAAAGTTCTGGGCCTCTGAGCTAGAAGTTCCGGGCTTGGTTCAGTCACGTCTAGATTCTACCTAACTCGTTTTTGCAGGAAATGTTGTGACTGGTATGGCCTTGCATAGTATATGATACTCGCTTATAATTACATGGCCTGCGTGTCATGGTTGATTACAGCCTAAGGCTATTCAAATATTGTACGACTTGCACGTTGACATGTGATGCTTCTGCTCATGTAATTAGTATAGTGCTATTAGGTGTAATAGACTGATACAAGTTCATGGAGACCTGAAGCGTGATGATCCGAAAGACAGAAACCATGGAGATAGAGATCACCATGTGAAGAGGGCCATACTATATCACAGTTAATATGATTGCCTGTGATGTTTACTTATGTTCCTGTCATACTATTCTTTTATGTTCCGTGTGCGGTAGGCATCGTTACCATGTTAGAATAGTTTCCCTCAGAAAATTAAGTAGTGATGCTCTTTCCAATAGCTGCACCTACCAAGGTTCTTGATCATCGATGGTGGGTCTGCCAAAGCAAGGTACTGTCTTTTATCTTGACCAGTTAGGGTGGATGTCAAACACCACATGCATAGTATTGGTTTGCTTAACAAACTTATCAAAACGGTTTTGGGCTTTGGGGCATTTAGCTGAGAGTCGGGCATTGGGGATGCTACCCCAACGAACAAGAGTCACATATGATGTGATTAGCAAGTGTTGCTTACCTATGTCACTAATCTTCTAGCAGTGATGCCAAAGCTCACTAGGAGTTAGATGAATATGGATCTTGTCCCACAATGTGTCATTAGAGGGAAAGCGATTATTTACATATTGTAGTACATCTTTTATTTGATAGAAGATTAACATAGCATAGTGCTAAACCTTACATTGTTGTTGTAGATCATGGCACCTACTGCAAAGAATACTTCCGTTTTTAATCTGTGATCTATCCTTCAGATGGAGAAATTGTCTGAAACAAATTTTATTGACTGGTACAAGAACTTAAGAATTGTTTTCAAGCAGGAGAAAAATGACTATGTTCTAGAAGAACCCCACCCTGATGAACCAACGGATGAAACACCACTTACTGAAAGGCAGGCTTATGAGAAGCACGCCAGTGATTTAGTTGATGTCAGCTGTCTCATGCTTGTCTGCATGTCCTCTGAGCTTTAGAAGCAATATGAGGACAGGGATGCCTACGATATGATCGTGGGACTGAAATGCATGTTTGAGAACCAGGCACGGACTGAGAGGTATAATGTCTCAAAGCTTTGTTTGCGTGCAGGTTGGTGGAAGGCAGTCCAGTGAGTCCTCATGTGATCAAGATGATTGGTTATGTTGAGAACCTAGAAAAACTCGGATCTAAACTTGATAATGATTTGGCCACAGATGTGATTCTTCAGTCGCTCCCTGCGAGCTTCGAGCCGTTTATCATGAATTTTCATATGAATGGCATAAAGAAAACTTTGGCTGAATTACATGGGATGCTCAAGACAACCGAGGAAACCTTAAGAAAAATCCTAGTCATGTGATGATGGTTCAAAAGGAAAGTAAGAAGAGAAAGCGTAAGGGAAAGGCTAAAGCTCTAGATGCGATCTCGAGCTCTAAGTCTAATTTGGCTGTAAAGTCTAAGTCGAGCCCTGCTAACTCTGACACATGCCACCACTGCCATAAGCCTGCCATTGGCAGAGGAATTGTAAGTTGTACTTAAAAGAACAAAAGAAAAAGAAGAGAAGTGTGACTTTCGCTTTAGGTATAAATGTTATTGAAATTTATCTTGCTACTCGTCCAAATGATTCATGGGTATTTGATACCGGATCAATGATTCACACTTGCAAATGATTGCAGGGGCTGAAAAGGACTAGGAAGTGCGCAAGAGGCGAATTGGATGTTCGCATCGGCAATGGTGCAAAATTTGCTGTGTTGGCCGTCGGCGTCTATTTTTTGTCGCTACCCTTAGGATTAGTTTTAGAGTTAAATAATTGTTATTTTATTCCCGCCTTGGGCAGAAACATTATCTCTTCGTCATGTTTAGAGGAAGATGGTTTTGAATTCCTAATAATAAAGAACAAGTGTTGTTCGATATTTTCGAATGGTATGCTCTATGTTGTTTGTCCATTATTGAATGGCTTATATATTCTGAATCTTGAGGATAGACATATTTATAACATTAATACAAAGAAACCCCGACTCAATGAATTGAATCCTACTTATGTCTAGTATTGTTATTTGGGTCATATAAAAGAGAAGCGCATGCAGAATCTCCATAGGGATGGACTTTTGGAGTCATTTGATTTTGAATTATGTGACACATGTGAATCTTGTTTACTTGGCAAGATGACTAAGGTGCCTTTCACTGATCAAAGTGAGAGGGCAAACGAGCTATTGGCCATTATACATACTGATGTATGTGGACCAATGAGTTCTACAGCCAAAGGTGGATACCAGTACTTCATTATTTTTACCGACGATTTTAGTAGATATGGTTACATCTACTTAATGAGGCATAAGTCAGAATCCTTTGAAAAGTTCAAGGAGTTCCAAAATAAGGTACAAAATCATACAGGCAAGACAATCAAATTTCTGCGATTAGATCGTGGAGGTGAATATTTGAGCCATGAGTTTAATGATCATCTGAAGCAGTGTGGAATTGTTCCACAGCTGACTTCTCCTGGTATACCTTAGTGGAATGGGGTGTCCTAGCGGAGGAACTGAACTTTGTTAGACATGGTCCGGTCGATGATGAGTCAAACTGATCTTCCATTATCTTTCTGGGGATTCGCTTTAAAAACTGCTGCTTTCACGTTAAACAGATTTCCATCTAAATCTGTAGAGAGGACACCATTTGAGATATGGACTGGGAAGTGTCCCAGGTTGTCTTTTCTAAAGATATGGGGTTGTGAGGCCTATGTAAAGCGTTTGACGTCTGATAAGCTCACTCCTAAATCTGATAAATGCTTCTTTGTAGGATATCCTAGCAAAACTAAAGGATATTACTTTTATAACCGGGAAGAAGGCAAAGTGTTTATCGCTTGGAATGGTGTTTTCTAGAGAAAGAGTTTCTCTCGAAAGGGGTTAGTGGGAGCACGGTGCAACTCGAAGAGGTTCGAGAACCACTAGAAAGTGCTTTAGCTCCTACTAAACCGTAACTCGACATGCAAGATGTTGCAGAGCCTGTTGTCGAGACACCAGCCCCACGTCGGTCGGAGAGGTTGAGTCGTGTGCCCGAGCGGTTTGTATTTTTAACCACTAGGCAGCGCGACGTATTATTGTTGGACAATGATGAACCTAAGACCTATATAGAAGCAGTGATGGGACCAGACTCTAAGAAATGGCTTGGAGCTATAAAATCCAAGTTAGAATCCATGCGAGAGAACCAAGTTTGGAACTTGGTCGATCTACCTGATGGTGTAAAAACTATCGAGTGTAAATGGATTTTTAAGAAAAAGATAGACGTTGATGGAAATGTTCACATCTATAAAGCACGATTGGTGGTGAAAGGTTTCAGGTAGATTCAAGGTGTTGATTATGATAAAACGTTTTTATCCATCGCTATGCTAAAGTCTATCCGGATCATCCTAGCAATTGCCGTATTTTATGACTATGAGATATGGCAAATGGATGTCAAGACGGCTTTCCATAACGGAAACCTAAGTGAGGATGTGTACATGACACAGCCTGAAGGTCTTGATGATCCAGAGAATGCTAGAAAAGTTTACAAGCTGCAAAGGTCCATTTATGGGCTAAAGCAGGCTTCTCGGAGTTGGAACCTTCGTTTTGATGAGGTAGTCAATGGGTTTGGCTTCATCAAGAACGAAGAAGAGCCTTATGTTTACAAAAAAGCTAGTGGAAGCTCACTTGTGTTTCTAGTCTTATATGTAGATGACATATTGTTGATCGGAAATGATATTCCTATGCTAGATGTTGTCAAGTCTTCGTTGAGAAAAAGTTTCTCAGTGAAAGATCTTGGAGAGACAGCATACATTCTGGGCATAAAGATCTATAGAGATAGATCAAGGAGGCTAATTGGATTAAGCCAAAGCATGTACATTGATAAGGTATTAAAACGGTAGAATTCTAAGAAAGGTTTTCTGCCAATGTCACATTGTATTTCTCTCAGCAAGAGTCAGTGTCCTTCGACACCTGATGAGCTAGAGAAGATGAGTGTGATCCCGTATGCCTCTGCAATCGGATCCATCATGTATGCCATGCTTTGTATGCGCCTAGATATTTCTTATGCTCTAAGTGTTACGAGCAGATATCAGTCAAACCCGGGTGAAAGTCACTGGGCGGTTGTAAAAAGTATCCTTAAGTACTTGAAAAAAACTGAGGATATGTTCCTAGTCTATGGAAGTGAGGAGAAGCTCGTTGTAAATCGTTACACCGATGGTAGCTTTCAAACCGATAAGGACGATTCGTGATCGCAGTCTGGATTGTGTTCTGCCTCAATGGAGACGTAGTGAGTTGGAAGAGTTTCAAGCAAGAAACGGTTACAGATTCAACAACTGAGGTTGAGTATATTGTAGCTTCAGAAGCTGCGAAGGAGGCAGTTTAGATCAGGAAGTTTGTTTCTGAGCTGGGTGTTATCCCTAGTGCATCCAGTCCAGTGGACCTCTATTGTGATAATAGTGGTGCCATTGCACAAGCCAAGGAGCCTAGGTCGCACCAGAAATCCAAGCACATACTGCGGCGCTATCACCTGATCCGTGAGATCATAGATAGAGGTGATGTGAAGATATGCAAGGTGCACACTGATTTGAACATTACAGATCCGTTGACGAAGCCTCTCTCACAGCCCAAGCATGAGGCGCATTTGAGCTCTATGGGTATTAGATACTTACGTGAGTGAGTCCAATGTATATGAGAGAAAGTGTCTTGTCTATGCTAATGTATCTTTGGATAATAGGTTATCTTGTTCCTTGAATAAATATCTTTTACATTGATCAACAAGTGCGTGACTTGTTTGTGAAACTCTCTATGTTATGATGTTATTCTAAATGATCCCTGATCTGAGATCGTCATGTGGGACAGTGATGATTTATAGATTAGCACATCTGTTTGATTGATGATCAAGTTTCACAGATCATAGAGATAGAGATATCAAATCAGTGATGTGGACTAATGTTAGTGAACATGGAGTTGGATAGACCCACTTTGAGATATTGCTGGGATTGTTATTTTATATGTGTCATCAGTTGTAATCTCAAATGATGTACCTACAGAATCCTTAGACCTGAGATCATCATTGATTACAGAATGTGTAGTAGCACACTTAGGGGCTTCCAAATGCTATTCCGTAACAGGGTAGTTATAAAGGTTGCTTTCGGGTGTGTCACGAAACATGTCGTGGGATGTGAGCGGTCAAGATAGAATTTACCCCTCCTATATAACGGGAGAGACATCTCTGGCCCCTCGAGGTAGTCGGATTGGAAAGTGCATAGCCATACCACTATGATCAAAGAGTCGATCATGATTGAATCCACTACTTGATCGAGTAAAGTGTCGAGCTATCAACAAGGGTGGCACGAATCTCGCCTTGAGCTTGACTGATATCGTGTGGTAAAGGGATTGGTGCGTGTGTATATCAAGGTTCAGAAAGTATGATTTTGACTTTGTATGCTTTCGGGGGTCAATATGTGCTGCTAGGTACCACTATTGATCGGTGATTCGGAAAGGGTCTCCGGATAGCGGCCGTTTGCATATGAATCTATCGGGTCGCACGCTTAAGGGGATTTGATTTTAAAGCTTGTAAGAATTGGCTGTTGTGCAAGTGGGAGATTGATGGAATTATGCCTAAGAGAATTCTCGGGGAACCGAAAGTTCTGGCTGAGGGTTGGAAGTTCCGGGTTCTAGAGCATCCGAAAGTTCCGGGCCAGCCCTAGTTTTGGTTTCTGGAGGAGACGGAAGTTCTGGTTTGACCGAAAGTTCCGAGCCTGCCTGGACGAACCGGAAGTTCCGGGTCGAAATAAATTCGATACATAATATTATTTTTGGAAGTTCCGGTTAGAACCAGAAGCTCTGGTCCAAGCGAATAGATTAGATCTGCTGGGCTTTAATACAGATTAAAGGCCCGTGATAGGGCACTATATAAAGAGAGGAGGGGCTAGCACGAAAAGGCTGCTGCTGTTGCTCCTAGTTGAGAACCCTAGCCGCCACCTCTCTTCTCTCCTCGATTGCAAGGGTTGTGATCGATCTCTCTTCGGATCTCGCGAGTGGTGCTAGCACACCGGCACGAGGTGATCCTGACCCCGGACGTGTGGATACTGTAGAGACACTACTCTAATAGTGGTGCTCGTCTTCTTCGAGTAGAGATCACCGGATCACCGACGAACGGATGGAGTTAAGCAAGGACGCGCTTCTCCAACATCTTCTTCCGCTGCACTAGCGCGTCTTGCGTTAGAAAGTAACGATCCATGATTTCATTACACGCATGGTTCCTGGGCTAACGAGGTAAAATTTTGAAATTAAACGCTAGCGTAGCCTCTCCATAACCCAACGCTATGTTGCTCTAATATTTATCCAGCATGCATGCATATATATAATAAATATATTTTATCGATCAAATTATTGCAGATTTAAGATCTATTTACCATGAAGTTATATATTTAGCACAGGTAATTGCAAAGCTGAATATTTGGACCAAATTACCACAAAAACGACAAACTTAATCCATTGTACCGCAAAAATGATAGTTTCTTTTAGTTGATGCCACAATTACATATATAGTAAATAGTATTTGATAAGCAATTAAATTATTTAGATATCAATCTACATCTATGAGAAACTCAAAAATCTCAATAGCAAACATATGACCATTTGGTAAAGTCATTTACAACACTCTTATTTCACAACAAAGATCATCAAGCTTAACATCAGATGATTTATTTTGAGAAAATATTTCCACAAATTTAGCACACAAATCCAATATCAGTTCATGACTTCATGCCTTTTGAGCTAAGAAAAAAAACCAAATATACTTTTGAACAAATCTACCATAACTACCATAAGTAATTAGTTTCAAAAAGCCTTTTAAGCTAACTGAATTTCTTCGGTGTAATCACTTTCATCAAATTGTTTTTTCTAGTAACATATTACTAGAGTTTAATTAGAAATGATAGTTCTACATTCAATTTAGATGGAAGGCATTTAACAATGTCAATACTAGATGAAAATCCTTCGTTTCTATAGTTACAAAAAACTGCATGGTACCTTCAATTTGCTTTAAGGTAGACTCGATGCACGTAAATGATGATTGTAACTTTTTACTTACCTTGTTGACAGAAAATAGAATGTCAAGTATGAACTCAAAACCACCTCCTAGCCTAGTATGATTAGTTTGACCCATTTTTATAAGATATATATACATGATTTGAGAACCTATCAGTTTTTATGAGTTTTAAATGATTGCCTCTCTCATCTTAGCGCAGGAACAAACTTGGGTTCTGGTTCAACATCTTTAATTGCCGTGAAGAGTATGCATTACTAACGGTTTATAAGTTCTAGAAAAAGTTAAAAAGTAACCGTACTGTAAATTGCGTCTCACCGTCAACATTGGAAAATATTTTGCCACTCTAAGCTTAAATGAACAGTCAGTCTGTTAGTCTTTGAAAATGTCACCATGGGCCGAATTATTCTATATGTTTCCACCCTACACTTTTGAATTCTGATGAGGTACCAACAATTATAAAGGAATAGATTTCAAAATATATTTCGATAAAACTACCAAAAACTTACATATTCAATTGAAAATACGAAAAAATACAGATTTTAAAAGTTCTATTATGGTAATGGTGCTAATGTGGGTGGATTGTGATAAATTTTAGTGATAATATATATATATATATATATTATCGTTCTATAGCTTATATTTGTAGTTTTGCAATACATTTGTGGCTAAATCAATAGTTTTACCGTACAACATAACTTACATATGTAATGTCACAATAGTTTGTTATAAAATGTTGTAGTTTTACACGAATTTTATTTAAAACCGGAGTAAGTTGGCAGAAGAAACTTGTACTCCCTCTGTTCAAAAATATAGCAAAAGAAGATGTGTAAAAAGATCATAATACCCTTCTCGAGATGGGTGACTGTGGGTCTAAGAGTGACCGGATATAGAAATAAATAATAAAATTCAAATATAAATAGCTACTAGATTGCTATATTTAGAACAAATTTTAAACTGTAAAATCTATATTTTTGAATAGGGAAAATATTTATGAAAATTGCACACATGGCCATGAATATTAGGAATAAGTCTGCATAACCCCCTTACGTATTGTTGATTGATCACTTAACCTTCTAATCTAATAAATTAGGTGTTTAACTCTCTTACATTTTAAATATCGTTTACCTAACCCCCTAAGGTAGTTTTTTAAAGTGGTTTGCCACGTTGGATAAGATTGCCACGTTCATCACACGCGCACACATAAAAAACTAACAACTATGCCCTATGGACTTCTCGTTCACTCCGTCAGTGCCTCCTCGTTCACTCCGGCGTCTCCTCCTCCCTCCATCCCCCTCTCTTTCTCTCTCTTCGGCTAGGCGAACGATGAGATGATGACAGGGAGTAGACTATCGGATTATAGCTTGAGTTGAAAGTGAGTCTCTATACCTTATTGCTGTGGTTTTTTCCTAGCCTCTAAAAGTTGTCTAAAAACAAATAATGGCAGGATGAGGCAGAAATTATTTCAGGCACTACATTTACAGGACAAGAAAAAATAATCAATAGCGGCATTTTTTTCAGATCTAGTGCTAAATTCACCAAAAATAGCAGTAGTAACGCGTTAGACACCAACAAGCCACCTCACACCAACTGGCATAAATTTTTTTCCTTCTACTTCCTCTAAGAGGTTGAAGGATTTAGTAGTGACATTAGCATTAGAGAGATGAGGATGAGGAGACGAGGAAGAATAAGAAAAAAGCAATCTTATTTAACGTGGAATGCCAGCAGTGCAAAATCACTTTGCAAAACCATCTTAGGGGTTAAATAAACGGTATTTAAAAGGTTAAGGGTTAAACACCTAATTTATTAGATCAAGGGGTTAAGTGATCAATCAACAATACGTGAGGGTGTTATGTAGACTTAAAAATTCTATTATGGTAATGGTGCTAATGTGGGTGGAACCGTCCTCTATGTTTTGTGATAAATTTTAGC